>JAGFNQ010000469.1:268115-490364 GCA_024364735.1 Boesenbergia rotunda
TCTTCAGCAGGTTGAGCAACTCAGGAATGGTGGTCTCTAGTTTGTTCATCCGATAGTTCATCACAAATTGTGAATAACTCTTGGGCAAACAACTCAGAATTAAGTCAATACTTAGTTCATGATCCATTGCAAAACCGAGTGTGCTCAGTCGCTCAATGTACCCCAACATTTTTAACACAAACTGCGAAGCAGAAGTGCCTTCCTGCATCTTAGTGGTGAAGAGGAGTCTGGAGACTTCGAACCTTTCGGATCTCGCCTGCTCTTCAAACAACTCATGAAGATGGAAGATGATGGTTTAAGCATCCATATGCTCATGCTGCTTTTGTAGCTCAGGTACCATAGAGGCTAGCATAATGCAACTCGCAAGTTCAGAATCGGTCACATGTTTCTGATGGGCCAACAATTGGTCCGGAGTTGCATTTTCTGGAGGATGGTCGGGAAGTTGATTTTCAATGACATAAGCAAGCTTTTCCGCCTTGAGGACTATCCTCAGGTTTCGAAGCCAGTCCATGAAGTTCGGCCCAGTCAGTTTATTGGTGTCCAAAATGGAACGCAAGTTTAGAGAAGACATGATCGAGTGATTAACCTAGAAATACAAATTGAGCTTATGTGAGAAGATTGATTAAAGAATGTATCAACATACATAAATAAAATCCTATTTATTTTTCAAATTGAATAACCCTTTTTATCAATTCGGGAGATCGTTGGAACATCTCCAAATAGGTTGATATCCAACCATAGATAAGAACAACCATGACTGTGGCCATCAAGTTTTTCTTAGCTATGAAGGTAGGTAATTACACCGATTACATATCACATATATGTAACTATCACTTTATGCTATCAACTAATTGAATGTTTGCATAAATCATTGGGTTGTTAACTCATTAACAAGTATGTAACATTATACATAGCATCCAACTGCACCTCTCTTTACATCGACCTTGGCTGTGGCACAACAAATCGATGCTCCAAGCTTAAGGCTGACCCATTAATCAAGAAATAGTTTTAATATGGTTGGAGCTCATTCAACCGTTTAGTCAAGCTTGGATGTGTCCAACAACCAAAACTAAGGATTGACCTCTGACTCCAACTATATTATTCATAAACTAATTCCATGGTTTGAACATGTTGAGGTTCAAGTCGGGCATGGATGTGTCCATCAACCCAAACGAGAAACAAAACTCCGGTTCTAACCATATTAATGGAAAGTGTTAGCCTTAATATTTTGTAAGGGGTTTTGGGTCTCATCTTTTCTAAGCACATTCATGACATATGATTATGTCATGACTAACGATTTCCTTAATAAAGTATGTATGTGACTTAATTTATCAAGTCTCATGAATTGAATTAGGAACCGGATTTCCTCATTCTAATTTCATACTTTATTAAAGGAATTGTTTTGGGAAACAATTTCCTAAATTGTCATAATCAATTTCGGAAATAATATGTTCAAGACTTTGATTTCTCTAAATCAAAACTTATTAAATTAAGAGACAATTCCTTTAATTCAACCACATATTATTTTCATGAAAATCTCAATTAAGAAACTCTATAGGAAACCATTTTCCTAATTAATTTTGGAGACAACAATATGTAAGAGTATCACCTCTTAAAGCATATTTTATTCATGGATTTAATTAATTACAACAAATCATTTTCTAAGGGTGGCTCCCCGAGGCTCAGATACCCAAAGAAAAATAATTTGTTGTAAATCCAATTGGACGGCTCCCCGAGGCTCAATCCAAATCAAACATGACAATTTCAATTAAAAATTGGGAAATTAAATTACAACAACTAGCTTTAAATTGGACGGCTCCCCGAGGCTCAATCCAAAATAAAGAATTTTTTTTGTCAATTTAAAGACCAATTCAAATTTAATTGTCAATTAATTGTCCATAAATTTGTCTAGACTTTCTCAAAAGAAAGTGTCCAAAATTGCGAGATTTCATAATAGGTTTTCAGAATAATTGTAAGTTTCTGGTACAAAGAAAACTTACATATTTCCAAAGTTAGAAAATTTCTAAAATAGAAAATTTCCAAAATTGGAAAGTTTCCAAAGATGGGAAGTTTTCACAATTATTATAAAATTTTTAGAAACTAGGATATTTCAAAAGTTTGCGAAATTTCATGAGGATTTCCAAACTTAGAAATTCCTAAATCTAAAATTTATTATAATTGGAAAGTTTCCATAATTGAAAATTTTTTCCAAAATTGAGATTATGACAAAGTGTTCCGTAAAATAATTATATGATTATGTCGAACACTAACCGGCTCTGATACCACTGTTGGGACCGGGTGCATGTTGACAAGGATACGGGTTCGTAATATTTTAAAATTTTACGTGCAGCGGAAGAATTAGCATAAAATAATTTCATAAATTATTTTAACCACGTATCTAGCATGCGACCTTATGATGTGTGGACGTAATCATAAATTAAAACATTACGGAAAAGTAAACTAATTTACTTTGTACCTCGCGTAACTCGAAGAAAAGGGACGAGATCCAACCGTAGCGTCCCTTGGAAGCTTCGCCTCTATTCGCGTCCACGCCGAGTTCTCTTTGGGATGACTTCGCAAAGTCACGAGTTTTGTGCCGACGAGAACTACTAGATTCTCTAAAGGCACAACTAGAAGAACAAGAGAAAAAAAATGGAAACTAACCAACAAGAAACGGAATCTAAATTCCGAGAAGAGAGGAGTTGCGATCCGCTTCTTCTTCTTCTTGTTTGGCTCCTTCTTGGTGATCCTTGCTCACGCCAACCCTTGGAAGGGTGAGGTTGCGCCGGCCCTAGGTTGGACAAGGGGCGCCGGCCCTAAGAGTAGCTAGGGGCGCCGGCCCTAGGAGGGAAGGAGAAGGAGAAGAGAATAAGAGAGAGAGAGGGAGAGAATTAATCTCTTGATTAATTGATTGGGAATTCAAGGCTTGCCTTTGGTTCCTTATATAGTTGTTTCTCCCTTGCCAAGTCTCCTCTTTAACAGAATTTTACATAAGAAATTTATCCTATAAATTCTCTTATTAATTATTCCGTTTAAGCCAAGTTTTATTATAACTAACTTTATAATAAAACAAATACCTACTCTCCTTTTATTATGGAATAAATTTCATAAGAAATTTATAAACTTTTTTATTATGGAAAAATCAATTCATAATTGATTTTATAAAATTAAAATAAATCATTCCATGGATCATTTTAATTTCCAAAAATAAAAGAATAAATTTCTATTAATTTATTTATATAAATTTCTTTACACAAATTTTTTATCCATAATTTATAAAACAAATCACGCTAGATTTATTTTATTAATTAAACCAAATAAATTGGTTTATCCCCTTTTATGTGGCCGGCCAAACCAAAGGGGGTTGGCACCCTCTTTGGCCGGCCAAACCAAGCCGATCCGATCGCGAATTAAACTCATTTAATTCACCCAATAAGCCTTCAAAAGACTTAGCCATTTTAAGTTTCCGTTGCGCCTCTGATTAACTCAGATTCGACTTATTTCTCTTGATTGGAAAATCCAATTTTCAACTCATTTTAAATCCCTCGGATTACTCGTAGTGCGTGTGACTAAATAGGCTTTCGATTTATGTTGGCCGTCTATAATCAACTAATTATAGAACGATCATGAGTGACACCTAGTAGTATATCATGACCCCCAATTAATCGAAAGATCAACGGTTTGACCTCAGAAGTAATTCCGAAACCCTTCAGCAGCTCTAATGAATCGTGCCTCATTCCCTTCACCATCTTATACCCACTTGGTTCAGGACATGGTCTATTTGTGTCAGTCCCCACTAGGCTGACCACGTCACACCTAGCCCAAGTAGTGTCTTTCTCGTCCTTTGGATTTCTAATTACTCACATGTGTCTAAGAGATTCCTACTCTGAACATGTCATGCTCTGGCCAGAGGCTTCGAGTAACAATCCGATGATAGGCCTCGGGTATACATCTCCTCGCAAGGAGTGGTGAATCCTTTGTAGGCTGTTCAAACATCTTCGGGCACTTCGGCTTATACCCAATCATCCTGGGTCCACACCTCCTTGGAGATGCTTGCTTAAGATGTTAAAGTATAAGTCTCCATGACCAAGATGACTTGAACACCGCAAGTCAAAGGAACATCGCACTTAAGCTGCAGTAAGAACTTCAGTGACATATCTATATAGATTACCATATGAAGTCTCACAGCTAGTCACTCCAATGAACTAGTTCCCTTAACTAGCATCCATGTTTATCTCCGGACATCCCAATGTCGCCAGCCAGTGAGAATCAGCTGATTAGAGAATAACCCATGCTAGTCTCAACAGAATTGATAGTGTCCGTATTTATCAATTCATCGACTAGGGATATTTTCAATACTTCACAATTGCACATTTAGAGATAATCACTAGTTGTGATCCCATCACAAATTCTCTTATGCTGTGAATTGTATTGCGGACATTCAGTAGATGAGTTTAAGATCCCAATCAAATACACAAACATGTGTACTCAAATAGTGAATATTCATTTATTAAAATAATTGTTTACAATCATAAGGCGATTGCCTTAGGACACTTCTCTCATATCACTAACACATTCACCATATATCCCAAAGGCTCCTAGAGCTCTCCCTTGAGCTCTTAGCCCTAGCCACCTCCTTAGGTGACTTAATCCATACTAGGCCACACCGGTGAGTCCCCGGTGACTCTTGGCCTACAAAATCAACCTTTTTAACCTTGGACACCTTGTCCTTGGTTAATTCACTCCTTTTACCTTTGGATGACATTCCCTTGACATCCTTGGACATTCCCTCCTTACCATGATTGTATGTCTCCCCAGCATACTTCTTTTTGTTGGTCTTAGACCGGTATCCCAATCCCGATCTATCATAGTTGGGTTTCAAACTACCAAACACCATGTCTAAGCCCTTAGATCCAACCGTGAATCTTTCTAGGGTCTTTTCTAATGTATCAAGTCTTGCCCTCAAGGTTTGATTTTCCCTTGCCAAGTCCCTAACTTTGATTTCCATAGGTCCACCTTGGACATTCCTAGGCCTACCCTCCTTTCTAGGCACATTCCTCCCCTTTTTGGGATTAGTGCCATGATCTGTTAGTGATATGAGAGAAGTGTCCTAAGGCAATCGTCTTATGATTGTAAACATTTATTTTAATAAATGATAATTCACTATTTGAGTGTACATGTTTGTGTATTTGATTGGGATCTTAAACTCATCTACTGAATGTCCGCAACACAACTCACAGCATAAGAGAATTTGTGATGAGATCACAACTAGTGATTATCTCTAATGTGCAATTGTGAAGTATTGAAATTATCCCTAGTCGATGAATTGATAAAAATGGACACTATCAATTCTGTTGAGACTAGCATGGGTTATTCTCTAATCAGCTGATTCTCACTGGCTGGTGACATTGGGATGTCCGGAGATAAACATGGATGCTAGTTAAGGGAACTAGTTCATTGGAGTGACTAGCTGTGAGACTTCATATGGGAATCTACATGTAGATATGTCAATGAAGATCTTACTGCGGCTTAAGTGCGATGTTCCTTTGACTTGCGGTGTTCAAGTCATCTTGGTCATGGAGACTTATACTTTGACATCTTAAGCAAGCATCTCCAAGGAGGTGTGGACCCAGGATGATCGGGTATAAGCCGAAGTGCCCGAAGATGTTTGAACAGCCTACAAAGGATTCACCACTCCTTGCGAGGAGATGTATACCCAGGCCTATCGTCGGATTGTTACTCAAAGCCTCTGGCCAGAGCATATCATGTTAAGAGTGCGAGTCTCTTAAATACATGAGAGTAATTAGAAATCCAAAGGACGAGGAAGACACTACTTGGGCTAGGTGTGACGTAGTCAGCCTAGTGGGGACTGACACCATAGACCGTGTCCTGAACCAAGTGGGTATAAGGTGGTGAAGGGAATGAGGCACGATTCATTAGAGCTGCTGAAGGGTTTCAGAATAATTTCTTCTGGGGTCAAACCGTTGATCTTTCGATTAATTGGGGATCATGATGTACTACTAGGTGCCACTCATGATCGATCTATAATTAATGGGTTAATTATAGACGGCCAACATAAATCGAAAGCCTATTTAGTCACACGCAATACGAGTAATCCGAGGGATTTAAAACGAGTTGAAAATTGGATTTTCTGATCAAGAGAAATGAGTCGAATCTGAGTTAATCAGAGGCGCAATGGAAGCTAAAATGGCTAAGTCTTTTGAAGGCTTTTTGGGCGAATTAAATGAGTTTAATTCGCGACCGGTTCGGGTTGGTTTGGCCGGCCAAAGGAGGTGCTAACCCTCCTTGTGGTGGCCGGCCATTAAAGGAGATTAAACCAATTTAATTGGTTTAATTAATAAAATAAATCTAGTGCGGTTTATTTTATAAATTATGGATAAATAAATTTGTATAAAGAAAATTTATATAAATAAATTTGTAGAAATTTATTCTTTTATGGAAGTTAAAATAATCCATGAATTGGTTTATTTTAATTTTATAAAATCAATTATGAATTGATTTTATCATAATAAGAAAGTTTATAAATTTCTTATAAAAATTTATTCCATAATTTAAAGAGAGAAAAGAATAAGTTTTATTATAAATTAGTTTATAATAAAGACTTGGTTTAAACGGAATAATTAGTTAAGAAAATTTATAGGATAAATTTCTTATAACTAATTCCGTTTAGAGAGAGACTTAGCAAAGAGTTGCTACTATATAAAGGAACCAAAGGCTAGCCCTTTAGATCAATCAATTAATCAAGAGATTAATTAGAGCTCTCCCTCTCTCTCTTTTATTCTCTTCTCTCCTCATCTTCTTCTCCTTCACATTAGGGCCGGCGCCCCATCCTTGTGGATTAGGGCCGGCGCACACAACCATCATCCAAGGGAGTTGGCGTGAGCTTTCAAGGAGAAGGAGAACCCGAACACGAAGAAGAAGAAGCGGATAGCGACTCCTCTCTTCTCGGAATTCGATTCCGTTACTTCGTTGGTTAGTTTTCCTAATTTTTCTCTTGTCCTTCTAGTTGTGCCTTCCGAGAATCTAGTAGTTCTCGTCGGCACAAAACTCGTGACTTTGTGAAGTCATCCCGAAGAGAACTCGGCGTGGACGCGAATAGAGGCGGAGCTTCCAAGGGACGCTACGGTTGGATCTCGTCCCTTACTTCGAGTTACGAGAGGTACTTAGTAAATTTGTTTACTATTCCGCAATGTTTTATTTTATGATTATGTCAACACACCATAAGATTGCATGCTAGATACGAAGTTAAAATAATTTAGGAAATTATTTTATGCAAACTCTTCCGCTGCATGTAAAAATTTTAAATTTTACGAACTCGTATCCTTGTCGACATGCACCCGGTCCCAACATGATCCTTAGGTCTAGAGGTCTTGGGCTCATGATGCTTGTTTTTCCTAGGGTTATGATCTACCTTGTTAACCCTAGTCCTATCATTATATCTAAATCCAAAGTTTTGCACTAGTAAACAATTTTCATTAATTTTAGCATGCATGGATGGGTGATTAACATGATTCTTAAAATGCAAGGGTTAGGAATTCCTAGTCCTATCATTATATTTACCTTGTTAACCCTAGTCCTATCATTATATCTAAATCCAAAGTTTTACACTAGTAAACAATTTTCATTAATTTTAGCATGCATGGATGGGTGATTAACATGATTCTTAAAATGCAAGGTAGTACTTGAAATTGAATTCCTTTTTAACCTAGGGTTAGGAAGTACCTCCCTTACCCTTGTAGTCCCTCCTTGTTGTGATCTTTGCCTCCTCCTTTCTTCTTTCTCCCATCTCCTCAAGTGCTCCATTTTCTTGAACTCTTTACTCCTTGGGCACTTAGTGTGGTAGTGCCCTAGTTCACCACACGTGAAACATCGAATCCCCCTCTTCTTCTCTTGGATTTCTCCAGTCCTACACTTTATGTTAGATTTGAAAGAACTTGAAATGAGTGTAGATTTTACCTCCTTTTTACCTTTTGGGCACTTGTCCTTGTAGTGCCCTTTTTCGTTACAACCAAAGCATGTGATATGTTCTTTTGATTTGACTTTGGTGGAGGTTGGAACCTCTTCTTCAACTTTTGATGATGTGGATGCCTCCTCTTGATCCGGTACGGTTGAGGGTCTCTCCTCCCCCTCAATTCTTGAAATCGATACCTCCTCTTCTTCTCTTGAGGAGGTTGATGATCTTTCACTCTCTCCCTCACTTGAAGATGTAGATATTTCCTTTTCTTCTTCTTCTTCTTGACTCATTTGACTTTTCTCCTTAGGGTCTTGAATTTGTGTAGGGTTCTTGTGATATTTTTCCAACTTATCCCACAATTCATGAGCATTCTCATATTTACCTACACAACTTAAAACACTATTAGGCAAAAGATTAACTAATATACCAATTACCTTTTCGTTTGCCATAGATTGCTCTTGTTGTTCCTTGTTCCAATATCTAGGATGAAGCTTCTTGCTGTGCTTGTCCTTTGGAACTTCGAAGGGCTCTTCAAGTGCAATTCGAAGACTCCACTCCATCCCAAACCATGTCTCCATTCTCTCCTTCCAATACTTGAAATCCTCATGGTCGTAGTACAGCGGAGTGTAGATATCGTCCCCAAATTTATCTTTCATTTCCTTTTCCCTCTAGCGTGTGCTCCCTCGGCGGTTAGTCTGATCAAGAGCGGTCCTTTTCTCTGATACCAATTGTTAGGAACGATTCTGTACACTAGAAGGGGGGTGAATAGCGTTTTTCGATTCTTCTTTTGTACCTACGTTGTTAGTTGCACAACGGAAATAATAATAAAGAAAACTAACAACGACAAGCAACGCTAACAAACCAGGTTTTACTTGGTATCCACCCCGGACGGGTGACTAATCCAAGAATCCGTCGGTGGATCAATCCCCGGATAACCTCCGACTAGCTCTCGTCACTCCTTGTGGGTGGAAAAACCTCACCACAACACCTTGAGAACCTCTGAGCACAAAGACTACTGTTTGGCCCTTAACCAAGACCAAACTCGTCAAGAAACCCAGCCCTAACCGAGTCCTCTTTAAATAGAACTCAGGCTGGAAAACCCGCTGGCAGTCGACTGGTCCCAGGGCAGTCGACTGCCATCACTCAGCTTCGACCATTGACACCCCCAACGTTCGAATTCTGGTGACTTACCAGTCGACTGCCAGAATGGCAGTCGACTGGTACAGGGTCCAGAACCTACTGTGAGTTTTGGCAGTCGACTGGACAACCCCCAGTCGACTGCCCAGCTTACAACAGCACTCCCACTCACTCTCTTGACCCTCCTCCACACGTGCCTTCAGGTCCACTCCTTTGGCTTGCCCCTTGAGGTCCTCTTTCACCGGCTATCGTCCCTCGGATGCGCACGCAAGTCCTTGACTTGCCTCCATACCACCCTTCACGTGTGCCCTTTGAAGTCCACTTCCTGGATTGCCCTTGGAGTCCTCCTCCCTCGGCTCTTGTCCCTTGCCTCAGCTGACTCTTCACCAGCTGCCTTGACTATTCCCTTCGCGCCATCTTCATCTTCGGCCCTCGTCCCTCGGATGCGCACGCAAGTCCTTGACTTGCCTCCATACCACCCTTCACGTGTTCCCTTTGAAGTCCACTTCCCGGATTGCCCTTGGAGTCCTCCTCCCTTGGCTCTTGTCCCTTGCCTCAGCTGACTCTTCACCAGCAGCCTTGACTATTCCCTTCGCGCCATCTTCATCTTCGGCCCTCGTCCCTCGGATGCACACAAGCCTCCAGCTTGTCTCCATGCCATCCTTCACGTACGCCTCGAAGTCCGCGCCCCTCGACTCATCATCCCTGCTATATCAGGTCCCTCGGGTGCACACAAGCCTCTAGCTTGTCTCCATGCAACCCTTCACCATACCGAAGCCGTCTAGCCAAGTCAATATGTGTAAACCTGTACAACCTGCACACTCACATACACATATTAGTACACAAGAGAAAGCCTAACTTAAACCCTTTGCCCAAACATCAAAACACATGATCACTCCGGATCACAGATTGCCTCAACAATGAAGGGACACATGTTTTTCAAACTAAATATGCTAAGGAAATGTTAAAGAAATTTAGCTTAGAAAATTCTAAGGTAGCATCCACCCCCGTAGGAACCAATGTGAAAATGGATAGTGACCTTGAAGGGAAAATGGTAGACTCTAAGCAATATAGGAGCATGATTGGTAGCCTCCTATACCTAACCGCTAGTAGACCCAATATACTTTTTGCGGTAGGTATGTGTGCAAGGTACCAATCTTGTGCCAAAGAGTCCCATTTAGTTGTAGTCAAGAGGATCCTAAGGTATGTCAAAGGTACCCTCAATGTCGGACTTTGGTATCCTAGAACCCCTAGTGTTGATCTAATTGGATACACCGACTCGGACTATGCGGGTTGTAAGCTAGATAGGAAGAGTACAAGTGGAGGGTGTCAATTCCTTGGGTCTTCCTTAGTTAGTTGGAGTAGTAGGAAACAACCATGCGTTGCCCTATCAACAACGGAGGCGGAATATGTGGCAATGGGTGGGTGTGTTTCCCAACTCCTTTGGATCATGTACACCTTAGAAGATTATGAGTTTACATTATACCAAGGTCAAAGTCTTGTGTGATAATGTAAATACAATCAACTTGACCAAAAATCCAGTTCACCACTCTAGGACAAAACACATTGAAGTGAAACATCACTTCATTAGAGACCATGTGGCAAGGGGAGACATAGAACTACACTATGTTGAATCAAAGTCGAACCTAGCCGACATCTTTACTAAGCCTCTTCCCGAATCGGAGTTTACATCCTTAAGAAGAGGCCTTGGAATGTGTTTTGTGGAAGTGTAAGATGAACTTTGAGATATTAGAGTTGAAAAAGGGTGCTTGATCCATTAGGGTGATACATTTGGCTCACTTGTGCTTGTGGCACATTGTTGAACCATTAGAAGTATCAACATATGAAAACTAGACCAACTATAGGGAAGACAAGTGTTTAATCAATGGACACTTTGCCCAAAGATCATAGTTGGACATTTTAAACTTTTGAAAACCATTTTATGCTTTATATAATTTGCCATGCTTTTGAAAGTTATATGATTGCAAAATTAGATTGTAAGTTTGGTACAAAACTTAGTGGTTTTCAAAGATTTTGGATTTTTATCAAAAGTCATGCATGTTTGAAATTTTATATGGACTAATATTTTTCCTTGATTGAGTATATCATTTCAAACATGTATGCAAGTTTTTAATTTTTTTTTAATTTTTTTGGAGGTTTCTGAATTTCGGCACAAAAACTGAAATTTGCCACTGACAGAGTATCAGTCGACTGCCCCATTGGCAGTCGACTGGCACGTCTAGTTTCAACTTCTGTGAGAATTTTCAGAAATCAAATTTTCTCTCATTTGATGCCATAGGGTTGGGTTGCTTGAGGCAATCCTTTTGATGGTGTCAAAGGGGGAGAATGGGTGATTTAAGTTAGAATTTTAACTTGGAATGGATGGTTTAAGGTTTTTTTTCTCACTTAGACCTTGAATGATTAAAAATGGGGAGAAGACATGGATTAAGGGGGAGGTTACCTCTTAGGTTTTGATATGTCTTACATTTTTAATGTTGTTTAGTGTTAAGTGGAAACTTAACGTAGATTATGATTAGGATTGAAAATGGGAGAAGACATGGATTAAGGTGGAGGTTACCTCTTAGGGTTACTATGTCTTATGCTTTTTCAATTGCTATCTTTTGCTATTGTTATTGTTGGTTGTTATTTATCTCTAAACTTAATCATATTGCCACACATCAAAAAGGGGGAGATTGTTGAGGCAATCAACCCTTAAATGATTGGAAGATCATGGTTTTGATGTGTGTGGGTGAATATGTTCAAGGTTAGAGTGTTATGTTGTATTTGATGTGTGTGATTGAGTTTGCAGGACTTGGAGAATCACACATGGTGGACATATCCGAGGGACGAGAGCCGAGGGAGGAGGACTCCAAGGGCAAGCCGGGAAGTGGACTTCAAGGGCACACGTGAAGGGTGGCATGGAGGCAAGCCAAGGGAGGCTTGTGTGCGCATCCGAGGGACGAGAGCCAGAGGAAGATGACTTCAAGGGGCGAGCCAAAGAGTGAACCTGAAGGCATACGAGAAGGACTATGTGAAGACTGGCTGGGAGTGAGTGGGCAGTCGACTGCCAAAACTCACAGAAGATTTTCAGCCTTCTACCAGTCGACTAGCCCCGAGGCAGTCGACTAGTATACCCCGAAAACTAGCCGTTGGCTAGTAATTAATGCTAGGCCAGTCGACTGCCCTTGGGGCAGTCTATTGGTGCGGGGCTGGACAGACTGCGAGTTTGTCCTGTTCTCCTATGAAAGGAGGACCTTTTTGCACGTGAGTGGTACGGTTCCGTACGATAACGAAGTGCTGCTCGTCTGAAAAGTGTTCTTTACTTCCTCTCTCATTCTACTACATTCTGTAAAGAGGAAGATCACCACTGTAAAGGTTTCTCCACCTGAATGAGAGTTTTGATAGTGGAAGTGGTGTACGGCGCGGATCCTTGGATTAGTCACCCATCTGGGTGGATACCAAGTAAACGTTTGGTTGTTAGCATTGTTCATATTTTCTTTGCATATTATTGTTTCCGCTGCGCTAACGACTTTGTAGAGATCAAACGGAAAAAGTGCTATTCACCCCCCCTCTAGCACGCCACATCGATCCATCACAAACTACATGGAATTAATGTAAGTGTCTGTTGGGATCCTCTCCAGTCTGTCCTTGAAATTTGGGCAATAAGTGGATGAGTCCTGATCTTAACTCAAAGTCTCCAGTAAGCTCTGGGTAGGCAATGCAGGAGTACTGGAAAGCATCATCAGGTGCTGCTAGTTCCTTCATGGTTTTCTGGTGGTCTGCCATAAGATCAACTGAATGAGTGGAAATAGTCTGAATTGGAATAATGTCAAAAGTCTTTGAAACACTGATTTGATTCCTCCTGGTTCTGAAGGCCCTCTCAATCTCAGGATCAAATTCTTTAAGAATACCACCTGCAGATCTGGCCATACAACAAACAAAAAATTGCAGCAAATGTATACAAAAGAATGAAACTAATAAAATGGATCACAAGATATAGAAATAAGCACACAAGCTAAATCAAACAAACTCAACTAGTAGCTCCCCGACAACGACGCCAAAAATTTGATGTTGCCCAATACTAAAGTCACAATGAGCCTCAAATTTAGAATTTATAACTGAAAACCCTTGCTAGCAAGATTGAATGTAGAATAGGGGCCTCAGGTCATATTTTTCCAAAGACTAGTTGTGAGTGTTTGAATCAAGCTTGAATTTGTTTATCATTAAATGTTTTGGGATTTTGAATAATATGGGGGTTTTATTTTGCAAATAAGAATTGAAGTATCATTGAAATGAAATTGACTGAACTAAGTAGAATTAAACTAGGTAGTTGCAAGAATTGACTTAACCACTAGGAAAATTGAACAATTGAATACGAGATTGCAAGATTGAAGGATAGAACTAATATCAATTACAAAAATACTCTAAATCTGAATCTAATTTCGTCAATGAGAGTTTTAAACAAGCTGAACATTCAAAACAGGGATAAATTATGCAGAGAATTTCCTGGTCGGTCGACAGACCGATCAGGTACCAGACTGATCGGTTGGCAGACCGATCAGTAGCTATCTGGATCGGTCGAGCAGACCGATCAGTAGCTGAAAACAAACTGATACAGAATCGAACACTACAAAATTAAGTCTAGAAATGAAATTAACAACAACAGATAGAATTCTTCACCAAATCCCCTTCCTGCCGTCACCCAAGAACCAAACCAGGGACCCCCTAGCTTGAAATCAACAAGATCTAGCTCCCGCGGATGATTTGCATTGGATTCGTGTTCGAGCTGATTTCTCTTCCGATCTTCTTCTTCTTGACGATGTATTTTGCGATGATGGCTTAGGAGCTTTCAGTGTCCCTCAGTGAACCCCTTTGAGGTATGCTGATAACTCCGATCGACGCAGACTTCAATCGGAAGTAGATCGGATGAAACAAACTTGGCGAAACCCTCACCAAAGCTTGGCAGCGACAAGATGAACCCACAAACTTCTCAGGAATCTTACTTGTTGATTGAAAACTGGTAATGAACTCCAATCTGAAGTGGTCACGCAAAGAATCGCCGAAGAAAAACGATGAACTGGGTAGAACTGGAGCAAAAACGCGACGACGACGAAGTGCGGAGAAATTTTGATTTAAATTTCCATTTGAAAACATGGACAACTGTGATTGTTCTGATCCAATCCAACGGTCAGATCAAGTCAGATCTGAACCAAACCTTACAGATCTTGATCAATGGCTCTGATCTACTGCTCCTAAGCTCGGATCACTCAGATCTGCGGCGGATGGCTCAGATCTTCCCTTCTCTTGAATGAATGTCTAGATGATCTGAAGCTTGATCCAATGGTCAGATTGCTTCTGATTTGGATGAAATTTACAGATCTTGATCTGTGGTCATGATTGACTCTATCTTGAACTCGGATTGATCAGAAGTTAACCGATGGCTCAGATCTAACCATTATTTGATCGGATGACCCATATTTTTTTTTTTGATGAAAGGCAAATTATATATCATCAAGAAAATAGTACTACAAACATGTGTCCTAGGATAGCTACTTGTTTCTGATGAAGTATAAGATCCAGGTAGCTGTCCCCCATATGCACCCATATGTCTATGTATGTGTACTCTCACGGTACCATCCACAAATCCAAAACATATCTCACTGTACCATCCTTTAACAACCAGCGACCTCTCTCTGACCACTGCATCTAGGCCCCATGATGCTCTAGCTCACAGGCTGCCCATCACATGTGCCGTCATCTACCATCCTCTACCACCATCCCTGGTGTGCTGCTGTCTCACTGTACTATCCTCTCTCAATAGCTGCAGAAGCTCTGTCAGGCTCTATGGTATATC
Organism: Boesenbergia rotunda; assembly: GCA_024364735.1. Lineage (NCBI taxonomy): Eukaryota > Viridiplantae > Streptophyta > Magnoliopsida > Zingiberales > Zingiberaceae > Boesenbergia > Boesenbergia rotunda. The sequence continues at coordinate 283,082 of JAGFNQ010000469.1, forward strand.
TTTGTAGTCCAGCCTGATAGACGTGTAAGCTCATGCCCTGAATACCGTACTCATCCATCCTGCCAACTGCGTCTCCATCCATGCTGCGTGACTAACCCGAATGTGGCGGTAATAGCTCATCAATCATCGACTCCACTTTTAGCAAGTGGTCAGCTATCAACGGATGACCCATATTGATCCGATGCTTGATCACTTTGATCTGGATCCAATTCTGACTCAAGTTGGACCCAATCCAATCTAGGCCCATGATCATTTGAAGCCTACAAAAAATGATATTCAATTTTAAGTGCCAAAATATCTTAAATATAGAAAGAATTGAATCTTAAGCTAAAATAGAGGTAATTCATGAAACCTTATATAAATGCAAACATAAGCATCTAATAGTGGATCAAAACATGGATTTGAGAGCCTAATCTAATCAACAAAATGAAAGTTATCACTCCTACTAACAATTTCCATGGCAGTACCACACACTCCATAGAAGAGTGACACACCTTGAAGAAAAGTATGGCAGAGGAAGCAGGTAACAAGCCCCGAAAGTGATGGAAGAAAGCGAGGTATCGCGGGAGGTCCCCGTGAAGGAGTCTTTCTCCCGACAAGCAACTATCAGGAGGGGAAGGAACCCGGCAACCATCCCGATCACGTTCCAGGGGGAGAAGTTGGGAGGTGGAGCCTCGTCGATCCCCCTCCACTGAGCGAGACCCTAGGAAGGGCAAGCCCCCTGTGCGAGGCCCTCCTTCGGGCCATGTAGGGGTGATCTCCGGAGATCCTACCGGAGGAGATTCGAACCGGGCAAGGAAGGATCATACTCGGCCGCTGGAGAATTACACTATAGGAAGAAGCAGTGGCCAGCACAGAGGCGCCATCATCTCTTTCAACCCGGATGACGTGGAGGAAGTGGAGACGCCTCATGAGGACGCCTTGGTAATTCTCGCACACATAGCTAACTATGAAGTTAAGCGTGTCTTCGTGGATACAGTTAGTTCTGTGAACATGTTGTACAAGGCAGCCCTGGATCAGATGCAGATTGACGAGGACGAGCTGCAGCCGGTCTCCACTCCACTCTTTGGCTTCACGGGATACCGGGTGCAACCGATAGGGCAAATCTCCCTGTCTTTGTCATTGGGAGATGACACGCTGGAGAGGACGAGGAGGAGTCCCTTCCTTGTCATGGATGCGCCCTCATCCTACAAAGCTATCCTTGGACGCCCCATGCTAGTGTATTCCAGGCGGTGGTCTCGGTCTACCACCAAAATATCAAGTTCCCGATGGGCGATCAAGTATCCGAGGTCAAGGGAGACCAGTTGGCTTCTTAGCGATGTTATAGTGGCGGTCAGGTATGAAGTCTGCAAGAACCTGAAGGCTGAGGAAGCTCTGCAAGTTGACCTTGCCAACCCTTGAGAAGAGGAAGGGCCCAAGGAAGAACAGAGGGAAGTCGAGAGCGAAGAAGTTCAGATACACCCTCAACAGCCAGGGGGAGTTACAAAAATTACTGCCAACCTCTCACCGGAGTTGAGAAGCCGACTTATCGACTACTTGCAGAGCCATCGGGATGTGTTCGCTTGGGCTGCCGAGGAGATCCAAGGAGTCCCCCCCAACCTTGGCCATATATCATTTGCATCTGACCCCCGGGGATTGGCTGGTAAAGCAGAGACGAAAGTATTTTGCGCCCGAACAGGACAAGTCTATCAGAGAGGAGGTCGCCAAGTTGTTGAAGGCTGGCCACATAAGAGAAGTTCAATTCCCAACTTGGTTGACTAATGTAGTACTTGTCCCTAAGCTCGCGAGTAAGTGGCGGGTGTGTATTGACTTTCGAGATCTAAATAAAGTCTGACCTAAAGACTACTACCCTCTTCCTCGTATAGATAGACTACTAGATTCCACCTCTAGTTGTGAATTCATTTCCATGTTGGACGCCTACCAGGGCTATCATCAAGTTCCTCGCACACCTGAATATCAGGAAAAGATCAGCTTTGTGACGGCAGATGACACATATTGCTATAACGACATACTTTTTGGGGTTGTGCAACGCTGGTGCAACCTATCAGCATATAATGGACAAAGTAATCAGGCATCAGATTGGGAAGAACATTAAAGTCTATATGGATGACATCCTGGTCAAGACAGACAAGGGGAAGGATATGATAACTGACTTGGAAGAGACCTTTGCCACCCTGAGGGCCAATAGGCTAAAATTGAACCCAACCAAGTGTCTATTTAGAGTGAAGAGTGTTGGATCAGAGTAAATCGATAGAGGGGGGGGTGAATATCGATTTTACAATTATTCGGATAAGTAGAGCGATTACGCAGCGGAAAACAAGAAAATAATCGCTAACACAAGTTCTTTTTACTTGGTTCGGAGTCACGGCCGGCTCCTACTCCAAGGCCCACGGTACTTGACCATTTACGTTGGGCAATTCTATATTTGTAAAGATCTTTTACAGGTTTGAGTACATATATAGAATTGAAATTGAAAGTACAACACTTTTCGTAATTTAAATGTTACTGACGCCCGAGGTGGATGGATGTTCGGAGCAGCAGGTCGTTGTCAGCGCTTAAATCGCGAGGTCGGAGCTTGTCGGAGCGTAGCGCTTGAATGAAAGTGTTGAGAGCGATGTGAGCGAGATGTTCTGAAGCCTTGGGGGTGAACCCCTATTTATAGCAACCATAGGGGCGCCTGTATTGATGGGGCCGCCTGACACGTGGCCTCTCCTGCGAGAACTCCAATCCGCAAGCTCGGTCAGTGCTTATCCCCTCAAATGAGGCGCCTGTGTTGACTGGGGCCCCTGTGTTAACACAGGCGCCTGGGCTGACTTGGTCTAGAGGCTTTGTGGCAGTTTGCTTCGATGGTTTTGTTTTTACCTTGCACTGGGGCGCTCATATCCATACGGGCGCCTAGCCCAGTGAGGCGCCTCACTCTATTGAGGCGCTGAGCAGTAGAAACACCGTTCTTTCGTTCCCTACAACCAAGGTTAGATCCAAAACACAAGAGGCAAATATAATAATAAGTTTCAACCAATGTTTACAGCCTTAGCTGTCTTGGTTCTGACCTTGGGTCTCCCACATGGGACCCTAGGTCGAACCGACGCCTAATGTTCCTTCCTACGGGAAACACGTCCTCACCTACTCCTCTCGGGAGAATTTACCTTTTTGCCAACCGGCTCCTCCGGTTGGACTTTTGCCCAATCCTCCGATCAGGTCTTCGTACCCAGTCCACAACAAGGACTTCTTGCCCAACTTCCGGTCAGGTCTTCGGTGCCCAGCCCTTTTCCAGGACTTCTTGCCCAGTCCTCGACCAGGACTTCTTGCCCAGCCCTTTGCCACGACTTCTTGCCTAGTCCTCGACTAGGACTTCTTGCCCAACCCTCGACCATGACTTCTTGCCTAGTGTACCTAGGACTTTCCTGCACACTTAGTAAGCTTGTTAGATCTCAACAACACCTTAACTTCTGAACCCTTTGTCATTATCAAAACACAGGTTTGACTTTGGTGCTTCTAGCACCAACAATCTCCCTCTTTTTGGTTAATGGCAACACGGTTCAAAAAGTTAAGTTAAAAAGATTACATATTTAACAAGCAAAGAATTCATAACAAAAGATCAGTTTTCTCCCCCTGAAACGAATATTCTCCCCCTGAGTTTTTCAAAGATATGTGGGTTTTTGTAAACCTTCTAAGTGCTGAAGTATTTTGACTAAGTGCTGAAGTATTTATACTTAGATAAAAGGTTTAATTTTTTTTTTTGCAAGGTTTCTATACTTAGAAAATTTTTCAAAAAGTTTTTGCAAGTTTTTCACACTTAGAAAATTTTCCGAAAAGTTTTTGCAAGTTTTTCTCACTTAGAAAATTTTCCGAAAAGTTTTTGCAAGTTTTTCTCACTTAGAAAATTTTTCAAAAAGTTTTTGCAATTTTTTCATACTTAGAAAGTTTTCCAAAAAGTTTTTGCAAGTTTTTCATACTTAGAAAAATTTTCTTGAAAATACTTCGTGCAACAAAAACACTTAGAGAAACAGATTTTCACTTTGAACCATTTAAGTACTTAGAAAATTTTGAGGTGCTTTAGAAAATACTTAGTTTTGAAATGCTTAGATTTAAAAAACATTTTTAAGCACTTAGTTATTTACTTTACTATTTGAAAAAGAGATAAAAAATTTTGAAAAAATTTCTCCTTTCCTTTCTCTCCCCCTTTTCCATATATATAAAAAAATTGATACTAATTACAGCAGGTAAATTAGAGCTAGTAAAAAATGAAGTTCTGTATTGAACCAACTCTAAATAAAAAACTGGACCAAACCAAATTAAAACAATCTTGTTCGGGTCCTGTCTAACCATGTTAGCTACTTGCTAACTGTCATAAACAGTAGCTTTTGCTAGGGTTAGTCAAGTTAAGTGATCTGATCAAGTTAGATTTTCTAAGCTTGACACTTAACCTGATTGCTGTTCAGCTTTTATTTATTGCCCCAATTACTGCAGATGCACTGACTTAAAACATCTTGAATCAAGGCATAGACCTAAGCATCTCACCCAGTCTAGGTTATCAACCAAAAGTACCCTAAGGTGCTTGTGAGATGCTGGCTTCTAGATCTATAGGTGCATGCAGTTCTAGGGTTAGGGCCTAAACTAAGTCCATTTATGAAAAAGTCCTAGTTTTGAAAGGGTAGTTTTTGAAATAAAACTAAGTCAGAAAATCATTTTTAAATTTCAAAAACTTGAAAAGATGATAAATTTGTAAAAAAAATTATGAAAAAGTAGGAAATGTTTTTGAAAACAATATAAATCAGTTCTACTCTACTAAGCATAACCCTAACATTCAGTTATGAAGTGAATAATTAAGCATTTAAGAAAAACTCAATAGATAAGTAAATAACCAGTAGATAAGATAGCAATGTCATCGGGTCAACACAAGGACCAGTCAAGTCAAACACAACACAACAAAGTCAATTGGTCAACACAATGACCAGTAAAGTCAAACACATGTCAACCCTATAGGGTAGGGCAAGTCAAATAGTATAAGTACAATCAGCTAGCTGGAGAATCACTCTGATCTATGAGGAGGGGCCAGGGGGGTCGAATGGACCAGGCTGCCAAGACCGAAACATGGACATCATTTCATTGTATCGAGCCTCGTTTGTCTCACGATCGGCTCGGAGGCCATCCATGTACTTAGTGTGATGGGCCTCGTTTGCCTGGTGTTCGGCTTGAAGAGTGTCCATGTACTCAGTGTGGTAGCCATGGTTTACATTGTGTTCGGCCTGAAGAGCATCCATAAATTCAGCATGTCGGGCCTCCATCTCTTCTTGGAGACTGTGAATCTCTGTCCGTAGTGATGTCAGGCGCTCATCAGTGGTCGGTGGCGGAGGCTCCTGCAAGTGTTCGTTGATCTCAGCCGCGAGATCGGCTACGTCAACTTCTACCTCCTCATCCGAGTCGATCTGAGCTCCGGCCCTCTGTCGACTCCATGAGAGAACCCCGGCGGCTGAGATATCTATGCTCGCTAGTGAAAAGTTCCTAGCCCCGATCTCGTCAAACTCGGTCATTGGGGTGACCTCCCCAACGGTGATGTCGTGACCATAGTGGTGAAGGAGGGAAGTGATGATGTGACAGTAGGGGGTGCGTACTTGGCCCTGAGTCGAAATGCTGGACGCGTAGATAATCGTCTGGAACATGTGCAGACCAATATCTATGTCCAGATGATGGATCATAGCGTACAGAAGAAAGGTATGGAAGGGTCGCATAATCGCGACATCCCGAGTAGTCAAGGGGAGAATGCAACAAACCAAAACTCTGTAGAGAGCGTAGTCCTGGACCCGGAGATATACAGACTGAAACCGTTGCACCAACGGGTTTCGCACATCTCTGTAGAAGTAGGAGTAAAGAGTGTCCAGATCAATGTGCGAATAGGGAGGAGCAAAGGGAGGGTTTCTCGGAGGGTAACAACAAAACGTGGACTGGGAAGGTCATAGTCCAAGGAGCCTAGTAAGCAAGGCAGGTGAGATAGTCAGAGGCATCCCCTATACAGTAGAGGAGTAGCAAAGGTCATCTTCTTTGACCAAGTTGTTGTAAAATTCAGCACACAGGGTCGTGTTTACTGGATGGGTGCAGAAGACAAGCTGGTCAAGTTGATAGAAATTAATAGCGTCCATAGCTGTTGGACAGGACTGGGTAAAGAATTGTCTGTTTAGAAAGCTGGTTTTAATAGGTTTGTAAGTAGTCTGAGCAAATTTATTAAATAATTCTAAGGTTGGGAATCTAGGGTCTGGGCTAGGTTCGACCCCGGGGTTTGGTTGGGTAACACGACGTTTTCTAAACGAATAAGAAAAATTATGCATTTAATAAGTGAAATAATCAAAAAATTAATTATAAATGCATAATTAAAATGGTACCAGGGAGGCATTGTTGAAGTAGGGCGTTCGAGGGCACGAGAAGGGCTTTCGGGCGCCTTGGGAGGAAGAGAAATGAAGGAAGAGTTCATTTGGTGTGGGAAATGAAGAGGGATTGAAGGCCTTATATAAGGTTATACAGGCGCCCGTGTTCATGGGGGGGGGCTCGTATGGTCCCGGGCGCCTGGATCAGGCCTGTTAGCTGCTTTTTGGCAGGTCTGACTGACTTGGGAGGAGATAAAGGCTTCAGGCGACCGTGAGGTCCCGGGGGCTCGGGTTGACCTAGACTTGACCGTTGACCAGAGTTGACTAAGTTTGACTCTTTTGACCAATCAATAACTAAATCAATTAAGCTGTAAATTGCATTTAAGATGAGCCATTTTTAAGCATATTAAGTAAGATTCAATGTTTTGATTTGAGAAAGTACAAAACCAACTGAATTAGTTCTGAACACAATCTGAAAAGAGTTTGAGTTAAATTTTAAATGGATAATGAGTTGTATTACATTATTAGGTCCTAGACATCTCACCCAGCTTTACATGATAAAACAGGTTACCCTATTTGTTTTGTGAGATGTTTTTTTTTTTGAATTAATGTCAACTCTAGGATTTAGTAAAAACTTATGTTAGATTTAAATTTGACAAAGAGTAAATTGAATTTGAATTTCGAAAATTGGCTTCCAGGTCTTGGTGAGGCACAGAGGCATTCTTTGGTCGTAGCCTTATTGGATCATCAACCCTTATCTTGACAAAGCCTTTTAATGAAATTTCATTTTCAAAATTACTTTTTGAGAAATTTTGGTCTAACTAGTTTAGGTCTTGGATCGGTAGCTTCGGCTAGTTCCACCAGACTAAACAAACCAAGTAGAGTATACTTGACCTTATTAGAAAGGCTTCCCTAACGTACTATCATCTCACCTCCTCCCAATACTAGGTTTTCAAATTTCAACTAAAACATTTTGTCCTTAAAATAACCAGTCCTAAATCTAAGCATGAAAAAAATAAACAATCAAGCATGCAATTAAACAAAATCGCAATTAAATAATTATCTAATTATGAATATGGGTTTTATATTGGCTCCCCTTGGACTATTGCCTCGATAATGGTTAGGCAAGATGTGAGTCTTGTCCTTGGGGATCCAATACTGGTTTGGTCCAACTTGTTTGTTCAAATAGAGCTTGGGGACCCATGCTTGGACTTGGGTTCTAGGTTGGTTCAATACAGCATAATAAGAGCGTTGCCTAGACTTAGTTCGATACCCTAATCCAGATCGGTTAAGAACGGACTTCTGCTTTCCAAGGATCATGTCAAGACCCTTGGAACCTGAAGTGAATCGTTCTAAGGCCACTCTGAGCTCCTTGACATGAGTTTTCAAGGAGGAATTCTCTTCCTCAAGCTTTTGAACTTGAGTGGAGTTTCCTTCTTGAATTTGCTCGGTCAAGGACCTCGAGTCGGCTTCGTCTTTCAGGCATTTTACTTCCTGTCGGAGGGACTCAACCCGGATTTTGCATTTTGCTAAGTTGCGAGACAAGTAAGAGATTAATTTAGATAGTTCATATTCAGAATAACCTTTTACCGTGATTTGCCCGTTCTCCGAGATTGTGAGCCTTCCATCATCTGGTTCTGATTCCGATCCGGTATCAACGTCGTCTGAAGCGGTTAGGGCGAGTAAATTTACGTGCGGGACTTCTTCTTCTTCTTCGGAAGAGGATTCATCCCAAGTGTCTTGGAGAGCCTTCTTTCTTCGCGCCTTCTTTGTTTCCTTCAAATTGGGGCACTCTGACTCGAAATGTCTTTGTTGCATTCGTAGCAGGTGACATTAGTCTTGCTCTTCGAGCTTGTTGAAGGTTCTGATGGATCTTCCTTTCTTCAGCTTGCTTTCTTCTTGTTCGTTTAGTGCTTTAGCTCTTTGTAGTAGTCCCGAGCTAGTCGAACCAACTTGGGTCGATCCCCTTCACTATCTTCTGAATCCGAGTCTGAATCATACTCGGGTGTTGGTTGAATCTTCTTCTTGGGTGCTTTGCCTTGAGATTTGCCTGCAACGAAAGCTATACCTTTCTCGATCAAGGTAGTGTTAGACTGTTTGTGCAATTCTACTTCTGAAAAAAGTTCATCTAATTTAATTTTAGAAAGGTCCCTGGAAACCTTGTAGGCATCTACTATGGATGCCCACAGTGTGTTCCATGGGAACGCGTTTAGAGTATACCTGATTAGGTAACGGTTCTCGACCTTGTGACCTATCGTGTGCAGCCCATTCATCTGCTCTTGGATTCTGGCGTGAAGCTGAGCTGCAGTCTCACCGTCGTGCATCTTGATTGTGTAGAGTCTGTTCAGCAACAGATCTCTTTTGCTGATCCTCGTGTCGGAAGTGCCTTGTGCAGCTCGATCAGCTTGTTCCAAAGCTCCTTCGCACTGTTGAAGGGTCCCACCTAGTTCATCTCCTCCTTGGTTAAGCCGCATTGCAAAGTCTGGGTTGTCTTTGCATCAGCCTCGATTTTCTTCTTTAGCGAGGCGTCCCATTCAGTATAATGTTGCGCCACTCCTTCTATGTTTTTGGGAATTTCCAGCCCAGACTGGATGATTATTTACATGTCCACCTGAGTTTTCAGGTGGACTTCCATCCTGCTTTTCCAGTAGGAGAAATCTTCTCCACTGAAAAGAGGAGGTTTGGCAGTGTTGTATCCCTCTTGCATGGCCATTAGGATTTACTGAAAAATTACTAAAAAAATTGTCCCAAGACTGAGTCTTGGATTAGCAGTGCGGAAGAAATTAATAGTAACGAAATCGAGTGGTGTTGCACCAACCTCGATTAACGAGAAAATTCGAGTGAAAAGAATTAAAAAAATTGTAAATCTGAAAAAAACATTCAAACTGGTGGTTGCACCAAGTTTGAGCCACCCACTCTGATACCACTTATTGGATCGGAGTAAATCGATAGAGGGGGGGGGTGAATATCGATTTTACAATTTTTCGGATAAGTAGAGCGATTACGCAGCGAAAAACAAGAAAACAATCGCTAACACAAGTTCTTTTTTACATGGTTTGGAGTCGCGGTCGGCTCCTACTCCAAGGCCCACGATCCTTGACCATTTACGTTGGGAAATTTTATATTCGTAAAGATCTTTTACAGGTTCGAGTACAGATATAGAATTGAAATTGAAAGTACAACACTTTTCATAATTTAAATGTTACCGATGCCCGAGGTGGATGGAAGTTCGGAGCAGCAGGTCATTGTCGACGCTTGAATCGCGAGGTCGGAGCTTGTCGGAGCGTAGCTCTTGAACGAAAGTGTTGAGAGCGATGTGAGCGAGATGTTATGAATCCTTGGGGGTGAACCCCTATTTTATAGCAGCCATAGGGGCACCTGACACGTGGCCTCTCCTGCGAGAACTCCAATCCGTAAGCTCGGTCAGCGCTTATCCACTTTAATAAGGCGCCTGAGCTGATTGGGGCGCTTGTGTTAACACAGGCGCCTGGGATGACTTGGTCCAGAGGCTTCGTGGTAGTTTGCTTCAATAGTTTTGTTTTTTCCTTGCACTGGGGCGCCCGTATCCATACGGGCTCCTAGCCCAGTGAGGCGCCTCACTCCATTGAGGCGCCTGAGCAGCAGAAACACCATTCCTTTATTCCCTGCAACCAAGGTTAGATCCAAAACACAAGAGGCAAATATCATAATAAGTTTCAACCATTATTTACAGCCTTATCTGTCTTGGTTCTGACTTTGGGTCTCCCACATGGAACCCTAGGTCGAACCGACTCCTAATGTTCCCTCCTACGGGGAACGCGTCCTCACCTACTCCTCTCAGGAGAATTTACCTTTTTGTCAATTGGCTCCTTGATCTAGGTCTATGATCATTCGAAGCCTACAACATTATATTCAAATTTTAATGCCAAAACATCTCAAATATAAAAAAAATTTACATCCAAAGTTAAAATAGAAATAACTCATGGAACCTAGTGTAAATGCAAGATTTCGCATATAAAAGGGATCAAAACATGAATTAAAGAGCCTAAATTGATTATCAAGATGGTAATTATCACTCCTCCGGTTGGACTTTTGCCCAATCCTCCGATCAGGTCTTCGTGCCCAGTCTGCGACAAGGACTTCTTGCCCAACTTCCGGTCAGGTCTTCGGTACCCAGCCCTTTGCCAAGACTTCTTGCCCAGTCCTCGACCAGGACTTCTTGCTCAGCCCTTTGCCAGGACATCATGCCCAGTCCTCGACTAGGACTTCTTGCCCAGCCTTTTGCCAAGACTTCTTGCCCAGCCCTCGACCAGGACTTCTTGCCTAGTGTACCTAGGACTTTCCTGCACACTTAGTAAGCTTGTTAAATCACAACAATACCTTAACTTCTGAACCCTTTGCCATTATCAAAACACAGGTTTGACTTTGGTGCTTCCGGCACCAACAATGAGTGGCCGATTTTTGGGGTACATGGTGACAGAGAGGGGGATTGAGGCCAATTCAGATAAGGTGAAGATCATCCTTGACATACCCTCTCCTTGCAACTTCAAGGAGGTACAGAGGCTGAATGACAGGATTACAGCTTTATCTAGGTTCATCTCCAAGTCTGCCAACAGGACCCTGCTCTTCTTCAAGATTCTGAGAAAGACGGTCAAGTTCGACTGGGACGACCAATGTGAGAAGGCATTTGCAGATCTAAAAGCTTACCTGGCCAAGTGTTTGTTCGGAGTGAAGAGTGGCCGGTTCTGGGGTATATGGTGACAGAGAGGGGGATCGAGGCCAATTCATATAAGGTGAAGGTCATCCTTGACATGCCCTCTCCTTGCAACTTCAAGGAGGTACAGAGGCTGAACAGAAGGATTACAGTTTTATCCAGGTTCATCTCCATGTCTGCCAACAGGACCCTACCCTTCTTCAAGATTTGAGAAAGACGGTCAAGTTCGACTGGGACAACCAGTGTGAGAAGGCATTTGCAGATCTGAAAGCTAACCTGACCGAGATCTCCGTCCTTTACAAGCCAGTGGAATGGGAGGCATTGCTCATCTACCTGTCTGTGGCTGAGAAGGCGGTGGGCTCTGCACTTATCCGAGAAGAAGACATTGTGCAGTACCTGGTCTACTTCTTTGGACACCACTTGAAGGATGTAGAGACACGCTATACCATGATGGAGAAGTTGACCTACGCTCTGGTCTTGATAGCCCGGAGGCTCAGGCCATATTTCTTAGCACACCCAATTGTGGTTCTCACCAACAACCCACTAGGACGAGTTCTCACCAATCCAGAAGCCTCGAGCTAGCTAATCAAATGGACGGCAGAGCTGAGCGAATACGGGATTGAGTACCAGCCCCGTACCGCCATCAAGGTACAGGCCCTGTTGGATTTCATGCTCGAATCTATCCCTGAGCCCGAAGCCGATGATGTCTGGAAGATCTATGTCAATGGGTCTTCCAACTGTTGGGCATGGCTTGGCGGGTTTCCTAAGCGAATACTTGGTCGTCCTTGAGAGACCTCTCCATGTCTACGGATTAAAAATTAATCTGAATGGAGACCCGTCTCCCAAACGACTATCTCATCATCGTATTGATCGATTCGAATTACAACTTGGCCAATCTCAAAGATCGAGCCTTGTAATTCGCCTAACCGATCGATCGCGGAAAAGTTGATGAGTGGATCACCGATTTTTGTGTTTATTATCGGGATCCAATTAATTAATTATTAACAATGATTAACAAATAATCAAAACCATAATAATTAATTAACACACACATGAAATGATCGAAACAAGGAACCAAAAAGAAAGGATATACCTTTTCGTTTACCTCTTGATCTTCTACCTTATGTCCCTTCCCTCTCGGACGTCGTGTGGGTGACGAGCTACCGAGAACCGGAATCACCAAGGGCCACCAAACAATCTCCTCTTCACTTGCCTAGCAAAACCCTAGCTTAGGGTTTCACCACCGGCTTCTTCACCTCCAACCCGTGCACCGCCGACCCTCCAAGGTCACCCAAGATCGCCGCCCACCAGTCCTCTAATCGGCAGAGGCAATGGAAGATGAAGAAGTGTAAGAGGAAGGAAGAAGAAGCCACTTCTTCTTCCCTAAACCCGCCGTCGACCCTCTACATTTCTCCCTTGCCGCCGACGCTCTTGCGCCCTCCCTCCTCGCTGTCGACCCTCTTCCCGACCTATTCAAGGTCGCTCCGGCCACAAGATGGAAAAGGAGAAGCTCCTCCCTTCCTTGCGCCCCTCATCGAGAGAGAATAAGAGGTGAACAAGAAGAGGAAAGACAACCTCTTCTTGTGTTGCCGCCGGTGCCCTAGGAGAGAGAAGGAGAGGGAGATAAGGAGAGAGAAAGATCAAGGGTTTAATGAATTGGATTAAGACTTGGTTTCTTGATTCCATGGGGTATATATAGGACTAAGGTAGGGACCATGAGGAGGAGTAGGGTCTTGGCCCGCTAATGGATCCAAAACCGATCCATTAATGAAGATCCATTCCACTAAAGGATCTCCATTGAACTTCCTCACCAACCCCCATATTTTCATATGGGCTCCACCTATTATGAGTATGTCCATCTCCCCGTGTTTAAGATATCGTATGCCCGTTGATTAATTTAAATTACTGACAATTTTAATTAATCAACTTCTAACTCCTTGACTAGTACCACTCAACCTTCGGATCAAATCCACCTATAGGGTTTAACATGATGAACCTTATGAGCTTATCAAGGGGGCATCATCATCCCGACTCACCAGGACACGGATTCCGTCAATAATCAATGGCACACCATATAATTAATATTATTTCCCAACTTACTGGGCCTATCGATTTAGCAGAATAAATCTCGCCCATTGGTAAATCAAAGAAATAAAATATTAACTATACGTGCCCATTATTATATCAGGATTTAGAGATTGTATTCCATATTAATTCGAGATCCAATCCAATTATTAAGTCAGTACAAATTGGAAGACCTCTATTTTGGTCCTACTCAATGTACACAAGGCACACTAGCGTAATTCTATGGTCAAGACAACCACACCTAATTACACTATAACCATCCCGATGGTTTGTCCAACTCCATCTCAGTTGTGAGCCTCTACTTATACTATGCAAGGGACTGATAACATGATCTTCTGTGTGTCACCACATACCATGTTATCTACAATGCAAAGTATCGAACTTTTATACATATACTAATATAAATACACATCTGTATTGTTGTAATTCTCTTTCAAAATGTAGATGTCCATACAGAAAAGGTAAGGCTATTAGTATATATCCTAACACCAACAGCAAGCACATCGGAGTCGAAGTGCTAATGGTTTCCCCTCGGGGGGATACATTGCATTTATCTATTCGACTCCACTTCCGAGCCACCAACAATGAAGCTGAATATGAGGCGATCCTAGCAGGGCTGCAAGAAGTGTGGGAGCTGCTCGGGTCATTGTACATTCGGACTCTCAGCTTGTGGCATAACAAATAAAGGGCGACTTCGAAATAGAGTGCGAGCGCCTACAGAGATATGTAGCCCTTAATGAGTAGCTAAAATCCTCTTTCAAAGAGGTTACTCTGCAAAAGATTTCCCAAGCAGACAATGTCAAGGTGGATAAACTACCATGTTGGCTAGCTCCATCTCGGCCCGGCAGCTAGACGAGCCTAGTACCACTCAAGAGATTGTAGCTCAGATTGAGGAGGATCCTGATAGCAATACAGTAGTTGATTGGAGAGATCCATATGTGGAGTTCCTCTACAACGGGAATACGCCGACCAAGGATCAGGGAGTCCGATTATTCTGCCACCGAGCTTCCAGATTCACATTAGTTGGAGATCAACTATACAAGAGAGCCTTTGCCCGACCACTCCTCAAATGTGTCAGGCCAGAGGAAGTCGATTATGTGATGCGAGAAGTACATGAAGGCATTTGCAGAAGCCACATTGGGGGAAGGTCTCTGTCTAGGAAGATTATCCTGGCAGGGTACTTTTGGCCCACCCTGCAAGCAGACACCCTCAAGCTCGTGATCAAATGTGAGGCTTGCCAGAGACATCAGCATGCGACTCATCAACCAATCGACCCACTGTGAGTCTCCACAATGTCCTTCCCATTCGATCAGTGGGAAATGGACATTGTGGGTCCATTTTCAATCGGACCTCAGCAAAAGAAGTTCTTGCTAGTGCTAGTGGACTATTTTTCAAAATGGGTGGAAGCTAAGCCTTTGGCACACATCACGGAGGCGGTGGTGAAGAAGATCCTATGGAAGGATATTGTCTGTAGATACATAATACCTCACAAGCTGGTGTCGGATAATGGAAGGTAGTTTGCCGGGCACAAACTCAAAGAATGGTGCGAGGGACTAGGTATTCGCCAAGCCTTCATGTCGGTCGCATACCCTCAAGGCAATGGCCAACCCGAGGTCGTTAACCAGGAAATCCTCAGAGGACTCAAGATAAAGTTAGAGCACGTCGAAGGTAGCTGGGTCAAAGAGCTCCCCAGTATTTTGTGGTCTTACCGTACTACTCCATGAGATGGAACAGGATAGATTCCTTTTGAGTTGGTGTATGGAGCTGAGGCCATAATCCGGTAGAAGTAGGCGAGGAGTCTGTCCGACGGCAGCACTATAATAATGGGGACAATGATCAAGAGCAGTTGATCGACTTGGACCTGGTGGCAGAAGTACGAGACAAAGTAGCCACTCGGTTGCTAGCATACAGACAGCGTATGCAACAAGCATACAACCGCCGCGTGATTGCTCGTAGCTTTCAAGTCGAAGACAAAGTCTGGAAGAGGATCAAGCTTGTTGGTGATCCAGGAAAGCTGGATCCGCAGTGGGGTGGATCCTACATCGTCACCAGGAAGCTCACAGGAGGCAGCTATTATCTGGAGGATAACAAGGGCAAGAGGTTGGAGAGATCATGGCATGCCAATCATCTCTGATGCTATCGTACTCGGTCAAATTTTGAGATGTCCAAATATATTTGTATTCTTGTTGGTACTGCTTTGTAGTTTCAATAATCAAAGAAGCAAAAGAAATGTCTCATAAAGGACCCCGAGTACTTGCCTGCTAAAACCCAATTGCCTCGAGGTGTTGCGTATGCCCGAGGTGAGTAGGTCTGGTCGTGGTGCTACGGATGCCCGACCAGGAGCTGAAAAAATCCTATCTCACAGTGCTACGGATGCCCGAGATGAGTAGGCCAGGTCGTGGTGCTACGGATGCCCAACCAGGAGCTGATAAAACCTTACTACCTCGCGGTGCAGCGGATGCTCGAGGTAAGTAGGCTTGGTCGTGGTACTGCGGATGTCTAACTAGGAGTTGATAAAACCCTCCTACCTCACGGTGCAGCGGATGCCCAAGGTGAGTTGGCCTGGTCGTGGTGCTGTAGATGCCCGACCAGGAGTTGAAAAAACCCTACTACATCGCGGTGTTGCATATGCCCGAGCTGAGTAGGCCTGGTCGTGGTGCTGCGGATGCCCGATGAGGAGCTGATAAAACCCTACTACCTCGCGGTGCTGCGGATGCCCGAGGTGAGTAGGCTTGGTTGTGGTGCTGTGGATGCCTGACCAGGAGCTGATAAAACCCTACTACCTCATGCTACTACGGATGCCCGAGGTGAGTAAGCCTGGTTGTGGTGGTGCGGATGCCCAACAAGGAGCTGATAAAACCCTACTACCTCGCGGTGTTGCGGATGCCCGAGGTGAGTAGGCATGGTCGTGGTGCTGCGGATGCCTGACCAGGAGCTGATAAAATCCTACTACCTCGTGTTGGTGCAAGCAACACCTAAGTCGAACCTGGGTTTTTATAATGGCAAAGGGTTCAAAAGTTAAGATGTTATTTTAGTCTAATGTGTTCACTGAGTGTGCAGAAAGAAGTCCTGGCGAAGGGCTGCTGGGCACCTAGCGAAGGGCTGCTAGGCATCGAAACCCTAAAACCTGGCGAATGGCTGCTGGAAACCTGGCGAAGGGCTGCTAGGAGTCTAAGACCTGGCGAAGGACTGCTAGGCACCTGGCGAAGGGCTGCTGGGAATTTAAGACCTGGCGAAGGGCTGCTAGGCACCTGGCGAAGGACTGCTTGGTATCGAAGACCTGGCGAAGGACTGCTTGGTATCGAAGACCTGGCGAAGGGCTGCTAGGCACCTGGAGAAGGACTGTTGGGAAAAAGTCCAAACAGAGGAGCCGGTTGGCAAAAGGTAAACTCTCCTGAGAGGAGTAGGTGAGGACGCGCTCCCCGTCGAGGGAACAGTAGACGTCGGTTTGACCTAGGGTTCCATTTGGGAGACCCGAAGTCAGAACCAAGACAGCTACGGCTGTAAAAAATTGTCTAATACTCTTGCTTTGCTGTTTTGGAACTAACCTTGAATACAGGACCGAAGGAATGTCTTTCTGCAGCTCAGAACGCCCCAAGGGAGAGGGGCAGACAGTTGGGCAGGGCACCCCCAGTGTCCCGGGCGCCCCCAAGGTTAAGGCAAAACAAGGAAGCAAGAGTTGCTTCGAAATTGCAGTAAGCAGGAAGCCCCGGAGGCCCCGGGCACCCAAGGTCAAAGCAATCGAAGCAAAGTAACCAGACGCCAGCAGACCAAGTCAAGGAGGGCGCCCCCAGTGTCCCGGGCGCCCCCGTCAGCTTCGAGGCCGATTCTGGAGAGATAAGCGCTGACCGAGCTGCGGATGAGGTTTCTCGGATCCGTAGGCACATGTCAGGCACCCCCAGCGTCCAGGGTGCCCCTAGGAGCAGTATAAAAGGGGCTCGACCCCGAAGGCTTCAATAACACTTTTTCCAACGCCTCTACTCTCTTCGCTCAAGCGCTCTGCTCCGGAAACCTCCGATCTCAAGATTCTAGCGCCGACGATGACCCTCTGCTCCGAAGTACGATCCACACTGGCATCGGTAACGAAGAGTATAATTTTCTTTATTGCACTACTATTGTAACAATCTTTGTAAATCTTTCCGCATTATAGAATTGCTCGTAGTAAACGGTCAAGGATCGTGGGCCTTGGAGTAGGAGCCGACCGCGACTCCGAACCAAGTAAAAATACTTGTGTTCCGTGTGTTTGAGTTAAATTTCCGCTGCGTATTCTCTTTTCTAATCCGAAAAAGTTTTCAAAATATTCACCCCCCGCCCCCCTCTATCGTGTTTTCTCGATCCAACAAGTGGTAGCAGAGCGGGGAAGCTCAAATTTGGTGCAACCACCAATTTGGGAGTTTTCGGATTTTTCTTCGAAATTTTTATTTTTTTTTCAATCAAATTTTTATCATTAATCGAGGTTGGTGCAACACCACTCGATAATTTTTTTTATTTCTTCCCGCACTACTAATCCAAGACCAAGTCTTCGGACAATTCTTTTTGTAAATTTTATTTCAGAAACATCCAAATGGCCATGCAAGAAGGGTTTAGTATAGTCAGACCACCACTTTTCAGTGGGGAGGACTTCTCCTACTGGAAGAGTCGGATGGAAGTCCACCTGAAAACTCAGGTGAACATGTGGATAATTATCCAATCTGGACTGGAAATCCCGAAGAACGCTGAAGGAGTGCCACAATCTTACACCGAATGGGACGCCTCACTGAAAAGGAAGATCGAGGCCGATGCTAAAGCGACTCAAACACTCCAATGCGGCCTAACCAAAGAAGAGCTGAACCGGGTGGGACCATTCAACAGTGCAAAAGAACTCTGGGGTAAGTTGATTGAGTTGCACGAAGGAACCTCCGACACCCGGATCAGCAAGAGGGACATACTGCTAAACAAGCTGTACACAATCAAGATGAACGACAACGAATTTGCAGCCTAGCTCCACGCCAGAATCCAGGAGCCGATGAACGGTCTACATTTAATCGGTCACAAGGTAGAAAATCGTGACCTGATCAGGTACACCCTTAACGCTTTCCTGAGAAATACTTTGTGGGCATCTATGGTAGATGCGTACAAAGTTTCAAGGGATTTATCTAAAATTAAATTAGATGAGTTGTTTTCTGAACTTGAATTACATGAGCAGACTAACTGTACCCTGGCCGAGAAAGGCATTACATTTGTTGCAGGAAAAACTGGAAAGACGACCAAGAAGAAGCTCCAACCTGCACCTGAGTCTGACTCAGATTCAGATTCAGAAGAGAGCGAAGGAAATCGACCCAAGCTAGTTCGGCTAGCCCGGGACTACTACAAGGAACTAAAAAACCAGACCAACAGAAGGAAACCCAGTCGAAGAAAGGAAGAACCAGCTGATCCTTCAAATGAAAAGACTAAACCAAATGTGACCTGTTACGAATGCAAAAAAGAAGGGTCACTACAAGACGGAAAGCCCCAATCTGAAGGAGACGAAGAAGACAAGAAGGAAGAAGGCCCTTCAACCAACGTGGGACGAGTCTTCCTCTGAAGAAGAAGAAGAGGCCCCACAGTCAAACCTGCTCGCCTTGACTGCTTCGAAAGAAATCGAGACCGAATCAGAATCAGAGTTGGACGACGGAAAGCTCACATTTTCAGAGGATGGCCAAATCACTGTAAGTGGGTTTTCTAGAAGTCAATTATCAGAATTAATTGCGTATCTATCTCGAGACTTGGCGAAAGCCAAAATCCACGTCGAGTCCCTCCGACAGGAAGTAAAACTCCTGAAAGAGGGAGCTGACTCTAGATCCTTAACTGAAAAGGTTCAAGAAGGAACCTCTACTCAAGTTGAAAAACTTGAGAAAGAGAACTCCTCCTTGAAAATTCAAGTCAAGGACCTTAGAGCAGCTTTGGAACGATTCACTTCTGGTTCCAAGGGTCTTGATATGATCCTTGGAAAATAGAAGTCCATTCTAAATCGATCCGGGTTAGGCTATCGAACCAAGGCGAGACAAAGATCTTACTATGCTGTACTGAATCAGTCTAGACCCAAAGTCCAGGCATGGGTACCCAAACTATCCTGAACAACCAAGCTGGACCAAATCAGTATTGGATCCCCAAGGACAAGATTCACATCTTGCCAAACCATTATCGTGGCTTTAGTCCAGGGGGAGCCAAGTTAAAAACAATTTTTATAGTTAAATGAATTTCTTTTCTTGTTTTAATTTGCATGATTGCTTGTCTATTTATTTTCTATAATTTACCATGCTTAGACCTAGGACTGGTAAGACTAAGACTAAACCAATTAACAGAAATTTGAACAACATAGTATTGGGTGGCGGTGAGATGATAGTACGTTAGGGAAGCCTTTTCTAATAAGGTCAAGTATACAGTACTTGGGCTCTTTAGACTGGTGAAACTAGCCGAAGCTACCGATCCAAGACCCAAACTAGTTAGACCAGAATTTTTCAAAAAAAATAATTTTGAAAATGAAATTTCATTAAAAGGCTTTGTCAAGGAAAGGGTTGATGATCCAATAAGGCTACGGCCAAAGAAGGCCTAGTGCCTCGCTAAGACCTGGAAGCCAATTTTTGAAATTCAAATTCAATTTATTATTTGTCAAATTCAATTTATTATTTGTTAAATTCAAATCTAACACAAATTTTCAGTTAATCTTAGATTCAAACAATCCTTTTCAAAATAAATTCAAAACCAATTGTTTTCAAAATTAATTTAACTTTTTCAAAATTAATCATGATTTTTCAAAATAAAACTTTCTACTAAAACCTGTCTCACAAAAACCCTTAAGGCTAACGTGATTGATAACTCCAGATTGGGTGAGACAGACTAGGTTGTGAAAATCAATTTAGGCTATTTCTGATTCTAATTGGATTCAAATCAACAAACTCTTTATGTGTAGGAACATAAAGATTTGGACCAATGGATGTTGGATAGTGGGTGCTCCAGACACATGACTGGGGATAAATTGAAATTTACCAAACTCAAGTTCAAGAACCTAGGCTTAGTAGCGTTTGGCAACAATGTTACACTCAAAGTGGTTGGGTCAGGTAACATTGAACTCAAATCTGACTTTGTTATTAAAAAGGTGCTTTTGGTTGAAGACTTTAAATTTAACTTGCTTAGCATAAGTCAATTGTGTGATACTGGCTATATAGTTACCTTTACCAACTCTAACTGCCTGATTAGAAACTTGCAAGACTCTGAAATCATGCTTAAGGGCTCTAGGAAAAATAATATTTACACTATAAACCTACTCTTAGTACCTAAATGCATGTTAACTCAGTTAGAAAAATCAAACCTCTGGCATAGGAGATTAGGTCACACTAATCTGAGAGTACTTTCAAAAATCACCCAACTTGGCCTAATTAAAGGTATACCCAAAATCAAGAATCATGAAAACTTAATATGTGAATCATGCAACCAAGGTAAACAAACCAGGTCTAATCACAAACTAATTCAATCAGATCTAACTCAAACCACACTTGAGCTCCTGCACCTTGACCTATTTGATTCACATGGAGCCAAGTCACTAAGCGGAAATCGGTATTGCTTAGTAATTGTTAATGATTACTCTAGGTTTACCTGGGTTAGGTTCCTAAAAACCAAAGACGAAACCCCAAACCTATTTTGTGATTTTTGTAAGTTAATTGAAAATCAAAACGATACCAAAATCAAAAGACTTAGGAGTAATCACGGGGGAGAGTTTGAAAATCAATTATTCGAGGAGTTTTGTAAGATAAACGGGTATATACACGAATTTTCATGTCCTAGAATCCCCCAGCAAAATGGGATAGTTGAACGGAAAAATAAAACCCTACAAGAAGCCGCTAGGGCTATGCTCAATGAATTCAACCTAGCTAACCAATTTTGGGCAGAAGCAATTAGTACGACTTGTTACATCCAAAATAGGGTCCTATTAACAAACGACACAATAAAACACCCTATGAATTATACTACCATAGACTTCCAAACCTACATTACCTAAGGGTCTTTGGGTGCAAAGTCTATATCCTAAACACCAAGGATTATCTAGGTAAATTCTAGTCTAGGCAACCCCAGGCATCTTCTTAGGATATTCAACAACAAGTATAGCCTATAGGGTTTACAATAAACAAACTAAGAAAATTGAAGAAACAACAAATCTGAGATTTGATGAAGAAATTAATTCAAAATCTGATAATCCAGATCTAAATTCATCAAATACTGATCAAGAAGATAATGAACAAACTGTTGAATCTTTAATTGAACCCCTAAATGAACTAACTATTGAGTCAATTGAACCAATAATTGAACCAACCCAAGTAGTTCAACCAAATACTGAACCAAACCGACCGATCGTACCTGAGGCTGAACCAAGTTCTAGAAAAACTAAGAAACCCAGACTCAGTCACCCAACTGATCAAATTGTGGGTGATCCAACCTTAGGAGTCAGAACTAGGTCCTCCTATAGGAACCGTAGTCAGATTGCACTGATTTCAAAAATTGTACTTAAGACTATAGAGGAAGCCTTACCTGATCCTGATTGGATCATAGCAATGCAAGAAGAGTTAGCCCAGTTTGAAAGGAACTAAGTCTGGGAACTAGTACCTAAACTTGAGGGCAAATCCATTATTGATACTAAGTGGGTTTTTATGAATAAGCTAAATGATCAAGGAGAAATAGTGAGAAATAAAGCCCGCTTAGTAGCCAAAGGGTTCAGTCAAGTAGAAGGGTTAGATTATGATGAAACCTATGCCCCAGTAGCTAGACTTGAGTCCATTAGGATGTTGTTAGCCTTTGCATCCCATAAAGGATTTAAACTCTACCAAATAGATGTAAAGTCAGTTTTTCTAAATGGATTTATTAAGGAAGAGGTCTATGTAGGACAACCCCCCGGTTTTGAGGACTTAGAAAGACCTGACTATGTTTACAAACTCACTAAAGCACTTTATGGACTAAAACAAGCACCTAGGGCCTGGTATGAATGCTTATCAACCTACCTAATTTCTAAAGAATTTAAACAAGGACAAATTGACTCAACCCTATTTATTAAGACCATAGAAAAAGAAATCTTTATTGCCCAAATCTACGTCGATGACATAATCTTTGGGTCCACCAACTCGAATTTCTTAAAAGAATTTGTTAAAATAATGAAAAATGAATTTGAAATGAGCTTAGTTGGTGAGCTCAACTTCTTTCTAGGGTTACAAATCAAGCAAACTAGGGATGAAAATTATGTCCATCAATCCAAATATACTAAGGAGTTAATAAAGAAATTCAAAATGTATAACTCCAAAAGCATAAGTACCCCTATGGCCACAAATGTAAAAATAGATAGCGACCTTGACGGTAAACCAGTAGACCTTAAACTTTATAGAAGTATGATTGGTAGTCTACTTTACCTTACAGCCAGCAGACCTGATATCCTTTTTACTGTAGGAATGTGTGCTAGATACCAAACCTGTGCTAAGGAAACACACTTAGCAACCCTAAAACGAATACTTAGATACATTAAGGGCACCCTAAATGTAGGGATTTGGTATCCTAGGACCTCAACTTTTGACTTGTCAGGATACTCGGATTCTGACTATGCTGGTTGTAAACTAGATAGAAAGAGTACAAGTGGAAGCTGCCAACTTTTAAGAAATAGTCTAGTAAGTTGGTGCAGTAGAAAACAAAACTGTGAAGCTCTATCCACAACTGAAGCTGAGTATGTTGCCTTAGGAGAGTGTGTAGCACAACTCTTATGGATGATGCACACTCTTAAGGACTTCCAGCTCAACTACACCCAAACTCAAGTCTACATTGATAATATAAGCTCAATTAATCTATCTAAGAATCCAATCTAACACTCCAGAACTAAACACATAGAAGTTAAACACCACTTCGTAAGAGATCACGTAGCTAGGGGTGAAATAGTCCTTAAGCATGTAGACTCAAAATCTAACTTAGCTGATATATTCACCAAACTCTTACCTGAGTCTGAGTTCAGCTCACTAAGAAGGCAGTTAGGGTTATACTTGGTAGAATAGGTTTGCTCTATTTCTATTTTTTTCGGTTTATTACTTGATTTTAAAATCAGTTCCTACTTATTTTGAAAAATCATTTTTTAAAAATAATTTTTCGACTTAGTTTTTCTTAAGAAAAATTACTGCCTTTAAAAACTAGGGCTTTTTCGTAAATGGACTTAGCATAGGCCCTAACCCTAGAACTGCATGCACCTATAGATCTAGAAGCCAGCATCTCACAAGCACCTTAGGGTGCTTTTGATTGATAACCTAGATTGGGTTGAGATGCTTAGGTCTTTGCCTTAATTCAAGATTCTTTAAGTCAGTACATCTACAGTAATTGGGGCACTAAATACAAATTAAACAGTAATCAGGTTAAGTGTCTAGCTTAGAAAATCTAACTTGAATAGAACACTTTGTTGGAACTCGGATGGCTAGAGAGGGGGGGGGGTGAATATAGCCAATCACTTGAACTTTAGCTCTTATCAAAATTCTGCACTTAAACCTTTTAGTAGCACAGCGGAAAGAATAGAAACAGAGTATGCAGAAAATCAAAACCCTAAACTATGAGCAAACACAAGAACGCTAACAAGAGGATTTACAAGGATCGGGGATAACTTGCCCCTACTCCTTGGCGTGCCCGTAAGGTGGGCGATCCCTTGATCGTCGGCAGATTAAGCCCTGGAAGATCCCGATAGAAAGCAACCTCCTTCTCGGTGGAGTAACCTCTCCACAGTGTTTCAATCACAGATATAGTTTTAAGCACAATGAAACACAAGAAAGATCTTACTTAGCACTTAGGAAAGACAAGAACACAGCAAGCTTCTTCCAAGCTCCACCCAGCGACAGTCTCACGCAAGAACCCTTTCTTTGTGTCTTCTCGCTGTTGGACTCAAAGCCTCTTGTTCCTTCCTCCAAGTTCTCAAGCAAGGGATGGTTGATTCAAGGATCACAGTAGCTTTCTCAAGAGAGGATGATCAGCTAGGAGCACAAGCACACAGCAAGAAATCGCAGCTCAAAACCAAGGCAACAACAACTCCTTCTTGCTCTACTCCACACCGCTCCTTTTGTTTCTCTCTTGAATGCCAGGTGACAACATCTCACTGCAGCCTCCAGCTGCTCACCAGCAACCACCAGCCAACACTGAGCTCTTCTGGACTCCCTGAGCTTCCCTCGGACTAGCCCCAGTCAGCAGCTCCAGCCAGCGCCAGTGTCCATTGCAACCTGAGATGGAAAAACAGACAAACCTGCTCCAAGGAAAGGCCTCCATTAACTCTCCTTGAGTGTTTGAATCCTTCCCTGTCACCTGCAGCTCAATCAGAGTGTTAGCACAACATATCAAGCAGAAAATCGTGTATCAGATGTTAAGCATAGAGAATCGGATACGTTCAGACGTGATCAGAGCGTCTGACAGTGCATTTTGAATTAAAGTGATCGGTCACCGGACCGATCCAGGGCTTGTGGGTCGGTCACCAGACCGATCCACCACTTTGCTGGGACTCCCAGCTCTTGCGGCGACACAAGCATGATCGGTCACTAGACAAATCAGAGTGAATCCTGATCGGTCACCAGACTGATAAGGTAGCTCCCTGTCCGATCAGGCTCAAGCCTGATCGGTCAATGTCTGAGTGAACAGTAACCACGGAAATCAAATCCTAAGTCGTGGATCGGTCACCGGACCGTTCACGAACTGATCAGCGGGAGAACTCAACTCACTCTGGGCTCCTTGATCGGTCACCAGACCGATCAGGAGCAAGGCAGTGGGAAGCTGCCTGCTCCCTGATCGGTCACCGGATCGATCAGGAGCTAAGCAACGAGGCAACGGCCTGCTCCCTGATTGGTCACCAGACCGATCAGGAGCCACACAGTAGGATCCCAACCTCACTGTGCGCTCCCTGATCGGTCACCAGACCGATCTGTCATTGCTGGATTGGTCACCAGACCGATCCACGAAGGAGCAGCATGCCAACTTCCAAGATCGGTCACCAGACCGATCTAGGGACTTAAACCTAGCCCTCCAAGCTAGGATTTCATCCACCTTAGCCCTCCAAGCTAAGGATTTTTCACCTAACCCTCCAAGTTGGGAATTTTCACATAACCCTCCAAGTTAGGACTTTTCACCTAGCCCTCCAAGCTAGGACTTTTCACCCAACTCTTCCGAATTAGGACTTTTCCAGACCTAGCCCTCCAAGCTAGGACTTGACCCTCCAAGCCAGGACTTTTTCACCTAACCCTCCAAGTTGGGACTTTTCACCTAACCCTCCAAGTTAGGACTTTTCACCTAGCCCTCCAAGCTAGGAATTTTCACCCAACCCTTCCGAATTAGGACTTTTGAACACCTAGCCCTCCAAGCTAGGATTTTCCACACCTAACCCTCCAGGTTAGGATTTTCCAACACCTAGCCCTCCAAGCTAGGATTTCCCATACCATGCCTAATCCCCGATCAGGACTTAACCATAATCATAATCATCAACATCAACCTAAACTAAAATCGGTGTCAACACCAAAACAACAATCAAGGTCAAACTGCATCAACAATCTCCCCCTTTTTGTTGTTTGACAACCCGATTTTAAGTTTAGGGATTCCCAATCAATTTTCTCAAATTCATAATCATAGGGGAATCAGGATCCTCCCCCTACAACATAATCATCCTATTCTTAACCAACCACACTCTCCCCCTTTGTCGAACACCGAATAGGGTCTAGAGGGGTTGTTAAGTTTAACCATACTCCCCCTCAACCCTAGGGGTTTCCCAAAACAACAAAGATATGATTTGAATTATTTTGACAAACATATGAAAACATATAACAATGATAAGGCATGTCAAAACAGGCATATGAATACATATGACAAAGATCACAAGGTGAAATTGATCATAAGAACATAGTTTAATCAATGACACAAGATTCAACCACAGGAGAAATAATCAAGTAAGTATAAGGTAGAATTGATCAAAGATAGGACATGGCAACGATGGGTCACGACCAAAACAGGAGGTCACAGCACAATACCAAAACATGGTTAGCCCCAAATACACAATCCATGAACTGATCCAAAAAGAAATTAACCAAAAATGCTTACTTAAGTGCCATTGAAGAAGTTCTTGAAGGTTGGAAGAAAAGCTCGCGCAGAAGAGGCTCTCGGCGCAAGAAAGGAGCGCAAACACCTTCAGTGAGAGAGAAACTCGTAGGGAGAGAGAAAAGCTTGTAGGAATCCTTCTTAGGATCGCACACGCAGAAGCTCACTCGATGAGGAAGACGACGAAGGGTCCGTTCTCGCACAAAGTGAAGAGACGCAAGGTAGTGAGGTTCGGCGCTAGGGTTCGGGAGATGAGGTTTTTCGTGAAGTTATTAGGTTGGTGGATCGGTCCACCAATCGCAATTTAATGTGATTGAACGGATCACCATTCGATCTGGAAGCGCCCAGACCGATCAGGCTCTGGCCTGATCGGACTGGCATGGTCCTGATCGGTCGGGTGCCGATCAGGCAGGCTCCTGATCGATCGGCTGATTGATCAGGAAGCGAACAGTAGGATTGGATGATACTCGGGAAGCCCCCTGATCGGTTTGTGGACCGTTCACCACAGGGTGCCAGATCGGTCTGGGGACCGATCCAGGCAAGCACAGAATGGTTGAACAAAAATTTTGTTAAGTCTCTGTGACCCCTTTGATCGGTCTGTGGACCGATCACACCAGGAGGGAGCCAGATCGGTCCGGGGACCGATCAGCCCTATGCCTGATCGGTCCAGTGACCGTTCAGGGTTCCTGATATTGCCTGATATGATCTGAAACTTTCAGTTTCAGACTTCCAAGTGATTTTTGACAAGATCTGATGAAAGATATCGATCTTGGAAGTGACCCCTTGACTAAGATTGATCCCTGAACAAGGATCAAAGGTCCTTATAGGTTCAACAATCACTTTGCTCCACCCAAATGGAGTCAAACTCAATCAACAATTATTCAATCAAATTCAAACAAGATTGTGCCAAATTCAAGTTTCCAATCAAGTTTTCTTGATTGGAATGTCCAAGTATGATCATGGAGCCAAATACACATATGTTATGCATTGTTTTTCCCCATACTTGGTCACCGAAGTGATTTTTATCTCGTCAACTTAATTTCTCAAGGGATGCATTGACATTTTGAGAAATTGAGTTGATCCTAGCATCTCACCCCATTTCTAGCAAGCAAAAACGTTTTGGTAAGCCTTATAGTTTGTGTGAGATGTCCCCAAAGTTACCCAATTGTATCCCAACAATTTCAAAATGATCACAAAGGGTTTTGGATGCATTTTGATCCTATGAAGCGCGACACATTCCCAACTCCCTTCTTAAGAAACTAAACTCATTCTCGGGGAGTGGTTTAGTGAAAATGTCAGCGAGGTTTGACTTGGACTCTACATGTGAGAGTACAATATCTCCACTAGCAACATGATCCCTAATGAAGTGGTGACGTACTTCAATATGTATGATCCTAGAATGATGGACTGGATTCTTGGTTAGGTTAATTATGCTAATGTTGTCACACAACACTTGCACACCCTTGTAGCTTAATCCATAGTCCTCTAGAGTGTGAATCATCCACAACAATTGTGATACGCTCTCTCCCATGGCGATATATTCTGCCTCGGTCGTGGAGAGAGCAACATAATGTTGCTTTCGACTTGACCAACTAACTAAAGATGATCCTAGAAATTGGCAACCCCCACTTGTGCTTTTCCGATCCAACTTACATCCAGCGTAGTCGGAATCGGTATAGCCGATTAAATCAAATGATTTGGTACGGGGGTACCAAAGACCGACTCCAATTGTGCCTTTCAGATATCTCAAAATTCTCTTAACAGCGATTAGATGAGATTCCTTGGCACAAACTTGATACCTAGCGCACATACCCACAACAAAAAGAATATCAGGTCGACTAGCTGTGAGGTATAGCAAACTACCTATCATGCTCTGATATTGAGTCAAATCAACAGGTTTACCACTCTCATCATTATCTAATCTTGTGTTTGTGGCCATGGGAGTGGTTACCTGTTTTGACTCACTCATATTGAATTTTCGAAGCATTTCTTGAGTATACTTCGATTGGTGCACATGGATCCCATCTCGGGTTTGCTTGATTTCAAGTCCAAGGAAGAAGGTCAACTCTCCCACCAGACTCATTTCAAATTCACTTTCCATGTGTCCAATGAATTCATTTAAATAGCCCTTGTTATTTGAGCCACAAATAATGTCATCGACATATACTTGGGTTACAAAAATATTATCACCATCTCTCCGTAGAAACAGTGTAGGGTCTATTTGGCCTCTTACAAAGCCTTTTTCAATTAAGAATGTCGACAACCGCTCGTACCAAGCTCGGGGTGCTTGTTTAAGACCATAAAGTGCCTTTTTGAGCTTGAACACGTGATTTGGGAATTCGGTACTCTCAAACTCCGGAGGTTGTTCGATATAGACCTCTTCTCTAATCAAACCATTTAGAAAGGCCGATTTGACATCCATTTGATATAACTTGAAGCCTCGATGTGCTGCAAATGTAAGCATCAATCGGATGGATTCTAATCGTGCCACGGGAGCATAGGTCTCATCATAATCAAGGCCTTCGACTTGACTGTAGCCCTTGGCTACTAAGCGTGTCTTGTTTCTAATGATTTCTCCCTTATGGTTCAATTTGTTTTGAAGACCCATTTGGTTCCAATGATTGCAGTCTTCTTAGGTCTAGGGACTAAGTCCCAAACTTAACTTCTTTCGAATTGACCTAGTTCATCTTGCATTGCAATGATCCAATTGGGATCATTTAATGCTTCATCAATTTTCCTAGGTTCAATTTTGGAAATTAGGGCAACTTCATTTGCCTCATTCCTAAAGAATGATCTAGTTCTAACCCCATGATGGATGTCTCCAACAATTTGGTCTTAGGGATGACTAGAGGCTAGTCTAGTTTGCCTAGGTGTTGGTGGTGCTT
Source organism: Boesenbergia rotunda (assembly GCA_024364735.1). Classification (NCBI taxonomy): domain Eukaryota; kingdom Viridiplantae; phylum Streptophyta; class Magnoliopsida; order Zingiberales; family Zingiberaceae; genus Boesenbergia; species Boesenbergia rotunda. Next base: position 312,205 of record JAGFNQ010000469.1, read on the forward strand.
CTTGAATGGGTTCACTAGACACAAGCTCAGCCTCAGGATCCGGCTGATCTATGGATTGTCTAGGCTCACCGTCATCGGATTCATCACCATCAACAACATTTGGACTCTCATTCAAACTTAGTCTCCTAAGTTCGAATTGGACTTCATCTTCTGGTTGTTCATTGGCTTTTGGAATTTCCTCAAAGACAACATCAGAAGACTCTTCAACCAATCTAGACTTCTTATTGTAGACTCGGTAGGCTTTGCTAACTAGGGAATACCCGACTAGTATCCCTTCATCAGCTTTTGCCGTGAAATTTTCAAGGTGATCCTTGGTGTTTAGGATGAACACCTTACAACCAAACACCCTAAGGTGTTTAACCGTAGGTGGTTTTCCAAACCAAAGTTCATGGGGAGTCTTTCCTAAGAACCTATGGATGAGGACTCGGTTTTGCACATAGCACGCTGTATTTACAGCTTCAGCCCATAAGTAACTCGGTAGTGAGTACTCATTAAGCATGCTTCGTGCGACCTCTTGTAAAACACAGTTCTTCCTCTCTACAACATCATTTTGTTGTGGTGTTCTAGGAGTGGAGAACTCATGTTTATAACCTCTATCTTGACAAAATTCTAAAAACTGTTGGTTTTGAAATTCACCTCCATGATCACTTCTAATTATCTTAATTGTTGAAGATTTTTCATTTTCAACCCTTATACAAAAAGAAATGAAAACATCTAAGGTTTGGTCCTTATATTTAAGAAAATAAGTCCATGTATATCTAGTAAAGTCATCAATGATAACAAAGCAATATCTACTTCCATTCAATGATATGATAGTGCTACAATCAAATAGATCCATATGAAGTAAATCCAAAGCGGTAGATGTACTTACAACGTTTTTACCTTTATGTGCAGATTTTGTTTGCTTACCCATTTGACATGCATCATAAAGTTTGTCCTTTTCATACTTGATGCTCGGTAAGCCACGAACTAATCCCTTGTTGGCCAACTTCCAGATGTTCTTCATGTTAACATGTGCAAGTCTCCGGTGCCAAAGGGTGGACTCCTCTTCTTTTGACATGAAACACTTAGCAGAAATATTAGTAGCACTTTTAAATGAAACTTGATAAATATTATCTACTCTTGTTCCTACTAGTACCGTGTCCAAGGTGTCATGTTGTCTAACTAGACATTGACTTGGTTGAAAATCAATTGTGTAACCCGTGTCACATAATTGACTGACACTTAGGAGATTGAATGTCATCCCCTTGACTAGAAGGACATTTGAGATTCTAAGACATTCGGATATTTGAATGTCTCCTATTCCTATGACCTTAAGACTACCATTGTTACCAAATGAAACATTACCTCTACTTTTCTTGTGAAGTGTGGTAAACAATGATCTATCCCCGGTCATGTGTTTGGAGCACCCACTATCAACGAACCAAGTTGATAGATGCTCCCCCTCAATCATAACCTACATAATTTGAAAAATAGAAGTTTTAGGTACCCAAACCTTGGGACCTAAAGCACCTACTAAACAAGACTTAGGCACCCATGCCTTGACAACTTTCTTTTGAACCTTGGGTGTCCTAGATTGTCTCATATCAGTCCTAGACATCAAGGACACAAATGAAGGTTCTTTGGGTCGGTAACCAATACTGGCCCTATTGTAGACTGCCCTTTGGGCATTCAAGATCATGTCTAATGTCATTGAGCTAGTTGAGAACTTCTCAAGAATATTCTTGAGTCTCTCAACTTCACTCTTCAATGATTTATTTTCTTTTTCTAGCAATTCATCATGCAAATCATCTACATCCTCAACCTTAGAGGATTTCAAATTTTCAACCTCAAGTTTCAATGATTTAATCTCATCCTCTAACATCTCAACATGCAAGTCATCTATGTTATCATCCCTAGATGCTTTCAATTATTCAATTTCTAATTGCAATGTTTTAACCTTATTTTTTGACTTCTTTAACATATTGGTTAAACATGCAATTGCTCTATAACATTTCTCAAGTTCGGGAGAAGTTACCTCTTCATCATCCGAAGATGATGAAGCCACGTTTGAGGAGTTGGAAGATTCATCACTGCTCTCTTGATCTCCCAATGCCATGAGTGCCACATGCCTTGTGCTCTTCTCCTCCTTCTCTTCATCGGATGAGCTTGAGGAGGATTCATCCCAAGTGGCCTTCAAGGCCTTCTTCTTCTTCTTGGATTTTTCTTCCTTCTTCTTTAGCTTTGGGCATTCATTCTTGAAATGCCCTTCCCTACCACACTCATAGCAAGAAGCATTAGACTTATCAACTTTAACTTCACTAGGGTTACCTTTACCCTTGAAGCGTCGACCCCTTCTCATCATCCTTCTCACAAAATTCGCCATCTCGGAGGAGGAAGAGCTGCTGCCATCTTCCTCGGAATCGGACTCGGATTCGGAAGAGGATGAAGATGAAGAGACTTCCTTCTCCTTCTTCTTCTCCTTCTTCTTCTTGTTGGATCGGTCCCCTGCAACTAAGGCAATCCCCTTCTCCTTGGGGTCTTTGTTAGCCATTTCATGCAATTCCATTTCACAAAACAAATCATCTAACTTAACAATTGATAAATCCTTGGAGACTTTGTAGGCATCCACCATGGATGACCACAAAGCATTCCTTGGAAATGCTTTTAGCACATACCTCACAAGGTCACGATTCTCGACCTTTTCATCAATCGAATGAAGCCCATTGAGGACTTCCTTGAACCGACTATGTAGCTCACTTACCGTTTCATTCTCCTTCATGGAGAGATTTTGAAGTTGGTTGAGGAATAAGTCCCTCTTGGCGATTCTTGAATCTCGAGTGCCCTCGTGGAGTTCGATGAGCTTGTTCCACAAGTCTTTTGCACTTGTGAATGGGCCAACCTTGATGAGTTGGTCTTTGTTCATGCCGCATTGTAGAGTGACCACCGCCTTCGCGTCGGCTTCACTCTTTTGAGTTTGTTCGGCAGTCCACCGCCATGATTCAAGTTCCTTGCTTTCATCGTCCTTTGGAGGGGTGAAACCCTCCTTCACCACGAACCAAGTGTTAATGTCCATCTTCAAATAATACTCCATCTTTGATCTCCAATATTGAAAGTCAGCGCCATCAAAGAAAGGAGGTCGGGTGGTGCTAAAGCCTTCTCTCAACGCCATGGATGATAGCTCTCGGTTGTTAATCCGCAAAAACAGAGCCCCAAGCTCTGATACCCTTGTTGGAACTTGGATGGCTAGAGAGAGGGGGGGTGAATATAGCCAATCACTTGAACTTTAGCTCTTATCAAAATTCTGCACTTAAACCGTTGAGTAGCACAGCGGAAAGAATAGAAACAGAGTATGCAGAAAATCAAAACCCTAAACTATGAGCAAACACAAGAATGCTAACAAGAGGATTTACAAGGTTCGGGGATAACTTGCCCCTACTCCTTGGCGTGCCCGTAAGGTGGGCGATCCCTTGATCGTCGACAGATCAAGCCCCGAAAGATCCGGATAGAAAGCAACCTCCTTCTCGGTGGAGTAACCTCTCCACAGTGTTTCAATCACAAATATAGTTTTAACCACAATGAAACACAAGAAAGATCTTACTTAGCACTTAGCAAAGACAAGAACACAGCAAGCTTCTTCCAAGCTCCACCCAGCGACGATCTCACGCAAGAACCCTTTCTTCGTGTCTTCTCGTTGTTGGACTCAAAGCCTCTTGTTCCTTCCTCCAAGTGCTCAAGCAAGGGATGGTTGCTTCAAGGATCACAGTAGCTTTCTCAAGAGAGGATGATCAGCTAGGAGCACAAGCACGCAGCAAGAAATCACAGCTCAAAACCAAGGCAACAACAACTCCTTCTTGCTCTGCTCCACACCGCTCCTTTTGTTTCCCTCTTGAACGCCAGGTGACAACATCTCACTGCAGCCTCCAGCTGCTCACCTGCAACCACTGATGGATCGATTTAGGCGTGCAGAGGGGGGGGTGTGAATGCACTTTTTTAGATCTCTACAAAGTTGTTAGCGCAGCGGAAATAATATGTAAAAGAAACAGAAGCAATGCTAACACTTATCATTTATTTGGTATCCACCCAGATGGGTGACTAGTCCAAGGATCCACGCCGTGAGCACCACTTTTCACTATCGAAAAGTCTTCTTGAGGTGGAGAAACCTTTACAGCAAGATCTTCCTCTTTACAGATGCAGAAATACAATAGAGGAAGCAAGAAACACTCTACAATTTGGCAGCACTTCGTCACTATACGGAACCGTACCGTACACGTACAAAACGTGCTCCTTTTATAGGTGAACAGGATAGATTCGCAATATGTCCAGTCCGCACCAGTCGACTGCCCCTGGGGCAGTCGACTGGCCTAGCATTGTTTGCTATCCAACGGCTACCCAACAGCTAGTTTTAGGGGTATACCAGTCGACTGCCCAGCGGCCAGTCGACTGGTCCGACGCTGCAAACTTTCTGTGAGTTTTGGCAGTCGACTGCCTCTTGTCCAGTCGACTGCCCTGCCTTTGGGCCAGTCGACTGCCCTGCCTCACAGCTCAGCTCCAGCCACTCCGGACCTTCTCCTTCGCGTGTGCCTTCAGGTCTGCTCCCTTGGCTCTCCCCTTGAAGTCCTCTTCCTCTGGCTATCGTCCCTCGGATGCACACGCAAGCCTTCCCTTGGATTGCCTCCATGCCACCCTTCACGTGTGCCCTTGAAGTCTACTTCCCGGCTTGCCCTTGGAGCTCTCCTCCCTCGGCTCTCATCCCTCGGATATGTCCACCATGTGTGATTCTCCAAGTCCTTCAAACTCAATCACACATATCAAATACAACATAACACTCTAACTTTGAACATATTCGCCCACACATCAAAACCATGATCTTCCAATCATTTAAGGGACGATTGCCTCAACAACCACCAGCCACCACTGAGCTCTTCTGGACTCCCTGAGCTTCCCTCAGACCAGCCCCAGTTAGCAGCTCCAGCCAGCGCCAGTGTCCGTTGCAACCTGAGATGGAAAAATAGACAAACCTGCTCCAAGAAAAGGCCTCCATTAACTCTCCTTGAGTGTTTGAATCCTTCCCTGTCACCTGCAGCACAATCAAAGTGTTAGCACAGCATATCAAGCAGAAAATCGTGTATCAAATGTTAAGCGCAGAGAATCGGATACGTTCAGACGCGATTAGAGCGTCTGACAGTGCATTTTGAATTAAAGTGATCGGTCACCGGACCGATCCAGGGCTTATGGGTCGGTCACCAGACCGATCCACCGCTTTGCTCGGATTCCCAGCTCTTGCGGCGACACAAGCCTGATCGGTCACCAGACAGATCAGAGTGAATCCTGATCGGTCACCAGACCGATCAAGTAGCTCCCTGTCCGATCAGGCTCAAGCCTGATCGGTCAATGTCTGAGTGAACAATAACCACGGAAATCAAATCCTAAGTCGTGGATCGGTGACCGGACCGTTCACGAACTGATCAGCGGGAGAACTCAACTCACTGTGGGCTCCCTGATTGGTCACCAGACCAATCAGGAGCAAGGCAGTGAGGAAGCTGCCTGCTCCCTGATCAGTCACCGGATCGATCAGGAGCCAAGCAACGAGGCAACGACCTGCTCCCTGATCGATCACCAGACCGATCAGGAGCCACACAGTAGGTTCCCAACCTCACTGTGCGCTCCCTGATCGATCACCAGACCGATCAGTCATTGCTGGATCGGTCACCAGACCGATCCACGAAGGAGCAGCGTGCCAACTTCCCTGATCGGTCACCAGACCGATCCAGGGACTTAAACTTAGCCCTCCAAGCTAGGATTTCATCCACCTTAGCCCTCCAAGCTAAGGATTTTTCACCTAACCCTCCAAGTTGGGAATTTTCACCTAACCCTCCAAGTTAGGACTTTTCACCTAGCCCTCCAAGCTAGGACTTTTCACCCAACTCTTCCGAATTAGGACTTTTCCAGACCTAGCCCTCCAAGCTAGGACCTGACCCTCCAAGCCAGGACTTTTTCACCTAACCCTCCAAGTTGGGACTTTTCACCTAACCCTCCAAGTTAGGACTTTTCACCTAGCCCTCCAAGCTAGGAATTTTCACCCAACCCTTCCGAATTAGGATTTTTCAACACCTAGCCCTCCAAGCTAGGATTTTCCACACCTAACCCTCTAGGTTAGGATTTTCCAACACCTAGCCCTCCAAGCTAGGATTTCCCATACCATGCCTAATCCCCGATCAGGACTTAACCATAATCATAATCATCAACATCAACCTAAACTAAAATCGGTGTCAACACCAAAACAACAATCAAGTTCAGACTGCATCAACACACTTAACTTGACTAACCCTATCGAAAACTACTGTTTATAACAGTTAATAAGTAGCTAATTGGGTTAGACAGGACCCGAAAAAGATAATTCAAATTGATTTGGTCCAGTTTATTCCTCGAAGTGGTTCAGTACAACACCTTACTTCTTTTTCTATATTGTGTTACTATATTGTTTTTATTTTTTTTGATATATGGCAAAGGGGGAGAGATTGGAAAGGAGAGAAGATTTAAATTTTTTTTTCAAAATTTTTCCAAAACTTTATTTATCTCCTTCTTCAAAAAGTAAAATTTCAAAAAAAAAAGTAAAATTCCTTAAGTCAATTGCCTCTTACTTGACTTAAATCATTTTCTAAGTACTTGACTTAAATCATTTTCAAAATTTATTTCTAAATACTTGACTTAAGCTATTCTCAAAATTATTTCTAAGTACTTGACTTAAGCTATTCTCAAAATTATTTCTAAAGTACTTGACTCAAACTAGTTTTCAAAACTTCTCTAAGTACTTATCTTAAATTTCTCTAATAGAAAATTTTCTAAGTTTTAATTTCAAAATAATTCTTTTTGTATTAAAATCTTCAGAAGAAGTTTAGAAAATTTTCTAAAGTGTGAAAACTAAGTATTTACTTGAAAATTTTCTAAGTGCAAATTTTCCAAGTTTTCAACCCAATTTTTTTTTATTTTTTTTTGAAAATATTCTAAGTGTTGAAAAATAATTTTTCCCTTTTAGACTTAGAAACTTTTTCAAACCCCGCGAACCTTTGAAAAACCTAAGGGGAGATTCCTTCCAGGGGGAGGAAATTAAATTGGCATTTTACCTGTTTTTGTTTAAACTTAACTTTTTGAATCGGGTTGCCATAAATCAAAAAGGGGGAGATTGTTAGTACAGGCAGCACCTAAGTCGAACATGGGTTTTGATAATGGCAAAGGGTTCAAAAGTTAAGATGTTATTTTAGTCTAATGTGTTCACTGAGCGTGCAGAAAGAAGTCCTGGCGAAGGGCTGCTGGGCACCTATCAAAGGACTGCTAGGCATCGAAATCCTAAAATCTGGCGAAGGGCTACTAGGAGTCTAAGACCTGGCGAAGGACTGCTAGGCACTTGGCGAAGGGCTGCTGGGAATCTAAGACCTGGTGAAGGGCTGCTAGGCACTTGGTGAAGGACTGCTTGGTATCGAAGACCTGGCGAAGGGCTGCTAGGCACCTGGCGAAGGACTGCTGGGCAAAAGTCCAACCAGAGGAGCCGGTTGGCAAAAGGTAAACTCTCCTGAGAGGAGTAGGTGAGGACGCGTTCCCCGTCGAGGGAACAGTAGGCGTCGGTTCAACCTAGGGTTCCATTTGGGAGACCCGAAGTCAGAACCAAGATAGCTACGACTGTAAAAAATTGTCTAATACTCTTGCTTTGCTATTTTGGAACTAACCTTGAATGCAGGACCGAAGGAATATATTTCTGCAGCTCAGAACGCCCCAAGGGAGAGGGGCAGACAGCTGGGCAGGGTGCCCCCAGTGTCCCGGGCGCCCCCAAGGTCAAGGCAAAACAAGGAAGCAAGAGTTGCTTCCAAACTGCAGTAAGCAGGGCGCCCTGGAGGCCCTGGACGCCCAAGGTCAAAGCAATCGAAGCAAAGTAACCAGAAGCCAGCAGACCAAGTCAAGGGGGGCGCCCCCATCAGCTTCGAGGCTGATTCTGGAGGGATAAGCGCTGACCGAGCTACGGATGAGGTTTCTCGAATCTGCAGGCACGTGTCAGGCGCCCCCAGCATCCAGGGCGCCCCCAGGAGCAGTATAAAAGGGGCTCGACCCCGAAGGCTTCAATAACACTTTTTCCAACGCCTCTACTCTCTTCGCTCAAGCGCTCTGCTCCGGAAACCTCCGATCTCGAGATTCTAGCGCCGACGACGACGCTCTGCTCCGAAGTATGATCTACACTGGGCGTCGGTAACGAAGAGTATTGTAATGCCCCAAATTTCTCTCTAGAACGATGTAATAATTGAACATGTGGCCAAGAATAAAATTATGAATTTAAAGGGGGAAATTACGAATAAAGAAGATATTAAGCACCTTCTTGATATATGATGAATGTGTGTGATAATTATGTTTATATGCTACATTAATGTTATGCTTAAGTATCCTACACATTTATGAAAAATAATGATATGAATATGCATGTGTATGAACAAAATGAGTAGCATTCTCTTGTTGGGCTTTGGTTACATGGGCTTGAAGAAAATAAAAAGGAAAAGGAGCAAAAAGAAAAGGAGGTGCCAAGGATTGAACCTTGGACCTTAAAGGAAAGCAAAGCCTTAAGAATATTCATGTAACCAATTCACCTAGCAAGGGAGTGCTATTAGAAGAGGATGGGAAATTGTAGATAAGTGGGAAAGAAGATGAAGAGACACAAAAAAATTGAAGAGACACCATTAAAGAGGTGCTTGTCTCTTTACTCATCATAAAAGACCATGAAGAGGAGGAAATGCCTAATGCATTTCGACCAAGAAACCTTTCCCCTTTCTCTCCACCAAACTCTTCTCCTTCCTCCTCTCCCTCACCGAAATTCTAGAGCCCCTTGCAGCCCAAAACCGAATCACAAACCTAGAGAAACCGAAAGAAGAAAAGAAAAGTAGAGAAGAACAAGAGGATTGCTAGAGTTTAAGAGGTCTTTTCTTCTCCAAAATTTGGAGATCTTTTGGGAACATAAGCACAAGTGGTAAGACTCCCTCACCTGCAACATAATGGCTTTTTATGTATTTTTTTATGATTTTTATGTTTGCTTGTGATGTTGGGTGAAAGAGGATGGAAGAAAACCTTGAGGGAAGTTTCGGCCATAAAGGGATACCCCTTTTTCTATGTCCAAAACTTAAAGGAAGAGTCCATGAAATTGTTACTACCTTTTTATAATGAATATATAATGGATACATGGTGTTTGAATGCCCTCCATGATGTAAAGGACTTGGAAGAATTCGGCCAAGTCATGAAATGAATAAATATTGATGCATGAAGTAGGCTATTGTTCTAATGATTGTTTCCTTGCTATATAAATGTTTTAGGCCAAGAAATTTGGTGGAATCTATGCTAAGGGACCCCTGTAACATTCAGCCAAGGGACCTTAAATTATGCCTTAAAATAGATTTTTATAGACCTTCATGAAGTTATAGTTAAATCAAGTGATATGCATGTGATTGGGTGTTTTATTTCATGATGGAAATAATTTTATACCTTAGGGTCAGTACCTTATCTAAGTTGTTTGATCCTAAACTCATGCTTCATTCTATGTATTAATGTTTAGAAAAATGTTACATGTACCCATATGCATGATAATCCAAGTAGAACTCTAGATCATACACCTAGACTAGTGTTTGGTGAAGTACAAACTACTTTTCCACTTGTGAATGAATTCTTATGAAAAATATGCATTTATTCCCATGTTATGTGAATGATTATGCTATGAAATCCCTACTGTGAGTTTCGACAAATTACAAGAATAAGGGTTAAGAATAGGCTCGAGTACAAAGCATGCCCCTAAACTAGTGTTTAATGAAGCCTAGACTACTTTTATGCTTGTATATGACCTTAATGGTAAAATATGTTTTTGTTTACATGTTATATGAACTTTTATACCATGTTATACATACAGTGAATTTTGTCCAATTACTAGAATAAAGGCTAAGAATAAGTTCAAGTACAATTCATGCACCTAAACTAGTGTTTAGTGAAGTCTAGACTACCAGTGTACTTATAAATGACCTCTTATGTAATATATGTTTTTATTTCCATGATTATATAACTCTTATGCTATGATATCCTTGCTATGAAGTTTCGGCCAGCATGTATTAAGTTGAGAAACGAAAGATTAAACTAACATATTGCCTTGATTAAGACAAGCATGTTATATGTATGATGTATTGATGAAACTAGCATGATGGTTGCTTCACTTACATGTGTTAAAAGAAAGGTCCTTCCATGTCTTGCTATTTATGCTAATGATTATGCCATGAAAGTATGCCTATGATTATGAATGATTGAATGTCTATAGTATATGCAATATGAAAGAAAGAAAGAAAGAAAGGAATGCATGTTCTATATGAAAGAAAGAAAGAAAAGAAAAGAATGCATGTATGTATTTTACTTTAAAGATTGGCTTGTACTAGATCTTGAAAAGATCCACGGTTCTGGACTACCGAAGTTGTCCCTAGGCTGAAAGATAGTAAGCCTAGAATGTAGATCCCTGTAGGTCGGGATTAACTACCTCGCATCCTACATAGGGGTATGCGCGCAAAAGAAAGAATGAGTACAAAGCTGGGGACCCCAAAGAAAGATGATGTATGCTTATTTTAAAGTATTATTTACTATATTTTCTAAAGAGCATCCTAAATGTTTTTACAATGCATATGTTCTATGTTTATATGCCTTCATATGTTTATATGCCTTAGGTATTTTTATGCTATGCGTAAGATGTTATATGTCTCTCAAATGCATGTGATGTATGGATTTAGTGAGTAGGAAAGAGCTTACTAAGTTTCATACTCATAGTTTGTTTGCTTATGTTGCAGATCAACATAGAAATTACTAAAGAAAGGGAAGCTGCAGGAAGGGCTAATGTGTGTGGTGTGACTTGACTGATCGATCCACTTTAGTGTCATCTATAGACTTAGTTCTTATTTCTAATAAGACATATGTTGCTACTTTATGCATGATACTTGCTAGTTCTTTAGAGTTTATTTAAGTATGGATGCTATTAGATGTTATATGGCGTTATTACTTCCTTATCGTTGCATATGCTTTTAGTTATGTTTCATTTTCGCTGCAATGTTAGATTCATACGCAATGATATAAGTAAGTAAGAAAAAAAGGGTTAAAGGTAACGCGCCGCCTAACGGTAAGGGGCGGGCGTTACAGCTTGGTATCAGAGCAGTTTGTCATCTCACTACACACACATCAAGCCTACCTCCTGCCGCTTCCAAGTAAGAAATTCTATACTTACCTTATTTCATGTTTATATTGATAACTGAATTATGCAAGTATGATGCATGATATGTATGATGGAAGCATGATTTTACCTTGGATAAAACTAGGAAGATACCTTATGATGACAATGATTTAAAATGATATGTATGACGGAAGCATGATTTTACCTTGGATAAAACTAGGAAGATACCTTATCATGCCTTGTAATGACAATGATTTAAGATGTATATGAATGGAAATAACAGTAACCTTATACTAGCATATGTATTATTTTGTCAAAACAGCATAGCTAGAAGATCGAGTAACATATGTAATTGGCAAAGTCACGCCAAATGTCTGTATAAATAATAAGCATAATGATAGTAAAATGTTTAAACAACAGAGCAAGAAGACTACATAAATTTAAAGTGTAAGAACATCGAGAAAGAGATTTAGTATTATAGTGAGAAGACTTTAAATAAATTTTATAGAATATAAAGCAATGGAGTGTAGAATCATAAAATAATAAAGAAAATCTTATGAAGAATAGAATAATGAAGAAATATTAAAAAGAGAATATATAGGTTAGTAGCTGAGTAAGCCCATTTATAACTAGAAGATAATAGAATGATGTGTAGTATGTGTTGTAAGAAATAAGAGAAGAGCGCTAGAATAAAGTCAGATCTTGTTTGAGAAAGATAAGTATAAAGTTATATGATTTATGAAGCAGAGAATTGTCAAGAAGACTGGAAAGTTAGAGAAGCAAGATAAGAGATGACATGATATAAATAAAAATAGAAAAGTTTGAGTTGTAGTTGAATGCGCTAAGGAGTGTCTATAAGTTAAAAAGAGAGTTGAACAGAAGAATTGTATATACTATGATAGAATATTTTTGAAGTAATGTAGTGTGTATTGTGAAACAGTTAAATTATAATGCAAGAATAGGCTAGCAGAAAATTAAGAGTAGAGAAGAGATAAAGTTAAGCTTAGAAGAGATACTGTAGACTTATGAGTAAGAGTATAAAATGACAAAGAGTTCACATTAAAAGTAACGACAAATAAATAAATGAAATAAAAGATTGAATTATGTGAAGATGAAATTGATATTTAGTAAGAACTAGTAAAAAAAATAGAATAAGATTTGATAAGATAAGTTTAAAGAAATACTAAATCGTATAAGAATGAGATATAGTGAAATGACATAGAACAACAAAACCTTCAGTTTAAAGAATATTTAGAGTTAAGAATTGTCTTTTAAAACGCAAGCTACAGATAGTTCAGAAGAGAAGTAATTATGATTAGAATTTGATGATGATATATTAAATAATGAGAAAAGCATGAAGCTTGGAAGAGTATGAAACATGATATTCAATAATGCGAGTTAGACAGAAACAGATAGACATGTTATGAAATAAAGCATAAAATGAAAGATTAAAGCAAGCAGTTAGATACTAGTAGACAATTTGTTATTATATATAATTAGAGCAGACTATAATTAATATCAAGAAATAAAAAAAATGTGACCGTGTGGCAACAGTAAAATAGTTTGTAATGTAGAGAATGTGGCACATGTATATTGTGTAAGAAGTAATAAAAATATTCCAGAGTTAAAAAAAATAATGATGAGGATTAATGTTGATGAATAAGTAATTATGTTGTAGTAAAGTAGTTAAGATAAGTAAAATAGACCCGAAGCAAAGACTGCGATAAGGGTGTTAAAATCAGAAGAGAGTCTTAAATACATTTGTAGAGGAATAATGTTTAGTTAATGAAGTGCTGATTGATCTAAGAAAGTAGATTGTTAAAGATAGAGTGATGAGAGAAATTATAATGAAGAGGAGATGCGAATTATGAGAATCAATTAATATGTGAAAGCTTAATTTTAAGTTCGAAGACGAGATGAGACACAAGTACCCCGAGTTATTTTAAGTTCGAGGACGAACTTTTCAGAAGGGAGGGTGGATTGTAACGCCCCAAATTTCCCTCTAGAACGATGTAATAATTGAACATGTGGATAAGAATAAAATTATGAATTTAAAGGGGGAAATTACGAATAAAGAAGATATTAAGCACCTTCTTGATATATGGTGAATGTGTGTGATAATTATGTTTATATGCTACATTAATGCTATGCTTAAGTATCCTACACATTTATGAATGAATAATAATATGAATATGCATGTGTATGAACAAAATGAGTAGCATTCTCTTGTTGGGCTTTGGTTACATGGGCTTGAAGAAAATAAAAAGGAAAAGGAAGAAAAAAGAAAAGGAGGTGCCAAAGATTGAACCTTGGACCTCAAAGGAAAGCAAAGCCTTAAGAATATTCATGTAACCAATTCACCTAGCAAGGGAGTGCTATTAGAAGAGGATGGGGAATTGTAGATAAGTGGGAAAGAAGATGAAGAGACACAAAAAAATTGAAGAGACACCATTAAAGAGGTGCTTGCCTCTTTACTCATCATAAAAGACCATGAAGAGGAGGAAATGCCTAATGCATTTCGACCAAGAAACCTTTCCCCTTTCTCTCCACCAAACTCTTCTCCTTCCTCCTCTCCCTCACCGAAATTCTAGAGCCCCTTGCAGCCCAAAACCGAATCACAAACCTAGAGAAACCGAAAGAAGAAAAGAAAAGTAGAGAAGAACAAGAGGATTGCTAGAGTTTAAGAGGTCTTTTCTTCTCCAAAATTTGGAGATCTTTTGGGAACATAAGCACAAGTGGTAAGACTCCCTCACCTGCAACATAATGGCTTTTTATGTATTTTTTTATGATTTTTATGTTTGCTTGTGATGTTGGGTGAAAGAGGATGGAAGAAAACCTTGAGGGAAGTTTCGGCCATAAAGGGATACCCCTTTTTCTATGTCCAAAACTTAAAGGAAGAGTCCATGAAATTGTTACTACCTTTTTATAATGAATATATAATGGATACATGGTGTTTGAATGCCCTCCATGATGTAAAGGACTTGGAAGAATTCGGCCAAGTCATGAAATGAATAAATATTGATGCATGAAGTAGGCTATTGTTCTAATGATTGTTTCCTTGCTATATAAATGTTTTAGGCCAAGAAATTTGGTGGAATCTATGCTAAGGGACCCCTGTAACATTCAGCCAAGGGACCTTAAATTATGCCTTAAAATAGATTTTTATAGACCTTCATGAAGTTATAGTTAAATCAAGTGATATGCATGTGATTGGGTGTTTTATTTCATGATGGAAATAATTTTATACCTTAGGGTCAGTACCTTATCTAAGTTGTTTGATCCTAAACTCATGCTTCATTCTATGTATTAATGTTTAGAAAAATGTTACATGTACCCATATGCATGATAATCCAAGTAGAACTCTAGATCATACACCTAGACTAGTGTTTGGTGAAGTACAAACTACTTTTCCACTTGTGAATGAATTCTTATGAAAAATATGCATTTATTCCCATGTTATGTGAATGATTATGCTATGAAATCCCTACTGTGAGTTTCGACAAATTACAAGAATAAGGGTTAAGAATAGGCTCGAGTACAAAGCATGCCCCTAAACTAGTGTTTAATGAAGCCTAGACTACTTTTATGCTTGTATATGACCTTAATGGTAAAATATGTTTTTGTTTACATGTTATATGAACTTTTATACCATGTTATACATACAGTGAATTTTGTCCAATTACTAGAATAAAGGCTAAGAATAAGTTCAAGTACAATTCATGCACCTAAACTAGTGTTTAGTGAAGTCTAGACTACCAGTGTACTTATAAATGACCTCTTATGTAATATATGTTTTTATTTCCATGATTATATAACTCTTATGCTATGATATCCTTGCTATGAAGTTTCGGCCAGCATGTATTAAGTTGAGAAACGAAAGATTAAACTAACATATTGCCTTGATTAAGACAAGCATGTTATATGTATGATGTATTGATGAAACTAGCATGATGGTTGCTTCACTTACATGTGTTAAAAGAAAGGTCCTTCCATGTCTTGCTATTTATGCTAATGATTATGCCATGAAAGTATGCCTATGATTATGAATGATTGAATGTCTATAGTATATGCAATATGAAAGAAAGAAAGAAAGAAAGGAATGCATGTTCTATATGAAAGAAAGAAAGAAAAGAAAAGAATGCATGTATGTATTTTACTTTAAAGATTGGCTTGTACTAGATCTTGAAAAGATCCACGGTTCTGGACTACCGAAGTTGTCCCTAGGCTGAAAGATAGTAAGCCTAGAATGTAGATCCCTGTAGGTCGGGATTAACTACCTCGCATCCTACATAGGGGTATGCGCGCAAAAGAAAGAATGAGTACAAAGCTGGGGACCCCAAAGAAAGATGATGTATGCTTATTTTAAAGTATTATTTACTATATTTTCTAAAGAGCATCCTAAATGTTTTTACAATGCATATGTTCTATGTTTATATGCCTTCATATGTTTATATGCCTTAGGTATTTTTATGCTATGCGTAAGATGTTATATGTCTCTCAAATGCATGTGATGTATGGATTTAGTGAGTAGGAAAGAGCTTACTAAGTTTCATACTCATAGTTTGTTTGCTTATGTTGCAGATCAACATAGAAATTACTAAAGAAAGGGAAGCTGCAGGAAGGGCTAATGTGTGTGGTGTGACTTGACTGATCGATCCACTTTAGTGTCATCTATAGACTTAGTTCTTATTTCTAATAAGACATATGTTGCTACTTTATGCATGATACTTGCTAGTTCTTTAGAGTTTATTTAAGTATGGATGCTATTAGATGTTATATGGCGTTATTACTTCCTTATCGTTGAATATGCTTTTAGTTATGTTTCATTTCCGCTGCAATGTTAGATTCATACGCAATGATATAAGTAAGTAAGAAAAAAAGGGTTAAAGGTAACGCGCCGCCTAACGGTAAGGGGCGGGCGTTACAGCTTGGTATCAGAGCAGTTTGTCATCTCACTACACACACATCAAGCCTACCTCCTGCCGCTTCCAAGTAAGAAATTCTATACTTACCTTATTTCATGTTTATATTGATAACTGAATTATGCAAGTATGATGCATGATATGTATGATGGAAGCATGATTTTACCTTGGATAAAACTAGGAAGATACCTTATGATGACAATGATTTAAAATGATATGTATGACGGAAGCATGATTTTACCTTGGATAAAACTAGGAAGATACCTTATCATGCCTTGTAATGACAATGATTTAAGATGTATATGAATGGAAATAACAGTAACCTTATACTAGCATATGTATTATTTTGTCAAAACAGCATAGCTAGAAGATCGAGTAACATATGTAATTGGCAAAGTCACGCCAAATGTCTGTATAAATAATAAGCATAATGATAGTAAAATGTTTAAACAACAGAGCAAGAAGACTACATAAATTTAAAGTGTAAGAACATCGAGAAAGAGATTTAGTATTATAGTGAGAAGACTTTAAATAAATTTTATAGAATATAAAGCAATGGAGTGTAGAATCATAAAATAATAAAGAAAATCTTATGAAGAATAGAATAATGAAGAAATATTAAAAAGAGAATATATAGGTTAGTAGCTGAGTAAGCCCATTTATAACTAGAAGATAATAGAATGATGTGTAGTATGTGTTGTAAGAAATAAGAGAAGAGCGCTAGAATAAAGTCAGATCTTGTTTGAGAAAGATAAGTATAAAGTTATATGATTTATGAAGCAGAGAATTGTCAAGAAGACTGGAAAGTTAGAGAAGCAAGATAAGAGATGACATGATATAAATAAAAATAGAAAAGTTTGAGTTGTAGTTGAATGCGCTAAGGAGTGTCTATAAGTTAAAAAGAGAGTTGAACAGAAGAATTGTATATACTATGATAGAATATTTTTGAAGTAATGTAGTGTGTATTGTGAAACAGTTAAATTATAATGCAAGAATAGGCTAGCAGAAAATTAAGAGTAGAGAAGAGATAAAGTTAAGCTTAGAAGAGATACTGTAGACTTATGAGTAAGAGTATAAAATGACAAAGAGTTCACATTAAAAGTAACGACAAATAAATAAATGAAATAAAAGATTGAATTATGTGAAGATGAAATTGATATTTAGTAAGAACTAGTAAAAAAAATAGAATAAGATTTGATAAGATAAGTTTAAAGAAATACTAAATCGTATAAGAATGAGATATAGTGAAATGACATAGAACAACAAAACCTTCAGTTTAAAGAATATTTAGAGTTAAGAATTGTCTTTTAAAACGCAAGCTACAGATAGTTCAGAAGAGAAGTAATTATGATTAGAATTTGATGATGATATATTAAATAATGAGAAAAGCATGAAGCTTGGAAGAGTATGAAACATGATATTCAATAATGCGAGTTAGACAGAAACAGATAGACATGTTATAAATAAAGCATAAAATGAAAGATTAAAGCAAGCAGTTAGATACTAGTAGACAATTTGTTATTATATATAATTAGAGCAGACTATAATTAATATCAAGAAATAAAAAAAATGTGACCGTGTGGCAACAGTAAAATAGTTTGTAATGTAGAGAATGTGGCACATGTATATTGTGTAAGAAGTAATAAAAATATTCCAGAGTTAAAAAAATAATGATGAGGATTAATGTTGATGAATAAGTAATATGTTGTAGTAAAGTAGTTAAGATAAGTAAAATAGACCGAAGCAAAGACTGCGATAAGGGTGTTAAAATCAAAGAGAGTCTTAAATACATTTGTAGAGGAATAATGTTTAGTTAATGAAGTGCTGATTGATCTAAGAAAGTAGATTGTTAAAGATAGAGTGATGAGAGAAATTATAATGAAGAGGAGATGCGAATTATGAGAATCAATTAATATGTGAAAGCTTAATTTTAAGTTCGAAGACGAGATGAGACACAAGTACCCCGAGTTATTTTAAGTTCGAGGACGAACTTTTCAGAAGGGAGGGTGGATTGTAACGCCCCAAATTTCCCTCTAGAACGATGTAATAATTGAACATGTGGATAAGAATAAAATTATGAATTTAAAGGGGGAAATTACGAATAAAGAAGATATTAAGCACCTTCTTGATATATGGTGAATGTGTGTGATAATTATGTTTATATGCTACATTAATGCTATGCTTAAGTATCCTACACATTTATGAATGAATAATAATATGAATATGCATGTGTATGAACAAAATGAGTAGCATTCTCTTGTTGGGCTTTGGTTACATGGGCTTGAAGAAAATAAAAAGGAAAAGGAAGAAAAAAGAAAAGGAGGTGCCAAAGATTGAACCTTGGACCTCAAAGGAAAGCAAAGCCTTAAGAATATTCATGTAACCAATTCACCTAGCAAGGGAGTGCTATTAGAAGAGGATGGGGAATTGTAGATAAGTGGGAAAGAAGATGAAGAGACACAAAAAAATTGAAGAGACACCATTAAAGAGGTGCTTGCCTCTTTACTCATCATAAAAGACCATGAAGAGGAGGAAATGCCTAATGCATTTCGACCAAGAAACCTTTCCCCTTTCTCTCCACCAAACTCTTCTCCTTCCTCCTCTCCCTCACCGAAATTCTAGAGCCCCTTGCAGCCCAAAACCGAATCACAAACCTAGAGAAACCGAAAGAAGAAAAGAAGAGAAGAACAAGAGGATTGCTAGAGTTTAAGAGGTCTTTTCTTCTCCAAAATTTGGAGATCTTTTGGGAACATAAGCACAAGTGGTAAGACTCCCTCACCTGCAACATAATGGCTTTTTATGTATTTTTTTATGATTTTTATGTTTGCTTGTGATGTTGGGTGAAAGAGGATGGAAGAAAACCTTGAGGGAAGTTTCGGCCATAAAGGGATACCCCTTTTTCTATGTCCAAAACTTAAAGGAAGAGTCCATGAAATTGTTACTACCTTTTTATAATGAATATATGATGGATACATGGTTTTTGAATTCCCTCCATGATGTAAAGGACTTGGAAGAATTCGGCCAAGTCATGAAATGGATAAATGTTGATGCATGAAGTAGACTATTGTTCTAATGATTGTTTCCTTGCTATATAAATGTTTTAGGCCAAGAAATTTGGTGGAATCTATGCTAAGGGACCCCTGTAACATTCGGCCAAGGGACCTTAAATTATGCCTTAAAACAGATTTTTATAGACCTTCATGAAGTTATAGTTAAATCAAGTGATATGCATGTGATTGAGTGTTTTATTTCATGATGGAAATAATTTTATACCTTAGGGTCAGTACCTTATCTAAGTTGTTTGATCCTAAACTCATGCTTCATTCTATGTATTAATGTTTAGAAAAATGTTACATGTACCCATATGCATGATAATCCAAGTAGAACTCTAGATCATACATCTAGACTAGTGTTTGGTGAAGTACAAACTACTTTTCCACTTGTGAATGAATTCTTATGAAAAATATGATTTTATTCCCATTTTATGTGAATGATTATGCTATGAAATCCCTACTGTGAGTTTTGACAAATTACAAGAATAAGGGTTAAGAATAGGCTCGAGTACAAAGCATGCCCCTAAACTAGTGTTTAATGAAGCCTAGACTACTTTTATGCTTGTATATGACCTTAATGGTAAAATATGTTTTTGTTTACATGTTATATGAACTTTTATACCATGTTATACATACAGTGAATTTTGTCCAATTACTAGAATAAAGGCTAAGAATAAGTTCAAGTACAATTCATGCACCTAAACTAGTGTTTAGTGAAGTCTAGACTACCAGTGTACTTGTAAATGACCTCTTATGTAATGTATGTTTTTATTTCCATGATTATATAACTCTTATGCTATGATATCCTTGCTATGAAGTTTCGGCCAGCATGTATTAAGATGAGAAAAGAATGATTAAACTAACATATTGCCTTGATTAAGACAAGCATGTTATATGTATGATGTATTGATGAAACTAGCATGATGGTTGCTTCACTTACATGTGTTAAAAGAAAGGTCCTTCCATGTCTTGCTATTTATGCTAATGATTATGCCATGAAAGTATGCCTATGATTATGAATGATTGAATGTCTATAGTATATGCAATATGAAAGAAAGAAAGAAAGAAAGGAATGCATGTTCTATATGAAAGAAAGAAAGAAAAGAAAAGAATGCATGTATGTATTTTACTTTAAAGATTGGCTTGTACCGGATCTTGAAAAGATCCACGGTTCTGGACTACCGAAGCTGTCCTTAGGCTGAGAGATAGTAAGCCTAGAATGTAGACCCCTGTAGGTCGGGATTAGCTACCTCGCATCCTACATAGGGGTATGCGCGCAAAAGAAAGAATGGGTACAAAGCCAGGGACCCCAAAGAAAGATGATGTATGCTTATATTAAAGTATTATTTACTATGTTTTCTAAAGAGCATCCTAAATGTTTTTACAATGCATATGTTCTATGTTTATATGCCTTCATATGTTTATATGCCTTAGGTATTTTTATGCTATGCATAAGATGTTATATGTCTCTCAAATGCATGTGATGTATAGATTTAGTGAGTAGGAAAGAGCTTACTAAGTTTCATACTTATAGTTTGTTTGCTTATGTTGCAGATCAACATAGAAATTACTAAAGAAAGGGAAGCTGCAGGAAGGGCTAATGTGTGTGGTGTGACTTGACTGATCGATCCACTTTAATGTTATCTATAGACTTAGTTCTTATTTCTAATAAGACATATATTGCTACTTTATGCATGATACTTGCTAGTTCTTTGGAGTTTATTTAAGTATGGATGCTATTAGATGTTATATGGCGTTATTACTTCCTTATCGTTGCATATGCTTTTAGTTATGTTTTATTTCCGCTGCAATGTTAGATTCATACGCAATGATATAAGTAAGTAAGAAAAAAAAGGGTTAAAGGTAACGCGCCGCCTAACGGTAAGGGGTGGGCGTGGTGAGCGTTACAAGTATAATTTTCTTTATTGCACTACTATTGTGTCAATCTTTGTAAATCTTTGCGCATTATAGAATTGCCCATAGTAAACGGTCAAGGACCGTGGGCCTTAGAGTAGGAGCCGACCACGACTCCAAACCAAGTAAAAATACTTGTGTTCCGTGTGTTTGTGTTAAATTTCCGCTGCGCATTCTCTTTTCTAATCCGAAAAAGTTTTCACGATATTCACCCCCCCCTCTATCATGTTTTCTTGATCCAACACCTCGTGGTGCTGCGGATTCCCGAGGTGAGTAGGCCTAGTCGTGGTGCTACGGATGCCTGACCAGGAGCTGATAAAACCCTACTACCTCGCGGTGCAGCGGATGCTCGAGGTGAGTAGACCTTGTCGTTGTGCTACGGATGCCCGACTAGGAGTTGCAAAAACCCTACTACCTCACAGTGCTACAGATGCCCGAGGTGAGTAGGCCTGCTCGTGGTGCTGCGGATGCCCGACCAGGAGTTGATAAAACCCTACTACCTCGCGGTGCTACGGATGCCCAAGGTGAGTAGGTATGGTCGTCGTGCTACAGATGCCCGACCAGGAGCTATTAAAAC
The DNA here is from genome assembly GCA_024364735.1 of Boesenbergia rotunda. Taxonomy (NCBI): domain Eukaryota; kingdom Viridiplantae; phylum Streptophyta; class Magnoliopsida; order Zingiberales; family Zingiberaceae; genus Boesenbergia; species Boesenbergia rotunda. The sequence continues at coordinate 333,880 of JAGFNQ010000469.1, forward strand.
CCTACTACCTCACGGTGTTGCGAATGCTCGAGGTGAGTAGACCTGGTCGTGGTGCTGCGGATGCCCGACCAGGAGCTGTTAAAACCCTACTACCTCGCGATGCTGTGGATGCCCGAGGTGAGTAGGTCTGGTCATGGTGCTGTGGATGCTCGACCAAGAGCTACTTAAACCCTACTACCTCACAGTGTTACGGATGCCCGAGGTGAGCAGGATTGGTCATGAGGCGGGGAAGGCCCGACTAGGGCGCAGAGATACCTCCACCACCTAGGACAGCGACCTAAGGAGGGGTTGTCGAGATACAGAGGGGGAGGTAAACTCGTGCCTTGGTGACTAAGTACAATGGAGCACCACTAGACAGTGGAGTAAAAGGAACGCCTAGCACAAATGGTACAATCATTAAGCCGAGTAAATGATACTGCTCCTTTGTTCTAGCTATCCTTTATGGTCTCAGTCTCTCATATGATCGTGGGGGTAGAAGGTGGCTCCTTGTGGCTACAGCCTATGGGCCCTTCGTTTGAAGTGTAGGGAATGTTGGATCGAGAGAAACGATAGAGGGGGGGGGGTGAATATCGTAAAACGTTCGCATTAACAATTAGAGAAATTACACAGCAGAAATTTAAATCAAACACACGCAAACACCAAGTTTTTTTACTTGGTTCGGAGTCGCGGTCGGCTCCTACTCCAAGGCCCACGGTCGTTGACCGTTTTCTGCGGGCAATTCTATATGTCGCAAAAACAGTTTACAGGATGTATTACAAGACTAGTGCAGTAAAAGAAAAAGAAGCTCTTCGTTACCGACGTCCGTTGTAGATTGTATTTTCGAAGCAGAGGGACGTCGTCGGCGCTTGTATCTCGAGTCGGTAGGTTTCCGGAGCAGAGCGCGAGCGTAGAAGAGCGTGAATGCGTTGGAAGAATTGAGTTGCTGAAGCCTTGGGTTCGAGGGCCCTTTTATAGCCCCTGGGGGCGCCCCCCCACGTGTCAGCTGATCCGAGTTGCGCTCGGTCAGCTCTGATCCCTTCAAACTCGGGATCAGACTTTGATTGGGGCGCCCTGCGGGCACCTGGGTTGACTGGGTCAGGCTCTTATCCTGTTGGCTTCTCACTGGCTTGCTTCGTTAGCTTAAGCTGGGGGCGCCCAGGAGCATGGGGGGCGCCCGGGAGCATGGGGGCGCCCCACCCATAAGCTGTTGAAGCACTCCATTTGCTTCATCTATTTTGTATTCACCTTGGGGGCGCCCAGGACACTCCGGGCGCCCTGGTCAACTGCTGCCTCACTCCTTTGAGGCTGTCTGAGCTGCAGACACTCGTTCCTTCAGTCCTGCATCCAGGGTTAGTACAAAAACAACATAAAGCAATAAGTATTAAGTTTATACAGCCTTAGTTGTCTTGGTTCTGACTTTGGTCTCCAAAATGGAGCCCTAGGTCGAACCGACGCCTACTGCTCCCTCGACGGGGAATGCGTCCTTACCTACTCCTCTCGGAAGAATTTACCTAATGCCAACCGACTCCTCCGATTGGACTTTTGCCCAGTAGTCTTTCGCCAGGTGCCTAGCTGTCCTTCACCAGGCCTTCAATACCAAGTTGTCCTTCGCCTGGTGCCTAGCAGTCCTTCGCTAGGTCTTCGGATCCTGGCTGTCCTTCGCCAGGTGCCTAGCAGTCATTCACTAGGGTTTTGGATTCTGGCAGTCCTTCGTCGGGTGCCTAGCAGTCCTTCGCTAGGGCTTTGTATCCTAGCAGCCCTTCGCTAGGTGCCCAGCTGTCCTTCGCCAGGACTTAGGGTTTCAGTGCCTAGCATTCCTTCGCTAGGTGCTTAGCCTTCCTTTGCTAGGACTTTGTATCTTGGCATTCCTTCGCCAAGTGCCTAGCAGTCCTTCGCTAGGGCTTTGTTTCCTGGCAGTCCTTCTCCAGGTGCCTAGCAACCCTTCGCTAGGACTTTGTTTCCTGCACACTTAGTAACATCGTTAGATCACAAATAACACTTAACTTTGAATCCTTTGCCAATATCAAAACAAGGTTCGATATGGTGCTTCCTGCACCAACAATCTCCCCCTTTTTGATTTATGGCAACACAATTCAAAGTTAAGTAAAAACTTATAACAGTTAAGAAAGAAGGTTAAGACCTAATGAAATATAACAATTCTGAACAGTCTAAAACCAATGTAATTTGAACAGAAAAATTTTTCTGAAAATTTTTTTTCTCATACTCCCCTGAATCATTGTGTTATAAAATACTTAACTTAACACTTAACTTTGACCCTTCCTCCCCCTTTGACATATATCAAAAACAAACATAGGTGAACAAGGTAAAGTAAAAAGTTTTTGCAAACCTAAATTTTGTTACAAAACTTTTACTTGGCTTTGCAAAAAGAATTTTACTTAGGCAAAATTTTGAAGTTAAATTTCCCTAACAAATGGTTCAACTTTGAGAATTGGGAGAAAATTTGTAGACAAGTTTAAAAAAAATTTCTAGACAAGTTTAAAAAAACTTACTTAGAACATTTGTCAAAATTTTCAAAAAGTTTTTGGTCAGACAAATTTACTAAGAAAAATTTTACTTAAAAAAACATGTACTTAAAAACATTTGAAACATTTAGACATACTTAAAAAATTTGAAGCACTAGAAATATTTGAAAGCACTTGAAGTAGTTTGAAATTTTACCAGCACTTGGCACTTAAAAATAATTTGAAGTACTTAGAAATTTTTAAAGTACTTTAAAAAAAATTCTTGGACCAATTTTAACGCACTTAGAAATACTTAGCTTTTTGTGAAACGAGATAAAAAAAATTCTCTCTCTTTTCTATTTCGCTCCCCCTTGGCCATATATCAATAAGGAGGTTTTGATAGAAGATTTAAGAAAGAAATGTGTGTATCATAGTTTATGAGCATTGAAAATAAAAATACTTGTTATAATTCTGAAAGTATAGCAAGTAGCTTAAATTGTACCAATGAAAACTCCACTTTGAAAAGCATTGTGAATTTAAAAAAATATTTTGTATTCGTAGGCAAGTTTTTAGAAAATTCATGTACTTAGAATACTATTGCCTTAGAAAAGTATTAGTACTTTTTGAAAACATTATATTTTGAAAAATAAAAGTACTTTTGAAAGATATTATGCAATTTTTGAAAAATATAAGTACTTTTAAAAAGATATGCATTTTTGAAAAATATGCAAGTACTTTTAAAAAAACATATTGAGCCTTTTTGGAAAGTCTAAGTACTGTTTTTGAAAACTATTAGACTTTGATAAATATAAATAATTTTTGAAAATGATTATGCATTTTGAAAACATAATATTTTACTTGACTAGGTTGCATTTCCAGTCTGACACAATGCTAGGAAACCTTGTTGACTACAAGGACATTTTCCTAAGTGTCCTGGAAATTTCTCCAACCCAAGTAAATATTATTTTAAAAATAATTTCATAAGCCATAAGAATTTTTGAAAAATAAAATATTGATATTTTGAAAGAAAAATTATTTAAGTTCTCAAAAAGATTTTTAAACGTGCAGTGCATGAAAACATCTAATTTTGAAACTGTTCAATAATTCTTTTAATTTGATCTCTCCCTAGACTTGACCCAGTCCTACGAAGCTTGTTGAATACAAGTAATCTTCCTCTGAGTTTTAAGGTTTGATTATAAGAATTATCTAACAAATAATTGCCAAAAAGAATATTTCAGAAATTCTTCTTTTGACTCAAACTCCCCCTAAATTTGACACATCCTAGGAGTCCTTGTAGATCATGAAGTGGACCTTCCTCTGTGTTTTTAGGGTTTATTAAAATCAAAAGAATGATTTTGAATAACCTTCTGAGTATGATAACTTTCAAGGAGATAAAATTTTTTTTTTTTTTGAAAACACAACTTGGAATGATAGCACAGTTTTCGAAAATCATGATGTTAATTTTTCAAAGAGATAGTGATATACGAGGGTTTTTGAGTCAACTTTTGAAAACCTTAGTTTGAGATGATAATAAGTTTTAGGGCATATGGTTTTTGAAAAAGCTGAATTTTTCGAAAAAGATTAAGAAGCACTCCCCCTGTATCCGACACAGTCTGTCTTTTATCTAAGTTCCTTAAGGGATATCAGTGTTGACCAGGTTTGACTATGTGGACTAGGGTTGACTATTTTGACCAAGTTAATGATTAAATCAGAACAAGCCCTAGACTCTATTTATTGTGATATTTGACATGAAATTAAAAAAAATGTTAGGAATGAAAAAGTAGGGTACAGTACAATAAATTAAAAATTAGAGGTAAGTTTGAATAACTTTTGCAAATTTTTTTTATTTAAAAGGATAGTGAATCATGCTTTTAGGTCCTAGATGTCTCACCCAGTTCTACGTGGTCAAACATGTTAACCTTATGGGTTACGTGAGACAAATATTTAATTTAAAAAAATGGTTAATTTTGAAACATTAAACCTTAGTTTAAAAGTTAAAATGATTTTTGAGGATTTTGAAATTAATTAGAATTTTAACTTTGAATTTTAAAAATTGTTAAGTTGAATTTTGAAAATAATTGATTGAAAATAATTAAGTTGAATTTGAGAATAATTAATTGAAAATAATTAAGTTGAATTTGATAATAATTAATTGAGAATAATTAAGTTGAATTTGAGAATAATTAATTGAAAATAATTAAGTTGAATTTGATTTGTACGGTTGATTGGGTTGGACTAAACTTTTAGGTCCTGAGCATCTCACCCATTTCTAAGTTACAAAACAGGATATCCTTAACTGTTTTGTGAGATGCATATTTTAATAGAAAGATTTATTTTGAAAAGGCCATGATTAATTTTGAAAAGTTAAATTAATTTTTAAACCCAATTTAAATTTATTTTGAAAAGAGATATTTGAATCTAAAATTAACTAAAAATTTGTGTTAGATTCGAATTTAACAAGAGTAAATTGAATTTGAATTTCAAAAATTGGCTTCCAGGTCTTGGCGAGGCACAAGGCCTTCTTTGGCCGTAGCCTTATTGGATCATCAACCCTTTCCTAGACAAAGCCTTTTAGTGAAATTTCATCTTCAAAATTACTTTTTGGTAAATTCTGGTCTAACTAGTTTGGGTCTTGGATCGGTAGCTTCGGCTAGTTTCACCAGTCTAAAGAGACCAAGTAGTGTATACTTGACCTTATTAGAAAAGGCTTCCCTAACGTACTATCATCTCACCTCCACCCCAATACTATGTTGTTTAAATTTCAGTTAAGTTGGTTCAGTCCTTATACTAGCCAATCCTATTTCTAAGCAACAAAAAAATAAAATAAAAAGCAACACACAATTAAAGCAAACAAGACAAAAATGATCTAAGTTACATCATAATCGAAATAAAACTCTGGGTTTTTAAAATTAGCATGGTTGTGAATTAAGTTTTCTAACGTATTGACCTTAACTAATTTATACGAGTTAATCATGTTATTCAAGGTAAATATTGGATTTTTAAATACTTTAAATTTACCTTTTGATTCCCGGTTGGGAATCTCCCTCTTGATTCTAGCCATCTCTCTTTTGCTTGATTGTTTTTTCGGCATTTTGTAGCGGTCGCGAGCCAACCAGACCAGTTTCCAAGGATCCCTTCCTTCGCCGTCAAATTCTGAGTCTGAGTCGGACTCAGGTACTGGTTGAGGTTTCTTTTGCATTTCTCTTGGAGTTTTCCCTGCAATGAAAATTATACCTTCCTCAACCATTATAGTATCAGTCTGATTATTTAATTGTAATTCAAAAGAAGATTCGAAATTGGTTACCATTTTTGTCTCAGTCAATTCGTCTTCTGACTGTGGCTTGAATTCGCAGTCAGGTATGGATTCTTTCTCATCTTCTGATCCAGAGTCAAAGTTCTCAATGCTGGAGCTCTCTTCGTGTAGATTGATTAGTTTATCCCAAATTTCTCTGGCACATCTAAATGGATTACTAGTTCGAGTTGCTCCTTGGTTAGGCCACATTGTAGGATTGCAGTTGCCCTTGCATCGGTCTCGATTTGATTGAGAGTGTATTCATCCAGTTTATCCCACTCGATTGATGACTCATCTTCTACGGGAAAAGAGAATCCCGTTTGGATGATCCGCCATAAGTCCATGTGGGCCTTCAGAAGGGACTCTATTTGACATCTCCAAAACTTGAAGTTCTCGCGGAGAATAGTAGTGGACGGGCACTGTTCCACTCGTGGTTGGTCATTTAGTTTAATCCTTGCACACAAAAGAAATAACAGAAATGTACCAAGACTTGGTCTTGGATTAGTAGTGCGGGAGAAGGGAAAAAAATAGCCCAAAATAAATATTGCACGAATTTCAAGGTGAAATAATAATAAAATAATAATAACAATTTATGATAAATTTTTGAAAATTTGATTTTGTCAATTCTGATTAATGATGAAAAAGTAGAAATTTAATGTTTAGGAAAAAATTTGCTTAGCACGATTTTCGAGAAAAATATTAAAATAATAAAAAAATTTATGACAAATTTTCAAAAGTTGTTCGTTTTATCAATTCTGAGTTATGGTAAGAATATAAGAATTCAAAATTGAAAATATAAGAATATATTAAACACACCTACAGATATTATTTATTTGAAATAAAGATCGAGTGGTGTTGCACCACCTCGATTAAAGAAAAAGAAACGAAATAAAATCGAGTGGTGTTGGATCGAGAGAAACAATAGAGGGGGGGTGAATATCGTAAAACGTTTGGATTAACAGTTAGAGAAATTACGCAGCAGAAATTTAAATCAAACACACGCAAACACCAAGTTTTTTACTTGGTTCGGAGTCGCGGTCGGCTCCTACTCCAAGGCCCACGGTCGTTAACCGTTTTCTGCGGGCAATTCTATATGTCGCAAAAACAGTTTACAGGATGTATTACAAGACTAGTGCAGTAAAAGAAAAAGAAGCTCTTCATTACCGACGTCCGTTGTAGATTGTATTTTCGGAGCAGAGGGACGTCGTCGGCGCTTATATCTCGAGTCGGGAGGTTTCCGAAGCAGAGCGCGAGCGTAGAAGAGCGTGAATGCGTTGGAAGAATTGAGTTGCTGAAGCCTTGGGTTTGAGGGCCCTTTTATAGCCCCTTGGGGCGCCCGGAACATCGGGGGCGCCCCCCCACGTGTCAGCTGATCTGAGTTGCGCTCGGTCAGCTCTGATCCCTTCAAACTCGGGATCAGACTTTGACTGGGGCGCCCGGGTTGACTGGGTCAGGCTCTTATCCTGTTGGCTTCTCACTGGCTTGCTTCGTTAGCTTAAGCTGTGGGCGCCCGGGACACTGGGGGCGCCCGGGAGCATGGGGGGCGCCCGGGAGCACGGGGGCGCCCCGCCCATAAGCTGTCGAAGCACTCCTTTTGCTTCATCTGTTTTGTATTCACCTTGGGGGCGCCCAGGACACTCCGGGCGCCCTGGTCAGCTGCTGCCTCACTCCTTTGAGGCTCTCTGAGCTGCAGACACTCGTTCCTTCGGTCCTGTATCCAGGGTTAGTAAAAAAACAACATAAAGCAATAGAGTATTAAGTTTATACAGCCTTAGCTGTCTTGGTTCTGACTTTGGATCTCCAAAATGGAGCCCTAGGTCGAACCGACGCCTACTGTTCCCTCGACGGGGAACGTGTCCTCACCTACTCCTCTCGGGAGAATTTACCTGATGCCAACCTGCTCCTCCGGTTGGACTTTTGCCCAGCAGTCCTTCGTCAGGTGCCTAGCTGTCCTTCGCCAGGTCTTCAGTACCAAGCTGGCCTTCACCTGGTGCCTAGAAGTCCTTTGCTAGGTCTTTGGATCCTGGCAGTCCTTCGCCAGGTGCCTAGTAGTCCTTCGCTAGGGCTTTGGATCCTGGCAATCCTTCGCGGGTGCCTAGTAGTCCTTCGCTAGGGCTTTGTATCCTAGCAGCCCTTCGCTAGGTGCCCAGCTGTCCTTCGCCAGGACTTAGAGTTTCAGTGCTTAGCATTCCTTCGCTAGGTGCCTAATATTCCTTTGCTAGGACTTTGTATCTTGGCATTCCTTCGCTAGGTGCCTAGCAGTCCTTCGCTAGGGCTTTGTTTCCTGGCAGTCCTTCGCAGGTGCCTAGCAGCCCTTCGCTAGGACTTTGTTTCCTGCACACTTAGTAACATCGTTAGATCACAAATAACACTTAACTTTGAATCCTTTGCCAATATCAAAACAAGGTTCGATATGGTGCTTCCTGCACCAACAGGGAAGCCATCTCAGAATATGGACGCAAGTCATTTAGGCACGAATATGCCCTCTCTTACTAACAGAGTAAAAAGAAACGTGAGAAAATAGATGAATATTCCAGAGAAAAATATATACAAGATGACTAAGACAAAAACATGCAAAGGTCCTTTCATTCCAAGCAGATAAGTACATTACAAATTCAAGGAATAAAAGAAAATAAGTGAGAAAGCCAAAAAATACATAGCACTAGTTTGTGAAAAAGCTCCTACAGCTCCTTGTCTTCAGGAGGGAGCTCCTCCCAAACTCGGCTGACGCTCATAAAACTTAGGTCGGCGTCCAGCTGCAGTAGTTGGGCCTTCTGAAGCTAGTTGATGGCACCGTTGAAGCCCTGCTTTAGGCATTTCAGGACCTGTGTCACCAGGATATCGCTGAACTCATCAGGCTCCAGGAACCAGGCCTTGAACTCTGCCTCGGTCTCTCTTGGCCGAGACGCCTCTTTAGCCTTGAGGTTTTGTAGTTCGACCTCAGCTTCCTCCTTGGCAGTTCTCAGCTGAGCCACCTCAGAGGACATTTTGTCTTTGTCTTCAAAGGCCTCCTATAGACTCTCTGAGGTGGTAGAAGCTTCTGACCGGGCCGGGCAACATCCTCCTTGAGGTCGGTCATGTGAGTAACCGCAACCTTCACCATGTTTTCTTTCTAGGCCAGCTGGTTGGCTTGCTCCTGTATTCGACCATTCAGTGATGCTGTGGACAACTCCAAAAGTTAGACATCCCAGGATAGCTTCTTCTCCCTGGCCTGAAGCTGATCCCGCTCTTTGGTCAGGGTGCGTAAGTCGTTTGAGTGGGTCATTGCCCTCTCAGACATCAACCGCTCCCTATGACGAGAACCGTGTAGGGCTGACTTTAAGGCTAACAGAGTCTCCAACTGATGCTCCACTTTCACCCGGAGAGCTTTGTTGACCTCTACTTGTAGGAGACCCCCTCAATGGCCATGGTCGGCCTCTGCCTCTGCCTTAAGGGTCCTGCATGTCAGGGACTCTGTTAGGATGTATACTAAAAGCCTTGCTTTTTGTTAAGCACATCTACATTTTTAAAAGAGAATCACAAAATCACAAGTAGCATATTTATATTAGTATATGCACAAAATGTCTCATACTTTGCATTGTAGATAACATGGTGCGTGGTGACGCACAGAAGATCATGTTATCAGCTCCTTGTAGAAGTATAAGTGAGAGGCTCACAACCGATATGGAATAGGACAAACCATCGGGATGGTTGTAGTGTAATTATGTGTGGTTTGTCTTAACCATAAAATTACACTAGTGCACTTTGTATGCATTGAGTAGGACCAAAGAGAGGTCATCCAATTTTATATTGATTTCATAAATTGGATTACACCTCGGTTTTATATTATGGAGTACAATCTCTAAATCCTGAAATAATAATGGACATGTGTATTTAATTAATATTTCTTTGGTTTACCAATGGGCGAGATCTGTTCTGCTAGATCGATAGGCTTGGTAACTTGGGAAATAATATTATCTACATGGTGTGCCATTGATTATTGACAGAATACGTGTCCTGGTGAGTCGGGATGATGATGCCCCCTTGATGAGCTCATAAGGTTCATCATGTTAAATCTTGCAAGTGGACTATGGTCCAACATGATGAAAAGGTTGAGTGGTACTAGTCAAGGATCAAGAGGATGATTAATTAAAATTATCAATAATTTAAATTAATCATCAGGCATTCAATATCTTAAACATGGGGAGATGGACGACTCATAATAGGTGGAGCCCATATGAAAATATGAGGGTTGGCGAGGAAGTTTAATGGGGATCCTTTAGTGGAATGGATCTCCATTAATGGATTGGATTTGGATCCATTAGCGGGCCAAGACCCAACTCTTTCTCATGGCCCCTACCATAGCCCTATATATACCCCATAGGAGTCATGAAACCAAGGCTAATTGATCATCCAAAAACATAACACAAAACCCAAAAACCCTCTCTCATATTCTCTCTCCTAGGACAAGGTTGCGTCGGTTGCAAGAAGGAGGAAGAGGAGGAGTTCTCACCTCATCTTTCGATCATCTCATCTTCCTCTTGGGCGTGAAGCTTCTGCAGGACCAGGAGGAGCACCTTGGTGCTCGGCTGGAGTAAAAGAGAGGGAGGTGGGCTGCCGGCGGGGACTTTTGCTGAGTTGCTGCGCCGGCGGTGGGGAGGAGAAGAAACTTGTTTCTTCTCTTTCTCCTTCTCCATTCTCTTCTTCTTTCTTCTTCACACCTTCTTCCTTTGTGTACGCAAGCTGTGAGCAAGGAGGAGAGGCGGTCGGTGGCCGGGAAAACAAGGACTTTCTTTGTTTGGCGCCGGCGAGTTTGAAGAAGAAGAAGCTAGGGTTTCAATGGGTTTTGGGGAAGAAGAAGAAGGAGTTTGTCTCAGCTTCTTCTTCCATCTTCTTCATCTTCCTATCCTCCTACACCTCAGTTCCCTTGTGGCTGGAGCTTCTTGGATGATGGTGGCTGTCGGCGGCCGCCAAGGAGGAGGTGAAGAAGGAGGTTGCTGACGGGTAAACCCTAGGGTGCTAGGGTTTTTGGTTGGCGGTTGGAAGAGGGTAGAAGACGGTGATCTTGGCAAGCCTTGGTGACTCCGCATTTTGGTAGCTCGTCGCCCACACAACGTCCAAGAGGGGAGGGTCATACGGTAGAAGACTACAAGGTAAAAGACGAGGTATATCTCTCTTTAGCTCCTCTTGTTTTCTTGATTATTTCATGTGATTATTTTATCATAGCATGTGTTTTAATTAATTATCATAGTTTAATTAATTGTTAATTAATGTTGATAATTAATGTTGATAATTAATTATGTCATAGACCCCGATAATAAACACAAAAACTGGCGATCCATTCATCGTCTTTTCTGCGGTCACTTGATTCGGAAAGTTACAAGCTAGGCCTTACTCTTGAGTTTGGCTAAGTTGTGACTTGAATCAATTGATACGACGAGGAGACGGTCGTTTGGGAGACGGGTCTCTATTCGGATTAAATTTTTAAACCGTAGACATAGAGAGGTCTCTCATGTTCGACCCCGTGGTTGCTTAGGAAACCCGCCAAGCCATACCTCAGGTATATACTCTCAACAATTGGTATCAGAGTTGAGGTTTCTGATTTTGTGTGTTTAGGATTCGGTTACTTTCTTGCACATTTTCATATATTTTATTTTTGCTGGATAATATTTGGATGTGCGTAGGCTAACTCTTTGTTGCAGGTACTAGATTCCAACTATTATGACATTAATAATGGTTGTATGTGATTGATGTGCATTTTTGTAATTAATTGAATCCTCGGGGTTGACGAGGCTAAATTAAGTATTTAATTTTTGTAATTAATTACGACACCTGTTTAATCGAGCATTTATTTACTTTCAATCTAGATTGCATGTACACTCCTTCGTAGAGTATAGGATCGATGGATGTAAATATTTAGCTACTCATCTCTGCTCGGAGATCCCTTCATGGAGGCTTGCGCATGGATAGGGAGGAATGGACGAGGTGGTCACACGACTGGAGGCGCATTGGAAGGCCAAGACCATGATAGTTGGAAAATCTAGGATTTTTCATATTCATTATGTTGGTTTATGTGCTTATTGTGTCTGTGTGCATGAAAATCCTCAACATAAATAACTAAGTGGGAGAGGGACCCTAAGGGTCACGTGGCCTCCATTACAATCTAACAAGTGATACGAACAAGTCTACGCGTCGGCTCTGAGTGCCTTCCTCCCCATCGGATGGGCTTGTTTGGCGGATCACTAGGTCAGAAAAGACTATAGAAAATTATTGAAGAGCGTGTGTACTTCCCCATCGGACGACACATAATTGGAAATAATTTTCTTAGTGTCGTGTAATGGTGAACACTTAGATGCAAATAATAGTATCCTCCGCATCGAAGTCACTGCTATTATTTGTAGGGTCGAAGAGGACCAACTATTAATTTTATTTGTCAAAAAGTTAGGTTGACAAGATAATAAAATTAATGGGTAAAATCTCCTCTCACAAATGAAGAACTCGTATACGTCCACACCATCGTGGCATACGATATTCTTGGTGTTTTGAGGTGTTGGTTGATTTTGAAAATTTATTGTTTGAGGAATCAATTTATTTTCAAAATCTAAAGTGTGTGATTGTTGTGATTCTCAAGTGTTTGAAAATGGATCTAGACCAACTTGACTTAATTCAAAGAGAAAACCAACTTAATGCCCCTAATAATAACAATGATTGGGAATTGAACCTGGACTTTGTCGAAACTGCCGAGGAATTCAAGTGTGATCTTGTTGAGTTCTGTGCTGAAAAACCTAGTGAGATTAATGATGAAGAGGAGTTTGAATATTTCAGAAAGTGGTTAGAAGCAGACGAGATGACTCAGAGTCATCAACCTCAGGCTTCTTCCACCAGTGATAAAACATCCAAACTCGATGAACTCTTCGGACATCATAATCGGGCTGTTAGGTAAGAAGTCATGAAGAACTTGACAACGACCATCATGATTGAGGGTATGCCCGTGAGGGAACATATTCTCAAGATGATGGCCTGGCTGAATGAGATGGAAATCCTTGGAGCACAAATCGATGCGGAAACCCAGGTCAATCTCATCCTCTAATCCCTACCATAGAGTTTTGAGAAGTTTCACATAAGCAACAATGTGGAAAACATTCATATTCGTGGGTAGAACATCTGACAGAACTCGAGGCAGCAGAGGGGTTTTCACTTCAGAGTTCACAGACTTTCATTGCTCAAAGTGTTTCTACTTCTAGACCAAAAGGAAAGAAGAAGAATAAACAAACTGGGGCAAAGAAAGTAGCAAGATTACAGGGACCTCAGAGTTGCATGAAGAAGCCGAAAGGAAAGTTCTTCGTTTGCAAGCAATCTGGACATTGGAAGGCGGGCTGTCCCCACCGTAAGAGTGATAATTCAGGTATATCTTTTTCTTTTGTCGTTGTAACATGTTTAGCGGTGATATCTACCGGTACTTGGTGTGTAGACATGGATGCCACTAATCATGTCTGCTTTTCTTTGCAGGGGTTCTAGGAAACCCGACGACTAGCTGAGGAGGAGATTACCATCTATATGGGATAGGCTACAGAGATTGATAGATCGTTTGTGTTTGCTAGAGGGGGGGTGAATAGCAATTTTCGAACCCCTTTCTTCCTACACAGTTAGATGCACAACGGAATATACAATAAAAATAATAAAATAAAAACTAACCAATGCTAACACAGAAGATTTACTTGGTATCCACCCCGGACGGGTGACTAATCCAAGAATCCGTCGGTGGATCACTCCCCGGATAACCTCCGGCTAGCTCTGTCGCTCCTTGTGGGTGGAGAAACCTCACCATAACACCTTTAGAAGACTTGAGCACAAAGACTACTATCTTGCCTTTAACCAAGACAAGATTCATCAAGAATCTCAGCCACCACGAAGTCCTCTTTAAATAGGACTCGGGCTGAAACCCTCGCCACCAGTCGACTGCCCAAATACCAGTCGACTGGTCTAGCCTTAATTGTTAGCCAACGGCTAACTCAACAGCTATATTTCAGGGATACCAGTCGACTGCCATTTTACCAGTCGACTGGTCCATCCCCGAAATCATTCTGTGAGTTTTATCAGTCGACTGCCCCAATGGCATCGATTGCCCCACTCACACACCAAGGGTTTCCCTTCCCGAGTACACTTCACTCAGCACTCAGACCCTAGGACTTTCCCGAGTACAATCTCACAGCACTCGTACCCTCACGACTCGACTGACTCCTCATCCGCAGCCTCAACTATTGCCTTCGCACCCTCTTCATCTTCAGCTCCCATCCCTCGGATGCACGCAAGCCTCCAGCTTGCCTCTATGACATCCTTCACGCATCCCTCGAAGTTCGCGCCCCTCAGCTCATCGTCTCTGCTCTCCAAGGTCCCTCGGGTGCACACAAGCCTCCATCTTGTCTCCATGCCACCCTTCACCGTATTGAGGCCGTCCTGCCAAGTCCATATGTGTAACCTGTACAACCTGCACACTCAACATACACATATGAGATAACAAGGGTAAACCTAACTTAGACCCTTTGCCCAAACATCAAAATACTTGGTCACTCTGGACCACAGATTGCCTCAACAATCTCCCCCTTTTTGATGTTTGGCAATACGTTTATGTTAGGAAAACAAGATAGTAGTCAATATCAAAAACCATGCTAAACAAATGCATATGCAATGCATACATGGATCCTATCCCAAGGCATCCCACACCTAACCCTCCAAGTTACGAATTTTCGAAACGGGCTTTTTAAAACCTATCCCAAGGCTCCCCACACACCTAACATTCCAAGTTAGGACTTTTCACACCTAACCCTCCAAGTTAGGATTTTCTACACCTAAGCATTCAAGTTAGGAATTTTCTGCACCTAACTTCCCAAAGTTAGGAATTTTCCACAAAACGGGCTTTTTAAAGCTTTTCCCAAGCTCCCCCTACATTGGACTTACAAAGGCTTTTTAAGAACTTCTCCAAGGTTCCCCTTACGCCAAGAACGGAGCAACCATGCTCCCCCTTAATCTTAGCTCCCCCTAAACCTAGGGGTTCTAGCAAAGACGTATTTGGTTTCCCACTTAAACCCAACACTTCTCCCCCTTTGCCATACATCAAAAAGACCCCAATAATATCCCAATTATCGGTTCTTTTAATCTCTAATGGTCCTAAACACAATGTACTAACCCCCCATACACTTGTTTTATACCATTTGGACACCAAACCAGCTGCTGATACACAAATCAGCCCTGGTCAGTCGACTGCCCTAGGGCAGTCGACTGATACTATGAATATTAGAGTTTTCTAGCCAAATTCAGAATTGCACCAGAAATTCCACAAATCTCCAAAAATTCTCAAATTTCGTGGAGAACTTTGTGGTACCCATACCTACTTGGGGAAAATACATTCCATAATGTATCTATCACCGTTCCCAAGTTTAACACAAAACCCAAAATTTTCAATGAAAATTAAGGCAAACAAGGAGGCAACCTCCCCCTTAACCTATGTCTTCTCCCAATTTTTAATTTTCCTAGGTGAAGTTCTACCCAACTTAACACCCTAGACTCAAATTAGGTTCTACCCAACTTAACAACCAAGTTCTTCTCCCTTGGGCACTATCAAAGAATTACCCCAAGCAACCTTTCCCTTAGTGCCAACAAGAACTCTACAAAACCTTAAACAATCTAAGAGGTTTGCAAGCACATTTGCTAGAATGTACCCCATCTTAGAAAAATATGATTTCATGAAAATCATAAATGTGTTTGACTTTTGGTACAACTTTTAATTTCCTAAAAGGTTTGACACTCTGTATCAATTTTCAACTTCATTCATGATTCCTTGTGTTTATCAACTCTAACCACTATTAATTTGGACAAGGAATTGTCCTTAATTTTCCCTTTTTATCTCTAACTCCTAGATGCACATAAGAAACTTATCCAACTTCCTTGAATTTCAATATATTAATAAAGCCTTAATAAATCATGGGATAACACTTTATTTAAGGAATGTGAACTCATAATCAGGAATCTTAATCCAAATCCATATCCTATAATCCAATTTTGTAATTTCTCAACATCCAAAATGCCTTTTATCCTTAAACCTACTGACCAGTCGACTGCCCCTGGGGTAGTCGACTGGAAAACCTTACAGAATGGTCCTGGGGCTGAATTCACTTCGGATCAGTCGACTGCCTCCAGGGCAGTCGACTGATAGCTGAATTTCAGGTTTTGAGCCCAATTTCAGAAATGCCTAGATAATTCCATAAATCTCCAAAAAATCTAAAATTTTGTGGGGAGATTTGTGGGGCTAATGCCTACTTGGGAAAAATATGTTTCCAAACAAATATACTCCGGATCCCAAGATTGGCACGAAACTCAACTTTCTCTAAATTGTATCATTTAAACTCATTCCAAAAGTCCTAATTGTGGCCTTTCCTTGATTTATCTTCTAATACCTGGCCATGATACATTTCTAGCACTGAATTATATGGTATTTGCTCATTAAACCTTAATTTTACCCAATATAATTGTATTTTCATTCTTTTCTCCCTAACTTCCTTTTTAATGTGCCAAAACCTAGGATTAAAACTTACCCAAGTCTTCCAACCCTTTTTGGCACAATTCATCTAATTTCCTAGGAGAGAAAATTTTGAGATCCATTTACCATGGACCCCAAAACCTCCTAGAGCTCCCCCTTGAGCTCTGAGCCCTAACCACCTCCCTACACCGGTGTGCCCCGGTGCCTCTTGGCCTACAAAATGAACCTTCCTAATCTTAGACACCTTGTCTTTGGTTAAGTTGTTCCTTCTACCCTCAAATAGCATCCCTTGCCATTTTTGGTCTTCTCCTTCTTGCCATGATTATGTGCTTCCCCAGCATACTTCTTTTTGTTGGCCTTGGAGGTCTTAGATCGGTAACCCAAACCCGATCTATCATAGTTGGGTTTTAAACTACCCAACACTAGACCCTTTGATCCAACCGTGAATCTTTCTAGGGTCTTTTCTAATTTATCAAGCCTTGCCCTCAAGGCTTGATTTTTCCTTTCTAAACCTTTAACTTTGGAATCCATATGCCCACTTTGGACATTCCTAGAGCTACCCATTTTCCTAGACACATTCCTTCCCTTCTTGGGATTAGTGCCATGATTCTTAGGTCTAGAGGTCTTGGGTTGATCATGATGCATGTCTTTCCTAGGGTTTTGATCTATCTTGTTAACCCTAGTCCTATCATTATATTTAAAACCAAAATTGTGCACCATTAAGTATTTTTCATTAAATCTAGCATGCATGGATGGGTAATTAACATGTTTTTTAAAATGCAAGGAAGAACTTGAAATTGAATTATTTTTTAACCTAGGGTTAGGAATTACCTCCCTTACCCTTGAAGTTCCCCCTTGTTGTGAACTTCTTCTTTTCCTTCTTTCCTCCTTCTCCCATCTTCTTAGATGCTCATTTTCTTTATTTCACCTTTCTTTGGGCACTTGGTGTGGTAGTGCCCTAGCTCACCACACGTAAAGCATCGAATCTTCTTTTTCTTTTCTTGGGCTTCTCCATTCCTACAATTCATGTAGATTTAAATTGAATGGACTTGGGTTTAGAGAATATCTCCTTCTTACCATTTGGGCACTTGTCCTTGTAGTGCCCCTTTTCGTTGCACTCAAAGCATACAATGTGTTCCTTTTTCCTTGCTTTGGTGGAGGTAGAGGCTAGGTTGACTTCTGCTTCAACCTTGGATGAGGTAGATGCTTCCTCTTGTTCCGGCATGGAAGTGAGTCTCTCCTCCCCCTCAATCCTTGAGGTGGTGACCTCTTCCTCTTCTTCTCTTGAGGAGGTTGTCTTTCACTTAATTCCTCCTCTTTACTTGGTGAAGTTGATGCTTCTTTCTCCTCTTGGTCTTCTTGGACTATTGACCTTACTTCATCGGGCTCTTCAACTCTTTGAATTGATGTAGGGTTCTCATGATATCTTTTCAACTTATCCCATAATTCATATGCATTTTGGTATTCCCCTACATCACTCAAAATTTTATTACGCAAAACATTTTTTAAAATACTAATTACCTTCTCATTGGCCCGAAATTGTTCTTGTTGCTCTTTGTCCCAATATCTAGGACGAAGCCTCTTTCCGTACTTGTCCTTTGGAACTTTGAAGAGCTCTTCAAGCGCAACTCTACATTCCCACTCCATCACGAACCACGTCTCCAATCTCGCTTTCCAATAGCCAAAATCCTCATGGTCGTAGGCCGGTGGAGTGTAGATATCATCCCCAAGTTTGTCTTCCATTTTCTTCTCCTCTAGCGTGTGCTCTCTGGCCGTTAGTCCGATCAAGAGCGGTCCTTGGCTCTGATAGCAATTGATAGATCGATTGTGTTTGCTAGAGGGCGGGGGGGGGGGGGTGAATAGCAATTTCCGAACCCCTTTCTTCCTACACGATTAGTTGCACAGTGGAATATACAATAAAAATAATAAAACAAAAACTAACCAATGCTAACACGGAAGATTTACTTGGTATCCACCCCGGACGGGTGACTAATCCAAGAGTCCGTCGGTGGATCACTCCCGGATAACCTCCGGCTAGCTCTGTCGCTCCTTGTGGGTGGAGAAACCTCACCACAACACCTTTAGAAGACCTGAGCACAAAGACTACTATCTTCCCTTTAACCAAGATAAGATTCGTCAAGAATCTCAGCCACCATGAAGTCCTCTTTAAATAGGACTCGGGCTGAAACCCTTGCCACCAGTCGACTGCCCAAATACCAGTCGACTGGTCTAGCCTTAATTGCTAGCCAACGGCTAACTCAACGGCTATATTTAGGGGATACCAGTCGACTGCCATTTTACCAGTCAACTGGTCCATCCCCGAAATCATTCTATGAGTTTTATCAGTCGACTGCCCCAATGGCAGTCGACTGTTGAGGATCGGTAGAGCTAGAGGGGGGGGGGTGAATAGCTCGCTTTAGTTGATTCTTTTTCCTTCAAACAGAAATCAATGTCTATCCACCACCAAGTCCAATGCTAACACTTGTATTTACTTGGTCTCCACCTCCTTGAGGTGACTAATCCAAGGGTCCACACCAGCGATCGCAGATTTCACTATCAAACCTCCTTCTCGGAACAACCCCGAGGGTGGAGAAACCCTTTTACAACACCCTTGAAAACTTTCACAAAGAACAATACAAGGAAGAAGAAGAGAAAGAGTATTACACAATAGGCTTGCTTCTCCTTCCTTTGATTGCTTGATGAAGGTGTTGGAAACTTGAGCTTGAACAAAGAGCTTGAAGCACCAAAACCCTAGCTCAAATCGCAATAGAACAGTAACTTTGTTTGAGCTTGATTTTCCGCTTATAACGGTCTTCTTCTGCTTCCTGAATCGATTGGTGAGAAGCCCCAATCGATTACCAAGTAACCGTTGAGCAGTACGGATGTTGGATGAACGGCTGGGATTACGCCATTTGAACTTGAATCGATTAGCTGATCGATTAGAATCCTGAATCGATTAACCGATCGATTACCGAGCGTTCTGTCGCGCACAGAACAGCTTGTAATCGATTCACCAATCGATTACAGGGTTTCTGAATTGATTGAGTGATCGATTACCGAACGTTCTGTCTGCGGACAGACCAGCTCGTAATCGATTCACCAATCGATTACAGGGTTTCTGAATCGATTGAGTGATCGATTACCGAGCGTTCTGTCTGCGGACAGAACAGCTTGTAATCGATTCCGTAATCGATTACCGAACCTCCTGTTTCCACACAGTCAGTCTGAATCGATTCACCAATCGATTAGTCATCTTCCAATCGATTGGTGAATCGATTGATACGCCTAACTCTGGTTCAAGCCTGCAGTTCATAGCTGGGTTGATTGAATACCTTCCAATGGATTCAATTACCTTGTGCCAGCGAAACCTCTCGTTTCCTGGACTTCACGCCTGGAGCCTCCCAGCTCCGGGTCTTCATGCCAAGAGTTCCGTCCCCGACCATCCCTTGGACTTCCTGCCTGGAGCTTCCTCAACTCCGGGTCTTCATGCCAAGAACTCGGTCCCCGACCATTCCTTGGACTTCTTGCATCACTGCACACTAAATCTCAATGTTAGATCCAATGTATTAGCTTAAACTTAAATAACCGTCAATCATCGAAACCTCTAATTTAGGGCATGATTGCATCTACAATCTCTCCCTTTTTGATGTTTGACAATCTATTTAAGTTTAAGCTAACTTTCAACCTAATATCAGCAATATCAATCCAATAAGCATATAGTAAAGTTATTTAGAGCATAATCATGAATATAAACTTTAAATATCTGCAAGTCTCCCCCTTTGCCAAATATCAAAAATGACAAATAAACATAAAGAGCTCCCCCTCAATGGAAGCACCATACAAGATAGAAAATCACAACTAACAACATGCAAACTACCCAGTAGCAGATAAGGCAGAAAAAGTGAACATAACATACAAGCATCAATAGTTAACAATATCCATAGACTGAGTACAGAACCCCAAACAAAAACAACCAACGAAACATGACTACATAAATCAAGGCGCAAAGAAGAACTCCTCGAGGGCAGCAGCAGGATCAGCGGCCGGGGTCTCCGCAACATTGGGAAGACCAGAACCGCCCGAAGTGGCGCCAACCTCCGATGATGGAGCATCAGTAGACAGTGGAGGAAGAGGAGGCTGGCCGAGCATCCGGGAGCGACACATGTCGCGCACCTCCAGCAGGGTCCGCTCAATGACTGTGAGGCATGACTGCGTCTCGAAGTGACGCATGTCACTCTCCAACCGCATCTCCTCAAAGCGAGTGTCGACGGTCTCCTCAAACGTCCGGACCCTATCCAGAATATCCTCCTCCTCGTCAGCATCCGGAGCAGCTGCAGCAGCGGGTCCGTGTCCAGGGCGTGCTCGCGGTCCCTCCCCAACCTGCCGACCATCAATCCATCGAATGACGCCAAACTCGCCCATCATCCCAGATTTGGAGAAGGAACGTGCTGAAATCCGGGAGTATTTGACGGTCATGGGCTCCACCTTCCCTCGAGAGACATCAATCCCCATAGCGGCAAGCCAGTCTGTAATAATATGCCCAAAAGGCATATGAACGGTACCGTGCACAGGCTGAGTGAAATGGATAATGGAATGAAATATGTTCAGAGGGATGTTAACATCAAGACCCCGGTGGAGAGCATAGGTCAGGAAAAGCTGAGAGGGTCGGACGGTCGCTAAGGCGCGAGACACAATAGGCAAAAGACAGTTGATTACGACCTTATAAAGGGCATAATCAATAGCGGAGAGCTCAAGAGCAGGAAACGTGGTCAGATTGGCATAAGGGCCATCTGGACGCAGACGCCGAAAGAAATGCTGATACATCGAGTCAATGGAGATATCCCAAATGGCGGAGGTAGAAGCTCAGGAAGTGTAGGAAAGAAAACAAAGCTATTTGTAGAGGGACGACACTGGAGGAAAGTCCGAAAGAGTCGTATAGCTAAAATCCAAACTTTGTTTGGCTACCCGAGTTTTATAATTTACACCATCCAAGGTGTGTAGGTTGTTGTAGAACTCGGAAACCAACCCTATGTTGACCCCTCGCTCACAATAGATAATAGACTCAAGTTTATAGGTTTCAAGAATTTGAAACACGGAGAAACAATGATCATGAAAGTATTGGCGGTCTAGTGATCTAGGGGCAATCAATTTAAATACATGTTGACCAAATGCCTTTTGAAGGGCGGCATTCGAAAACGGGCATCCGAAGGGGGTTTAGGGCGAGAAGACCCGGCACCCGTCTCATCCGCCCTTTGTTTCTTCCTATTGATGAACAAACAAAGATGACCAAGAAGAGGAAGAAATGAGATGAAAGGTAGAAGAAATGAGAGTAGGGTAGGGTGTAGTGCACGTGATACACAAGGTGCAGTGAAGGTCGTGAGTTTAGGGTTAGGGCAAGTGATACACAAGGTGCAGTGAATGGAAAACCGGGCAACAAAAAAAACAAAAAAACTTGATTAGCCAATAAGCAGAAGAGAAGAAAAATAAGAAGAAGGGAGAGTAGGGTTTACTTTGGCGCCATTGATGAAGAGAAAGAAGCTGGAATGGACTGAAGAACCCACGCACAAAAGCTTCGAGTGCCTGGGAGTCGCAAGAGGCGCGACTGTGAGTTGCGAGAAGCGCCTGGCAGTTGCGAGAGAACGTCGAGAGAAGAGGTGGGCAGCGAAGGAGGAAGAGGAAGACCGCTAGGGTTTGAGAGTGGAGCGCGCGAGAGAGTTCAGCGGGAAGTGTCGGGTCGGCCGAGGGTTTGAGGGCAAAAATGCGAGTGACAGGACAGGTTAGGTGACGCGCGTTAATGGCCGTAATCGATTGAGTAATCGATTACGGCCTTGGTGAATCGATCCATATCATTGATCACATGGGCGTGTAATCGATTGGCCGATCGATTACAGGAATCGATTAACCAATCGATTACGAGAGTGCGTAATCGATTAACCGATCGATTCGACCTGTATTAATCGATCATCGTGCGTAATCGATTCACTGATCGATTCAACTTGTACTAATCGATCCACTGATCGATTAAGAAGCAATCTGTGCCCTAGAAAAACTGTCGGAATCGATTAGGGAATCGATTCAAAGGTTTCTGCCGAAGGATGCAGACCCACCAATCGATTGATAACTGAAATCAATCGATTGGTAACGGGAATAACTGATACATGGCTAAAACGTGCTCAATTTGTGGCATTTTCTAGTTCTTAAGGGGTCAAGCACGCTTACATGGTCTCCAAGGACTTGGAGATTTGGTTAGTTCATTAAAATATCCAATCACGATCTTCGGACTAAGTACACATTAATAGCGTACTAGTCTTCCCCATGATTGGTCAAGTGAATGATTTATGATGAATTTTCATCTTCTTGCTCAAAGTAATACATCATAACAAGCATTATGAACAAGAAGATGAAACCTAACATCTCACTCCCATCTACAAAGGCACAAGCAAGGGAAGTTCTAGGTTCTTGTGAGATGCATATTAAGGCAAGTGAGTTGAATATCTTGAAATGATCATGGAGGATTAATCAATATGGCACATTCCTAATTCTCTTCGCAAGTAGCTAAATTCAGATTCCGGAAGAGGTTTGGTGAAAAGATCCGCAAGATTTGATTTTACACAACATATTTAAGAACAATATCCCCATTAGCTACATGATCTCGAATAAAATGATGTTTAACCTCAATGTGCTTAGTTCGTGAATGATGAACCGGATTTTTTGTCAAGTTTATGGTACTCACATTGTCACAAAGAACTTGCACATTTTTGTAGATGAGTTTATAATCTTCCAAGGTATGAGTCATCCATAATAATTGTGACACACATTCACCCATAGCTATATATTCGGCTTCGGTTGTGGAGAGTGCTACACAATGTTGTTTTCTACTTGACCAACTCACCAAGGAAGATCCCAAAAATTGGCATCCACCACTAGTACTTTTCCGATCCAATTTACATCCGGCATAATCCGAATCGGAATATCCTACAAGATCAAACGTTTCGGTTCTAGGGTACCACAAACCCACCCGTTGAGTCCCTTTAAGGTAGCGAAGGATTCTTTTGATTGCACATAGATGTGACTCCTTGGCACAAGCTTGATACCTTGCACACATACCCACGGTAAACAATATGTCGGGTCTACTAGCCGTGAGATAAAGGAGACTACCTATGGCACTACGATACAATTTGGAGTCAACTTCTTTACCTTCAATATCATTGTCTAACTTGGTGTTAGTTGCCATAGGGGTAGATATTTCTTTGGCACTCTCCATTCCAAATATCTTAATGATTTCTCCTACATATTTGGATTGATGAATATATATGCCATCTTTTGTTTGTTTAATTTGTAAACCCTAGAAAAATGTTAATTCACCAACCAAACTCATTTCAAATTCACTTTCCATGTGATTTATGAATTCATTTAGATAGTCTTTGTTTGTGGATCCACAAATTATGTCATCTACATAGACTTGGAGCCACAAAGATATCTTCCCCATTAGTCTTTAAAAATAATGTAGGATCAATTGTTCCTCTATGAAAACCCTTTGACACTAAGAATGTAGACAATCTTTCATACCAAGCACGAGGTGCTTGTTTTAGTCCATACAATGCTTTCTTAAGCTTGTATACATGGTTTGGACATTGTAAATCTTCAAAACCCGGAGGTTGCTCAACATATACTTCTTCTTTGATAAAACCATTTAAAAATGCCGATTTTACATCCATTTGATACAACTTAAATCCTTTGTGAGCGGCAAATGCCAACATCATCCTAATAGACTCTAACCGAGCTACCGGTGCATAAGTTTCATCATAGTCCAACCCTTCAACTTGATTAAAACCTCTAGCAACCAATCTAGCTTTATTTCTCACAACCATTCCTTTATCATCAAGTTTGTTCCTAAAAACCCATTTTGTATCAATGATTGATTTCCCTTTGGCTCTAGGAACTAATTCCCAAACTTGACTTCTCTCAAATTGAGACAACTCATCTTGCATTGCCAAAATCCAATCGGGATCAAGCAACGCATCACTTACGGCTTTTGGCTCAATTTGTGAAATTAGAGCCACTTGACTCCCTTCATTCCGAAAATAAGATCGAGTTCGTACCCCATGGGTAATGTCACCCACTACTTGCTCCAAGGGATGGTTTGTACTTGTTCTTGTGTGTCTTGGTTCTTGAGTTGTAGTGATTTCATTCTCAAGTGGTAACTCAATCACACCTTCCGTTTCACTCTCTTCTTTTTCAAGATTATTTTCCTCTTCTAATGTCAACTTGTCTAATTCAAATTGTACTTCCTCCTCTATTGCTTTATTTGAACTCGAGCTTGGATTTTCTTCAAAAACTACATTTAGAGACTCTTCAACTATTTTGGATCTCTTATTATAAACTCTATAGGCTTTGCTATGAGCGGAATACCCTACAAGAATACCTTCATCCGCCTTGGCGGAGAATTTTCCTAAGTGATCTTTGGTGTTTAAAATATACACTTTACATCCAAACACCCTAAGATGTTTTATTGTAGGAGGTTTACCAAACCACAATTCATGAGGTGTTTTGTTCAAAAACCTATGTATTAAAGTCCTATTTTGCACATAACATGTCGTATTAATTGCTTCGGCCCATAGATAACTATGAAGTGAGTATTCATTTAACATACTCCTAGCGGCCTCTTGTAAAACTCTATTCTTCCTCTCCACCACCCCATTTTGTTGTGGTGTCCTAGGGGTAGAGAATTCATGCTTATATCCATTTTGTGAGCAAAAATTTTCAAATCTTTCGTTTTCAAACTCACCTCCATGATCACTTCGTAATCTATTGATTTTCGAATTTTTCTCATTTTCTACTCTTTTACAAAAAGCAATCAAAGTTTCTAAGGTATGATCCTTATGCTTTAAGAAAAACACCCAAGTGTATCTAGTGAAGTCATCTATCACAACTAAACAATATCTACTATCGTTCAAGGAAACATGCTTGCTACTATCAAACAAATCCATATGCAATAATTCCAAAGCGGTAGACGTACTTAAGTTTGTTTTACCTTTGTGGGTAGCCTTGGTTTGCTTACCCATTTGACATGCATCACATAGTTTGTCCTTTTGAAACTTCAATTTTGGCAATCCTTGCACCAACTCATTCTTTGATAGTCTCTTGATGTGTCTCATGTTGGTGTGAGCAAGTCTCCGATGCCAAAGCCAAGTCTCTTCCTCTTTAGACATGAAACACTTAGCAAACACATTAGTAGTACCAAATAGTTCAACTTGATAAATGTTTTCCTTTCTATGGCCAATAAGCATGGTAGTGTTTAGTTCACTATGTTTAATTAGACATTGAGATGAGTCAAACTCAACTCTATATCCCGAGTCACATAGTTGACTAACACTTAACAAATTGAAAATCATACCTTTCACTAATAAAACATTCCTAATTATAAATTGTTCAGAAATTTTAATATCTCCTATTCCAATAACTTTCAATTCACCACTATTACCAAAGGAAACGGTACCTTTATTTTTGTTTTTGAGTGATGAAAATTTTGATGAGTCTCCCGTCATGTGCCTAGAGCATCCACTATCAATGAACCATGTTGTTGGATGCTCCCCCTCGACGCATGCCTGTTCAAATGCGATGAACTAAATGTTTTGGTACCCAAATGTTGGGTCCAATAGCATCTACAACAAATTGCTTGGGTACCCAAGCTTGAATAGTTTTTACCTTTGAAACATGATTTCTACTAACAAGAGACATGAAGTTAACTTCCTTATCCTTTGGTTTATATCCTAATCCTGCCTTGTTATACACTGCCCGTTGACTTCCTAATATCATGTCCAAATATTTTGAGCTAGAAGTAAATTTTTCCAAAGCATTTCTAAGACCCTCTACTTGCAATTTCAAAGATGCATTTTCCTTTTTAAGATCATCACCTCTAGAATTTGCAACTTCATGATGTGTACATGCTTCACATGGCATAGTATCATTTTCAAGTAATTTCATCTTAGTTTGTAGTTCTTTGACTTTGACTTTTGATTTAGATAAAGCATTTGTCAAACATGCAATAGTAGCATAGAGTTTATCTAATTTAGGAGAAGTTACCTCATCCTCACTAGATGATGACTCGCTTGAAGACTCAACTTCATCTTCATGATTTTCCTCATCTTCACTACTTTCAACATCATTCAAAGCCATGAGAGCCACATGTCTTGAAGTCTTTCTCCCAATTTCTTCATCTGATGAACTAGATGAAGTATCATCCCATGTAGCTTTCAAAGCCTTCTTTTTCTTTGTCTTGTCATCCTTTCTTTTTAGCTCGGGACAATCGGCTTTGATATGACCCTTTTTACTACACTCAAAACAAATTGTATCAGTCTTTGCTTTTGATTTAGCTTGAGACTTACCCTTTTTCTTGTCATCAAGGAACATCTTCTTGACATCCTTCTTGTTGAATTTTCTAGATCGTCTCATCATCTTCCGGACAAAATTTGCCATTTCACTTGATGATAGCTCCTCATCGCTATCACTATCACTATCTTGCTCGGACTCGGATGAGGAGGATTCTTCCTTCTTCTCCTTCTTCTTTTCTTTATTTTTCTTCTTGCTTCTTTCACCTGCAACCAAAGCTATACCTTTCTCCTTATGACTTATATTAGCTTGTTCATGCAATTCTAGTTCACAAAATAGTTCATCTAGCTTGACAATTGATAAATCCCTTGAAACCTTATAAGCATCAACCATTGATGACCATAAGGTGTTTCTTGGGAAGGATTTTAGTGCATACCTGATGAGGTCCCGGTTTTCCACACTTTCTCCAACCGAATGAAGGCCATTGAGAAGCTCCTTAAACCTTCCATGTAACTGACTTACGGTTTCTCCTTCCTTCATCACAAAGTTTTGCAATTGATTTATGAGAAGGTCCCTTTTGGCAATTCTTGAATCTTTTGTGCCTTCATTTAGCTCAATTAGCTTATCCCACAACTCTTTAGCACTCTTAAATGGACCGACTTTGTTTAGTTGTTCCGAGCTCAATCCACATTGAAGAGTTACCGTGGCTTTAGCATTTGCTTGCGCTTTCATCTTTTGCTCAGTTGTCCACTTGGATGATTCCAGAATTTTTCCATCTTGTGTTGGCGCAACAAAACCCTCCGTAACAGAAAACCAATTGTCGATTTCCGTCATGAGATAATTTTCCATGCGACTCTTCCAATATGCGAAGTTGTTCCCTTCATAGTAGGGTGGTCGTGTAGTGCTATGACCCTCTTTCAAAGACATCCTTGCAGCTCAAACACTTGCTTCTTTGGGTGTGAGTCCTCCGAAGCGACCTCGCTCTGATACCACTTGTTGAGGATCGGTAGAGCTAGAGGGGGGGGTGAATAGCTCGCTTTAGTTGATTCTTTTCCTTCAAACAGAAATCAAAGTCTACCCACCACCAAATCCAATGCTAACACTTGTATTTACTTGGTCTCCACCTCCTTGAGGTGACTAATCCAAGGGTCCACACCAGCGATCGCAGATTTCACTATCAAACCTCCTTCTCGGAACAACCCCGAGGGTGGAGAAACCCTTTTACAACACCCTTGAAAACTTTCACAAAGAACAACACAAGGAAGAAGAAGAGAAAGAGTATTACACAATAGGCTTGCTTCTCCTTCCTTTGATTGCTTGATGAAGGTGTTGGAAACTTGAGCTTGAACAAAGAGCTTGAAGCACCAAAACCCTAGCTCAAATCGCAATGGAACAGTGTGTCCGTTTGAGCTTGATTTTCCGCTTATAACGGTCTTCTTCTGCTTCCTGAATCGATTGGTGAGAAGCCCCAATCGATTATCAAGTAACTGTTGAGCAGTACAGATGTTGGATGAACGGCTGGGATTACGCCATTTGAACTTGAATCGATTAGCTGATCGATTAGAATCTTGAATCGATTAACCGATCGATTATCGAGCGTTCTGTCGCGCACAGAACAGCTTGTAATCGATTCACCAATCGATTACAGGGTTTCTGAATCGATTGAGTGATCGATTACCGAAAGTTCTGTCTGCGGACAGACCAGCTCGTAATCGATTCACCAATCGATTACAGGGTTTCTGAATCGATTGAGTGATCGATTACCGAGCGTTCTGTCTCCGGACAGAACAGCTTGTAATCGATTCCGTAATCGATTACCGAACCTCCTGTTTCCACACAGTCAGTCTGAATCGATTAACCGATCGATTAGTCATCTTCCAATCGATTGGTGAATCGATTGATACGCCTAACTCTGGTTCAAGCCTGCAGTTCACAGCTGGGTTGATTGAATACCTTCCAATGGATTCAATTACCTTGTGCCAGCGAAACCTCTCGTTTCCTGGACTTCACGCCTGGAGCCTCCCAGCTCCGGGTCTTCATGCCAAGAGTTCCGTCCCGACCATCCCTTGGACTTCCTGCCTGGAGCTTCCTCAACTCCGGGTCTTCATGCCAAGAACTCGGTCCCCGACCATTCCTTGGACTTCTTGCGTCACTGCACACTAAATCTCAATATTAGATCCAATGTATTAGCTTAAACTTAAATAACCGTCAATCATCGAAACCTCTAATTTAGGGCATGATTACATCTACAACATATCTTTTTTAGGATTGCAGGGTCGCGTAATGATATCAATGTACTTAACGAATCACCTTTATTCAACAATGTGTTACAAAGAAATGCACCTGAGATTAATTTTATGATTAATAATATACAATATTCAAAAGGATACTATCTGACTAATAAGATTTGTCCAAAATGGACTATTTTCGTCAAAAGCTTTTCATGCCTCCGGATCCCAAGAGAAAAATATTTAAAGAACGATAAGAGGCCGCGAGAAAGGATGTCGAGTGAGTATTTGGGGTGCTCCAATCTTGATGGGCAATGACCAAAGGTCCAGTACGATTTTGGTACAAGGATAATTTGAAGGACATCATATATACATGTATTATTTTACACAACATGATTATCGAGAACGAGGGAGACACAATAGTCAATTGGTCAGATAATGAAGAAAATGCTCGATCACAAATATTTCAAGGCTCTACCCGAGAATTCCAAGAAGACCTCCAGAGAAATTGTATGCTATGTGATAATCAAGTGCATCATTATCTTCGAGCCGACTTAGTTAAGTATATCTGGGTACGATAAAGTTATAATTAGTGAAAAAATAATTTATTAATTGGTATGATAATATTTATGTTTTTTTAATTATTAATCACTACAAAAAACTTACGGTTACCGACGGAATTCCGTCGGTAATGACCCTTTCCGACGGAACTACGACGAAAAAAAACCGTCAGAATAATAATCGTCGGAATAATATTACCGACGGATTAATTAATCCATCGGTAAATTACTTTCACCGACGGAAAGGTCCGTCGGTGCTTACCGACGGAGGGCAAGTTTCCGTTGGTAACCACCGACGGAATCCAGTTTTTCATCGGTAACCACCAACGGAAGCCTGGATTCCGTCGGTGTTTTCCGACGGAAACCTGGTTTCCGTTGGTGGAACCCCGACGGAACACTGGATTCTGTCGGTGATGTATTTCGATACATTCCCGACGGACCCCTATCTCCGCCGATATTCCGTCGAAAATTTAAAAAAAATTAATTTTTTTTATTTTACACATATTACAAAATTAAAAAATAGAACATCATATTTCACAAACAAACATATAAACAAGAGGATTTTAACAAACAAACATAAACATATAAACAATACAATTTAACAAACAGACTTTACAACGAAAATAATTCATATTTATAAGTTTTAATTTGGAAATCAAGACTATCTTTGATAACTTTGGACACATTCAACCTTGACGTTACAAGTTGCTTTACCGAGGACCAGGAAATGCTGATTTCGGCGAAGGAGACCTTCGACTACATCGAAGGGTTCGTCATCATCAATAGAACAGGACTTCTGAACAACTGCAGATCATCATTCGACCCGCAGGATCCTGCCCAAGCAAGCCAATTTGATTCCGATGGCAAGATCTTATTCTGCCTCGAGATGACCAAAAACTTCAACCGACATCAAGCTGAGAGCATGAACCAGGTATATATATATATATATATATATATATATATATATATATATATATATATATATAACCGTTCAACTGCGGACGCGGGCTGTGGACGCGTCTGACGTGGCTGCTGCGTGGAAAAAAAAAAAGCCAAAAACCAACAGTTCGCATCCCACTCCTCGCGATCAAATTGAACCGCCTCCGCTCGCACACACAAAAAACACTCGCGCGACTCGCGTGCCCTAAATCCTGCCCTAATTCCTCGCCCGACCGCGTCCCGCAGAAGATCGCCGACTCAGTCCTGCTCTCCGGCGAAGTCTCCTGCTCTCCGCTGCCCAGACGATCGCATGCCCTAAATCCCAATCGTCGCTGCTTCCCCTCTCATCTTCGCTCCCAGTCGCTAGCAGAGGGACCTCCTTCTCGCTGCCTACCTTTGCTGTTCTTGATATGAAAAGGCACCTTTGCAGGCAGATGCTTCACAGCCACTGAAAGAAGCCAAAAAAAAAAAATAAGCGATGAGTTCGATGGAGGCGGCGTTCATCTCCTTCCTGATCAACAAGCTCGGTGGAATTGCAGTCGACCAAGCGCAGAGCAGATGCTCTCAGCTATTGCTGCAGCACACAACTCCACCTTTAGACCAAATTCACGCTCCACGCTGCGCAGGGCCGGACTGACGGAAATCGAGCCCGACCTCGAAGAGGATCCGCACGATAAGTGGAGAACCAACGGCGTCAGCGCGTGAGTAGCTTCCTCCTCGCACTTGTCCTTCCATTTCTTTCTTCCCATCGATCTATTTTATTGCATATGAAAAGGAGCCAAACTCGGCGATCTGCAGGAGGATTTCAAATACGGGAAGTACGATGGACATCCCACGTATTTTGAAGGCGAAGTGGAAAAAAGTACCAAATCCGATCGTAGTTTAATGCAGTGATTTTCCTTTTACTTTGCCAGTTTGCCCCTTTCTTTGATAGAAGGGAATGTAATGAAGATAGAAATAAGACACAAGAAACGAAATCGAATGGAATGATCCATTTTGTTTGACAAATGAAACAATTCATTCTGAAAAATCCATTGATTCGTATTCCAATCAGCAACTCTTTGTTTTGAGTCATTTGCTGTTACTCTGTGTAGGAGGTTTCTGGGAGGATGTGGTGGCTGAGTATGAAGCTGCACTGCTGCAGAGCCACCTTGTGGCTTTCAAGGTGTGACTGTGGGGTTTGGTTGTTTATGTCCAGTTCTTGCATTTAATTTGTGTTCCTAATTTATCTCATGGAAGTTGAGAATCAAGATCACTATCAGTAAATTTTGGACATTTCAATCTCTTGCAGGGCTTATTTCTTGGTTGTTTCTTCCTGCTATTGTAGCTGGTTTGGCTTACAAAGTACCAGTTAAGTACTTCAATTTTGCTTACTATCTAATGTCAGTGATCCCTCTTTCAAGGAAATAACTATTAATAATCATCGTTCCTAGTTAGAAGGATGGAATTGGAATTGGGCTTCAAATTTTTTTTTCCTCCTTGCTAATAGAGATACTCAAATCATGATCACTTTTTCAAGTATGTAAGAAATTATATATTGTACATGTATATAATATGCTTTCACAAAGTGCATGTAGGCATAGACCCTTTAGATATGCATACATATGAAGTATGTTAGGGTGCATTTAAATATTAGATTAGTTAAAATTCAGTGAGATAAAAAGAACTACTTTCAACACAATCAAGCTTGGCTTGACTAATAAGCTCTCTTAGCAATTTTCTAATGTTATGATATGTATTGTTTGTTTTGGGCAGGACGATTACTTGTACATTGGAGCTTCAGTGTTCGTGGTGTGTTCTGTGTAATTGAGATGAACAAGCCTGATAAGCCCCACAATTTTGAGCCGCAGATCTACAACATGGACAGAGAAACGCGCGACAAGTTGATCGAGGAGTACAATTCCATGGACATTTGGGACTTCAACGAGAAGTACGGCGAGCTCTGGGACTTCACTGTCAAGCCAAGAGATGGCATAGTCAAGCGTTGATGGCATATTAACAAGGATTCAATCGAAGTTGGATGTAAATCATTGTATTTATTTTGAATGATATTAATCATTTCAGGCTTCAGCAAAAGTGCATTGGTTACGAACATAGTCGTAGCTTTATGTTTTTTATTACTGTAAATTTTATATGTTTTTATCTCATCAAGAATCCTTATCTTGTTTCTGCGTTGTTTGCTGTCTTAAGTTAAACAACCAACACACAACCAGGAGAATTCATGCCTAATCTTTTTTTAAAAATTAAGCAGCCACAGGTCAATTGACACGGTAAATCTGCTAACTTTCAACTGTTAAATGTTAATATAAAAAAAACATTCAGATATAACTCAATCATCCCAAAAAATTTTCTCCTGGAAAGTTGTGTTCTACAGCTTTATTGTCAGCCGGAATTTGATCCTACTTTGCCTCAAGAGACAACTTAAACAATGAGAATGTGGCAAAGCATAAATATTATCACAAACCATCAGAGGTATCTAAAGGCTTCACAAATCAACCAACTCTTCCATGCGTAAGCTGAAGCTCCATAACTTTAATCGGAAGACCATGTGGCACTTGATACCCACAGAGCAGATGAACCTTCTAGCATAGAAACGCCTGGTCGACTGCATCAAAAGGGTCGTGCGTGGAACTGCGGTGTGCATCTAACTGCGGAATTGATAAAAAGAAGTAAAGATTGCAGTTAACTGAATTCAACAAAAAATAGGCTATGTTGGTCGCTTCGATATAGAATGATGACTAAACATCCAAGAGTATGCTTATTCTGACAACTGACATTTGATTAAACTATAGATGTCATTTTCAATCAAACTGAAGACAATCTTAATATGGAGAAGTACAACTAGTTAATTTGATTTCTTCAAGAAAAGATTGGGCTATATCATCAGATGGTTATCAGATGCAGAGTTGTTTTCAAACTCCCAATGAAGAAGATCATGGACTTTCTTCCATTCAGTTTCAGTCTTTTCCTTGAACGATAATAAACTGCCAATTGCTACAATAGCCAACGGTGAGCCTTGACACTTGTTCAAAATCCTACCGGTGTAATACTGAAGCTCATTTGGACAATCTTTACTGTTCTCTCTTTGGAATGCCTTCCTGCAAAACAAAATCCATGCATCTTTCAGCTCATGATATGTTTTTCACTTGCTATCCTTGCTACTTCAAGCATTCTAGTTGTAACAATGAGTCTACTTCCGTTGTTGCTATCAACAAAAGCATGACTTATATCATTCCACAAGTGTGCACGCCAAACATCATCTAACACAATTATATATCTCTTTAGTCGTAAACTTTCTCGGATGATATGAAATAACTCTAATCGTAACACAATTATATATTGGCACTTATTGTTATACCAAATCGATTTCTCCTGTCTGAAAGTTCAGAAAGATCACTCTCCATGTTTTCTAACCGAGAATCAATACCACACCAAGCCTTAGCAAGACTGAACGATGCCATGAGACAACAATTCTTCCATGTCCTTTCCCGTTGCCTTCCAACAAGATAGAGGTATTCATCGATGATGTCTTCTATCTTGAAGGCGACCTCCCTCACCTAATACATAATCATGAAAAGTTTAGTGTTTTATGGCACCAATCGTTTGATTGAATTCCTCAAAGAGCAAGTATAAAGGGAAAGAAAAACAAGGAATTAAATTTCGTAGAAGAAGTAGAACTCAGTTGAATCATGAATGCATCGAGGAATAAAAGTCAAACATGTTCGATCCAAGCCTCGAGTGGTTTGTTAGCAGCAGCAGCAGCAGTCGACCAATTAGAGTTTCGAGAAAGGCCTGCATCACTTTGAACTCGGAGGTGATTCGAACCACGCGAGCATGAATTTGGTCTAAAGGTGGAGTTGTGTGCTGCAGCAATAGCTGAGAGCATCTGCTCTGCGCCTGGTCGACTGCAATTCCACTGAGCTTGTTGATCAGGAAGGAGATGAACGCCGCCTAAATCGAACTCATCGCTTATTTTTTTTTTTTTGGCTTCTTTCAGTGGCTGTGAAGCATCTGCCTACAAAGGTGCCTTTTCATATCAAGAACTGCAAAGGTAGGCAGCGAGAAGGAGGTCCCTCTGCTAGCGACTGGGAGGGAAGATGAGAGGGGAAGCAGCGACGACTGGGATTTAGGGCACGCGATCGTCTAGGCAGCGGAGAGCAGGAGACTTCGCCGGAGAGCAGGACTGAGTCGGCGATCTTCTGCGGGATGCGGTCGGGCGAGGGATTAGGGCAGGATTTAGGGCACGCGAGTCGCGCGAGTGTTTTTTGTGTGTGCGAGCGGAGGCGGTTCAATTTGATCGCGAGGAGTGGGATGCGAACTGTTGGTTTTTGGCTTTTTTTTGTCCACGCAGCAGCCACGTCAGACGCGTCCGCAGCGCGTCCGCAGTTGAACGGTTATATATATATATAATATTCAGCTTGCATGAAATTAAATATACATGAACAAACTCCTGATCGATCGATCGTACAAGAAGTCGAAGATCTTTTGTCTAAGCTGAGATACATACGGTCCACGCTTTTCCAATCGGAGGTCTCCTACTTGGAGTTCTTGGATAGAGTCCATGTGTCGGAAGTGAAGCTGAGATCCAAAGGTCTGTGGGAGATCCCACATCCATGGCTGAACCTCTTCATTCCAAGAAGCAGAATCAAAGACTTTGCAGAGCAAGTGTTTGGGAAAATTCTCACAGACAGCAACAACGGACCCATTCTGTCACGCCCCGAGACCATTGGAGCCGCTGATCCAATATAAAATCGGACAACAACTCCCCTGTCCGGCGGACAATTTACACACAACATACAACACACGCAATTTATAATTTGACCTCAGGCCTCAACACAGATATATATAATATGGAAATAATGACAACGCAATATAAAACACCGTAAAAACTCACCTGAGCTACCTCTAGGGCAGGCGCGCAGCAAAACCACATCACAAAAGTCCAACAAAGGACTCAAAATACAATACCGCACGAATAAATCCAATACAAGCCCACGGTAACAAAACGAAATACAAAACATAGACAATGCTATCAAAAGAAAACAAAACCAGCGGAAGCTCCCATCCAAATGGAGTCGTGGGACTTGGGACCGGCAATTGGGCTCCTCCGGCAAGCTATCAATCTGAAAACAAAAATATTACGACGGGTGGTGAGTCCAAGTGGACTCGCGGGTATATAGATAGATATGCATGGCTGAACAACATAGCTAAATAAGCTATAAAGAAACAACAGGATACAGTCTCAACAGGAATAGCAAAATATGTATAAGTAACAACTGACTGTACATACCAAAAATCAGTCTATCCATACCATAAAAAACTCGTACCACACGAGCTAGTGCAAGGTCATCAAACCACACATACACATATCCTGTACATGCATGTCAAACAAGTGCAGCAAATAAATGTAGCAATCACAATCAAAATGCACAATGCATCATATGCACATGATGCAATGTCATGGTCACCCCCTAACTCCAGTCAAGCCACCGAGACAGGCGATACTGTGTCGGCCGAGTGGGTAGAGTTGTGACACTGTACGCACTCTGCTATCACTGCTCCTGAGTGACCGAGTGGACAGGATGCTGGCGGGGGACCGCCCCCCTACCCCATATATATATGAGGGAGCGTCGCTCTCATCTCCTCTGGTCTATGGGAAGAGAAGGGATCTCCGCCTGCTACCATGCTCCGAAACCACTACCCCTGAGCGGTCGAGCGGAGCAGTACAGAGCAAAATGCACACACCCAACGATATCCACTAACCCATGAGTGGCCGTGTGTGCATATCATGTACCAGAAGACGATAGGCTCAACCACAAGGGAGTCGCTGATCGCCGACATGCAACAGTGCAGGTATGGTGCATGACTCTCACACATGCAACCCCTACCAGGTCATCATACATAACTCAACATAACATGTACAGGTCAATCACAGGTATAATAACCTAACCATCATGCATCTAAGTGGACATGCAAGTAATAACAGAATCAACTAATGCAGATATCAGATAACATGCCACAATAACCCAATCAGTCCATATCTTGACACACGTGCAAGTATGACTGGAATCAACTAATGCAAATATAAGGTGACATGTCACAATAACCCAATCAGTCCATATCTAGACACACGTGCAAGTATGACTGGAATCAACCAATGTAAATATCAGGTGACATGCCACAATAACCCAATCAGTTCATATCTAGACACACGTGCAAGTATGACTGGAATCAACCAATGCAACCATACAATGGTATGCTAATCCCTATCCACATACTCATGCTCATACCAATGCTAAACAGAATCAGATAACAATTAAACGAGACTGTATAGAAGAAAATTTAGATCATATCCAAGGTCAAGCATAAGTATCAAGCAGGATAATAAAACGGTAGCAGATAAAGGTCAATATCAGCCTACTGCATCAATAACAAATAGCCATGCATAAAGATAACGTGGATCTAAAGAAGACAAGCAAGAAGTACCCGCCTCCAAGTAAGTGAAGTCCGTATCAAGCAGAAAGAACCACCCGTCAATAATCCAAATCAAGCTCCTGTATCAAGTACATAACCTCAGTAACTTACATAATAGTAATTAGCTAATTAACTACTATTCCAATTCCATATCATCCTAGCTAGATTTAATATAATTTTAATGTCATATTAAACCCATCATTAACCCTAATCTACTACCTCCAAAAGATTAGGTTAGGTTTCATCCCATATGTGAATTCCTAATTACAAGATCCAAAATCCCCTTTCCAAATCTAAAGGACAGATCCCAAAATGAATCCATAGCCTATATAATACTAGTATCATAGTAACAATGATCCATTCCTTCAACAATAAAACATTAGCATACATAATCAAACCTCAATTTGCTCCCTAAACTAATTCAAGACAGCAACTAAGATGGAAGACTAAATTTCAAAAGAAATCCAAATCAAACCTCAACCCTAATGCTTAGGGTAGCTCATGGCAAACACAACCAAACACCATGCTCACCCTTAATCCACAACAAATAACAATGTTCTCAACTCCACTGATCCAACACAAGAACAAAAAAACAAGGGATCAAAACACTCAATACTACACTTACAATTCAATTCTTAACCTATCAATCTAAACCACTCCACATGACATCATAAACCAAATCAATGAACCAAATACCTCACTGCAGAAACACAGAACCACTAGCTAACTATCATTTAATCTCAAAACCAGCATTAATACCAACCATAGGTAGCTCACCAATAGGTGCATCACAAGATTAGGGGACCCATCGGTATCCTATTCAATCAATGATTAATTCCAAAACTCACAGTCTAATCGGCAACAACACACATCAAGTTATCTAATCCAATTACCTAAACAATGGCTCACAAAAACCTCTAAAGATCCCAGGAAACCAAAACTGAAACCCAAAAGAACACCGAAATTGATTTCACCAACCCAACAGATAATCTCAGCACCAAAACTATAACTAAATCTGATTTCATAATAGAATTCCTATATGAGATAGTAGGAACTCAAAGTTGCAAATCAAAACCCGAAAACAGAAATGATTCCAATCTAAGATGGCGATTAGGATTGATAGTTCAATCAAAACTTATTCATTTGTGTTGATCTATCCTAATTCATCAGCAAGCTCATCCACGCTCAACCAATCAAAAGAACAATCCTTACCTGAACCGGTGCCGACGAACTCCCTTGCTCCAGATCCGATGTTCAGAAATCACACGAAGGCTACCACAGCAGCTCCTTCTCCCCAATAATTCCTCCTCACTCCCTCAGCCACCTTTCTCCATCAGTGGACACCTGACATCACGAACCCACCTCCGACCGTAGCTTAGCGTCGCCCGTCGTCCGCGTGCGTGAACACCAAAGGAGGAGTCGTCGTCGGATGGGATTCAGCTGCGATTAGGGCTCGCGAAGGAACGGAAGAAGAAGAGGATCGTCTCGGCTTGGCTGCGGGCGGAAGGTGAAGAGCAGGGAAGCAGAAGGCGTCGGGGAAACTCTGCGGCTAGGGCATCATGGAAGAGTACGAGAGAAGAGGAGGAGTCAAGGAGAAAAGGGGTTCGAACTAAGAAGCTAGGGCTCGGTGAGGAAATAAGTGATATGGAATTTTACAAAAAGCCCCAACGAATCCTTTATAATACCGCAGCCACCCTTACATAATACGAAGTATTACTTTTAGCCCCTTGCACATTTCCGTTTTAATCCATTTGAATCCCGAAACTTCGCCTAAGAGTCCGGACACCCTAGGACCTTTCCCACAAAATTTTTCAGTGAGAGATAAAAGTGTCAGATTTAATACATTCTCCTGTATCCACTAAATCGATCGAAGTAAGCAAGCAAGCAGCTACCTAGCTAAGTCACCATTTATTCTGCTCGACTTTAATATGCATGCATTCATGCAGATGGGATAACAGAACATCAGCAGTGATACCAGACGAGGAGATCTTCTACCTGGTGGCCTTGCTCTCCTCTGCGCCGTCCCGTGGCAGCTTAGAACGAGCATTGAAACAGAACAGTGAGATAAAAGACTTCTGCAAAATATTAGATCATGAAAAGTATCAAAATATTCCATGTAAATTACTGATGTATACCATGTATAAAACTCTAACCAAATATAGAACTCTAATGCTTGGTGTATAAAATAATGTACTATCCTAACAAAGTATTAGATCCAGAAAAGTATCAAAATTGAAGGTAAAGCATTATGAAATAAATGAATCCATGTTTTGTAGATACTAACAAAATATTAACATGTTTCAGATAGTAATGTGGTAGTATGGTAGAACAATCATAATTTGTTTCACCTGAATATAAACATGATAAGGATGTCTGGATACAAAATAAAGAATCCTGTAAGCCAAAAATAAAATATATTAGAATGTAATTACAGAATAAATAAGCTTTGTTCATTTTCTAATCGTAGCCAAAGATAAGCTTTATTCAGAAATAAAATCATCTCTAATAAATCATTTTCTAATCGATTGTACATTCAAGCTTTGTTCATATATATTGATGCCTAATAATGAGTAATTCAGCTTTAGAATGATAATATTAAATACTAATGCATATAATTCTAAACATATATTAATTAAAAAAATAACTTATTTTCTAATTCTTACCAATTATAGAAATTATCAATCTAAATCGTAAATTAATAACAAAATTAATTATTCTAATATATATTGTAAACAAGTAAAATAACTATCAAATAGAAATATATACTTGAAATAATATACACGTCTCAAAGAAAAGCAGCAACTGGAGTAACCCACAAGAGTAAAAAATAAATCTAATTAATAACAAACGAGTACAAACTTCGATTAATAAATAAATATAATTAATTGCCCCCAGCAGAGCAAATGGGTTGCTGTCGTGCCAAATGAGCCGTCGGCGTGCCCGCTGGGCCACAGACGTGCCAAATGTGCCGCCGGTATGCCAAATGATCCGCCGGCGTGTCCGGACGTGGCGGCTAGGCCTCCACCGAGGCCGCTGGGCCGCCGATGTGCAAAATGTGCCGCCGGCAAACCCCTGGGCCGCCTCGCTCGCCTGCGGCCACAGCCGAGGCGGCTAGCACGCCTGAGGCCGGCAGCGGCTACGGCCGAGCCGCCTACCCCGCCTGAGGCCGCCAGCGGAGATGGCGTGGCGGCTGGCCCGCCTGAGGCCCCCAGCGGCCACGGCCGAGGCCGCTGGCCCGTCTGCGGCCGCCAGCGGCCACAACCAAGGCGCCCGCAGCTGCCAGCGCCCACGCCGGAGGGAGTTGCGACTGCCAGAGACATGTCGACCCCGCTGCGACCGCCAGAGACACATCAGTGCCGGAGACGAAGAAGAAAATACGTATCGGGGAGGAGAGGAGACCGCGCGCGTCGAGAATTGCCGA
This sequence comes from Boesenbergia rotunda, assembly GCA_024364735.1. NCBI lineage: Eukaryota > Viridiplantae > Streptophyta > Magnoliopsida > Zingiberales > Zingiberaceae > Boesenbergia > Boesenbergia rotunda. Next base: position 374,083 of record JAGFNQ010000469.1, read on the forward strand.
GAGAAGGAAGGAATCGATCGCATGAGGGAAAAAGAAAAGCCCCAGCCCTAATTATTCACGATTACCGACGGAATCAATTTCCCGTTGGTAACCACCGACGGAACGGTGATTCCGTCGGCAATTTCGTCAACATGGCAAAAAAAAGCGCCTAGCCCTAAATTTTCGACGGCAATCCTTGGCTTTACCGACGGAACAGGAGTTCCGTCGGAAAACCCCGACGGAGCGGGAGTTCCGTCGGAAAACCCCGACGGAACGGGAGCTCCGTCGGAAAACCCCGACGGAACGGGAGCTCCGTCGGATATCCCCGACGGAACGGGCCTTCCGTCGGAAAACCCCAATTGAACGGGCCTTCCGTCGGAAATAGTCGACGAAACGTGTGTCCGTCGGTGAATTACTGAATTATCAAAATGCGTATTTTTTTAAATGAATCCCTAAATATGCCAACGGAAAATATTCTCCGTCGATAAATACCGACGAAATTATAATTCCGTCAATAATCACACCAATTGCCGACGGAAAGTAAAAGCCCTCATCTAAATGTACCGACGGAAAATTTATTCTGTCAGTATGTGCCAACGGAATATCAATTCCGTTGGTAATTCTGTCAGTAAATATAGTTTTTCTTGTGGTGAATGTTATTCCAATTAGTAACTTGTGCATTTAAAATTTAGTAAAAATTTATTTTATATAATATAAAATATGAGATAAAAATTTATTTTATATAATATAAAATATGAGAAGCGATGAGAAATAAAAGTGCGGGATTCACGAGAAAGTCGTTGAAAGAATTTTTTATGATAAAAAGATATAAAATATGACGTAACATAGATATACTAATGAACGATCCCTCGAGAGGGTTCAACGATAATGGATACGCTAACAAGGACCTTGCCTCGTGCGCTTATAGTTCTCGAAGAATGATGAAGCCCAACCCGAGAAAATTGGAAAAGTAGTTTCAAAGTTCACAGGAGCCTAGATAAATAATATTTTTTAAACCTTTGACATTTTAAAAAAGAATTAAAAAATCTTCCTTACGTTTTCCAATTCCAATTTGAAATCGACAATGTTGAATTTATTTTTTTAAAATTAAAATATTAATTGAAAAAAAAAAGATTTTTATATGAAATTTAATTTTATGGCTTTTTGAGATGCCAAATTCAATGAAGAGTCAAATATTCTAATAGTCAGTGGAGTAAAATTAACGTAGATAGCCTCAACAAGAGAATAAGAAAATATCAAAAAACGAAGACAAAATAGCATTAAAAAAACAACACAATCAAAATAACAATGTGATTAACGATTTCACGAAAACTAAAAAAAACTAAAAAAATAATTTGATATTTAAAAAAGATTAATATTATATTTTGCATTATATGATAAAAAAATCTCTAATTCATATATTTATCAAGGACAAAGAGTCCTCACGGGATGAACTGATAGTTTGTATGAGTATTGCTATCTTAAGATTTGAGGGTTAAAATTTGACAAAGTTAGTGTGTTCGTCCTCCCTACGCGCTAGCTATAGTATCCGACCTAATAGCACTCGTGATTTATCTCCTCCATATTAACTTGAGATGGATTGATAGAGGCGTGGGGATGAGCAAATCGCCTTTTACCATCTTAAGGATGAAGAAGAAATAGCGGAGAAGGATATCTTTTGTGAGTATCGCCGATGAGAAAAGTGAAGGAAACAGTCAGTACGGAATTGCTAATGAGGAAGAAAAAAGACAGAGTATTGATGAGAAAAAAAAAGTTACGGATCATCAACGACTAAGATTTTTGAAAGGTATTAAAAAGAAAAGAGTTGATTAGATCTTATATATAGTATATGGACATTAAAAAGGCAAGAGTTGATTAGATCTGGTAGTATGTAATCAAAAATAATTATTATGAATAAAATGACAAATTATATAAAATTAATTTAATTTTAAAATTGAATATTTTCTTAAAATAAATTTAAAATATTTAAAAATTATGGTCCTAAATTAAACATTTTCTTTTAAAAAAATCAAATAAAAATAAATATATAGAGAATATAAAAAAATAATGGATCTCAAAAAAATTGAGACCCTAGACATAGATTTTAATGACATATGGCTTAAGCTGGTTTGTTCATGATGATTGAAGAGTCAAGTGGAATAAAGATGGAGACGGGAGTATTGAATATAGAGAAGGGACTAGGGGCAACCCTGAGCATATACTTGAGGGACTTAATGCCAATTTGCATGGGTTGGGGACCTCTAAAGGTTGAGTTGCAGGGGGTTAACTAGCTCGGGAGGTTTAGTTAGTGTGCTTAGGCTGCCAAGTTATATGGAACACTTAGGATGTTGAGATATGATCGAGGGCGACTAGGAATGGCAGGTATATAAGGCGCTCAAGCTACTGAGTTGGATGGTGTACGCTAGTTTCGAGTACTAGAACGCCAAGAAGAGAGAGTGACTTGTGCGAGTTGTATGAGGTGCCGGATCCTCTGTCCCGGGACAGGCCCCTGTCTCGGGGTCCCGCTTGCCGGCGATCGTCGACGAGTCGTCCGATTGACGATCGGACACTACTAATAATTTTTGATCGTCATCCCGAATAAGACGATATTCTCGGAGAACGGTGAATCGGTCGGAAATGTCGCATTGCAATCTCGTTGGATTCGACGGTGAATACAGCAACATCACAATTGCGGCGATACCCGATGGGTTCACCGTACCCTCAGGGTATAGTTTTGTTCGGGACGACGACCGGAGGCCGCCGATGATATCCGATCGTTGATCGGACGGCACGCCGGTGATTGCCGACGAGCGGGACAGACGGATAGAGGCCGGATCCGGGACAGAGGATCCGGCCTCGTTGTATGAGGGACTTGAGCTTAAAGTCTAAGCTGAGTTGAAAACTAGAGTAGAGCCACATGTATCGAGCATGCTGATGTGGATTAGGGTCGTGTAAGCTGAGTCTATTGACGGGAAGGGGATCACTATTTCAAGGTATCATATGTATATTATAGACACCAATCTTCCCCCTGCATTCACACTTCTATCAAAAAAGTGTTTTAACAACCCTAAAAGCTAAGGGAATCTCCAACGGTGGATGCACGGGTTTTTGCTTTTTTCGTGTGGCCCCCACCTTTAATGAAGAAAGAGAGTTAGATGCTGAGTTCTTCCTAATTTTGGATGACATCCTGCTGATGTCTAATTTAAAAAAAAATAATTAATGAAATTTTTTTAATTTAGATGATCGATCTAGTTTCACGGAAGTTTTTCATCGGCCGCTAGAATAAATCGGGAAGCACTCGCGGTGAACGGTCTAGAAGCCCAATATCCCAGGATTAGCGTTCTATTTGAAAAAAATTCTTATAAATACGTCGTAGTTGTGGATCGAATCATGAATATTTAAGATAACGATTAATCACCTTATTTGATGCTCTAATTTTAGCTTCATGTCAAATTGGTAATAATGTACTCATTGTGGCAACATTTTGAGCCCTAATGAGTCTACATAGTTGTTAAATATTTTGGCCCAAAAGTGCATGAGTACAAGTCAACTAAAATATCAACTAATTGATTGACGACTATTATGTACTTTACTTTTATAAAAGTATTTTTTTTATGAAAATAAGTTGGTCAAGAGAAGACATATAAAAAAATTCATGAAAATAAATGCACTATAAATTTAAAATAGAAAAAGTTAATTTAAATATGATTTATCTTTGATTCACGGTACGGTTAACCTGAAAAAGCTAAAATGTAGTGCCATTCGATAAATCTAGAAAATAGAGGAGCAAATTGAGAATTAAAAATAGATGGATTCAATGAATTTGCGTTTATTTAATGATCAAGAGTTATATGCAAGGTATGATTCATGCATATAACTTGAGTTAGAAATAAAGTAAACCATTTGACTTGAAAAAATGTTGATCATCTATTTAAAACAAAGTTTACCTCGCATTTATGAGCTCATTATTATAGCTGATTTGAAGTTAATGGTCACATGCATGTTCCTTGCATTGTGTAAGTTGAATAAAAGATTACTTCTACTACAAAAAATACATTCATAGATATTTTTGATACTATTAGTTCATGAGACTCCTAAAAGCCTATCATACGTCTTTCTTCGATCCCTAAGCAGATTTATAAACACACTTAAGGAAAATAATGTCGTCTACTTGCCTAATCTACCATATTAATAATATAAAGAAGACCAAGGGCGAGTGAAAGTTCATCCTTTCAGAACCCCATTTGTTTTGGCTAAGCTAAAAGTTTTTTTTTAAAAAAAAAAAAGTTGTGCACAAAAGTTGAAAAGAAGAGGTGATAAGGAATTCGTAAACCAACTCTGAATTAAACTATAGTTATTACAATCTACTCGACTTGCTTAAACCATTTAGGAGGAAAGCTTTACGACTTCATGATAAAAAATAGTGAACGCATCATATCATACCAAATGTATTTTCAATACCTATTCAACATCACCTTCTCCTTATTCCTTCGACACCAATTTAAGATTTTAGAAGTTTTTCAGAAGTCGTCATGAAGATTAGTCATAGTTCATCTCCTTTTAATAAAAGCAAATTGATCATCAGCTTTCCATTCATCTTTTGTAATCTCAGAGATAAGACTTTAGAAATGATTTTGCAAATGTCATATTCGAATGAGATAGGCCTAAAGTCTTTAACTGAAGCAACATCTTCAACTTTAGGTTTCAAAGCTAAATATGGATAAGAATATGTCTTTGATTAAGCCACGAAGAGACCTTGTTACTCAGTGCCACTTTCATTCTCTGATACAATTGAGATGCATGAAGGGGAGAAGATATAATATTTGGGAATAGAAGAGGAGTGTAATAATTTAGAAGAGCAATATAGCTAAGGAAGAGATGTAACTTTTTTTTACTCATTTTTTTTTTCATACTACAATTTGGCTTATATAGTCATGACAAAAGAAGTCAAAAACTAATTTGGTTCTTCTTAGTAAATATACTATTATGTCAAGCGCATGTATTTGACAACTTTAACTCATCACGCTAACTTAATTTGTCACTACATAGTTCAATCCAATTTTACTTCATAAAGACCAAAATAATTTGATTTTGAGTTCCAAAAATATAATTTGATTTAGTCTTCCAAACGTACAATTTGGTTTACATTTTCAACAATGCCTCTCATAAACCAAATTTGCTCTTCATTCCTAAGCTTGCTGCAATTTTTGTGAAAGTAGGTCCTCCAAGTGGTTTAGTGAAAATATCAACCTTTTGTTCATTGGCCCTGTAATATTCAACATGAACAGTACTTTCATTCACAAGCTCCCTTAAGAAATTATACCAAATTCGAATATGCTTTGTTTTCCATGGAAAACTACATTCTTTGAAATTGAAATTGTCTTATCACAAAGCAAGGTTGTTGGACCTTCATGATCATGCTTCAAATTCTCCAAAATTCTATTCAATCAAAGTAAATGACATCCTACAAAAGAAGCAGCAATGTATTCTACTTGTATAGTAGAGAGTGCGCAATAGTAGACTGCTTCTTTGAACACCATACTGTAGCTCCACTTCCAAGTTCAAAAATATAACTTGAGGTGCTTTTGCTATCATCAATACTTCATGCTAAGTCACTGTCAGTATAACCAATAAGATTAATCGGTACACTTGCTTGATAGAAGATGTCATAATCAAGAGTTCCTTTTATATATCTAAGGATTCTTTTTGCCATCTCCCAGTGATTAAAAAATAGTTTCTCCATAAATCTGCTCACCAAACTTATAACATATGTAATATCTGGCCTTGTTGCAGTCAGATACATTAAGTTTTCAACCAAACTTTGAAACATAGTTGAGTCAACCAATTACCCTTCACCATGCTTGCTTAACTTTAATCCTACAAAACAAGGAGTTGAAATAGGATTTACATTCTCCATTCTGATGTTTTTTTTTTCAAAATTTCTTTTGCATAACTCTCTTGAGTGATGAAAATTCCATGCTTGGATCTTGGAATTTCAATTCCAAAAAACTAGTGTAACTCTCCCAAATCAATCATCTCAAATTTATTCTTCATTGAGAGTTTAAAATAATCTATCATCTTCAAATTATTACCAGTAAAAATAAGATCATCAACATAAAGACTTACAAAGAATAATGGTTAAAGCCTCCCAACGGAATTGGATTTGATGTAGAGAGTATGGATAGGGAGGCATGGAATTAATATAGAGAGTATGCTTTAATATTGGGCATTTTAGAAAACCATTCTTCTCAAAGGAATAATTGATGCAACTATACCAAGCCATTGACGATTGCTTTAACCCATACAAAGCTTTTTTCAACTTGTAGACTTTATCTTCTTCTACCTTTTTAATAAAACTAGGAGGTTATTCAAGATACACTTCTTGAAGAACAACATTTAGGAATGTCGACTTGACATCCATTTGAAAATTTTTCCAATTGTTTAGAATTGCAAGAGAGATCATTAATCGAATAGTACAAACTCTTGACATAGGAGCAAATACGTCTATAAAATCTTCTCCTTTTTGTTTGTATCCTTTTGCTACAAGCCTTGCTTTATGCTTGTTGATGGATCTGCATTTATTTTTATCTTGTATACCCATTAAACACCAATGGATTTTTTTATGTGGAGGAAGAATAGTGAGTTCCCAAGTTTCATTTTTTTCAATGGCAACTATCTCCTCTTTCATGGCTTTTTTCCATACTTCTTATTTGCATCATCAAAGGAAATTGGCTCTTCTCCTACAAAGAAAGCAAAGAATATAGAACCATCATATTCAATAGGCTCAGTTGAATCTAGGAGTTCCTACACCGCTCCGGTGTATAGAGAGGACCTCGCCGTTTAAGAAATAACCATAGAAACGAAGGAACCCACTTTTTTTTAGTATCATTAGAATTTATTATTTTCAGGTGAAATGCCTGAAAGGAATAAAAAATGGTGGTAAGGAAGGTTATAGTAGCAAAAGCCATTCGAATTCATATTTTATATATCGGAATAATCCGTTTTGTTATTCATCGACCAAGGGGGATAAAAGGATGGCTGAAAGAATAGAAATCAATTAGTTATTCATTAAGACATTTTCCGCGGGGGAGGATTTGTTCAAGAACTTAGGGGGCGTTTGGTTTAGGATAATAGAGAATAGGTAAAGAGAATCGATTATAATCATTCCCATTGACACTATGGCTGCGTTTGGTAGGGTGTAATCCACCCTGTAATGTAATCAAGATTATATTACAAGTTGGATTCCTTTGTTTGGAATAACTTTAAGATTGTAATGTAATGTAATGTAATCTCGATTATAAAAAAGGTTGATGATTTGTAATCTGGATTACAAAACAAAACCTCTGTAATCTGGATTACAAAACAAAACATCTATAATCTGGATTACATTACAGCTTGTAAAGTCGTCAGCCGGGCGGCGACGGTCGTCGGTCGCCGGCCGGTCGATGGTCACCGGCCGGCCAGCGGTGGTTGTCGGTCGTCAATCTTGATTACATTACAGGATGGATTACCCCTCACCAAACAAAGGAATCCAACTTGTAATAGTTATCAAAGATTACATACAACTCATTACCAAACATAACAATGTAATCAAGATTATATTACATTACATTACAAACTTGATTACATTACAGACCCGATTACATTACCCCCTACCAAACGTAGCCTATATGATAAGTGTCAATGGGAATGAAAATAAGAAAATCATTCCCTCATTTTCATTCCCTACCCCCCATCATCAATTAAACTACTAAATCATTCTTTCATTTTCATATATCCAAAATACTCCTTTTTATATTTTATATTTTATATTTTATATTTTATATTTTATATTTTACTATCTCCTTTTACATTCTCTCATTTTACTTTCTCTCTCTACAATTTAAAATTTCTCTCTACATATTGTTTCTTTTCTCTCTCTATATTCTATCACTTTCTCTCTTTACCATTCTCATCTCATTTTTTCTCTATATATTTTCAATATTACTTTCTCTCTCTACCTCTCTTATTATAATTTATCTATCTTTATTTTTTACTTTTTCTCTATATTTTCTATATCACTTTCTCACTTTATATTTTTTATATTACTTTCTCTCTCTACCTTTCTCATCTCATTTTCTCTCTATATATTTTCAATATCACTTTCTCTCTCTACCTCCCTTAACATAATTTATTTACCTTTATTTTTTTAATTTTTTTTTGGTCTATTTTATATATCACTTTCTCTCTCTATCCTCTCTCATCTCATTTTCTCTTTGTATATTTTCAATATCACTTTCTCCCTCTACCTTTCTTATCATAATTTATTTATCTTTATTTTTCACTTTTTCTCTATATTTTCTATATCACTTTCTCTCTCTATATTTTCTATATCACTCTCTCTTTACCTCTCTTATCTCATTTTCTCTCTATATATTTTCAATATTACTTTCTTTCAACCTCTTTTATTATAATTTATCTATCTTAATTTTTCACTTTTCTCTATATCTTCTATCACTTTTTCTCTCTACATTTTCTATATCATTTTCTCTTTCTATCTCTCTCATCTCATTTTCTCTCTCTATTTTTTTATTGATTTCTCCCTCTATTTTTAGCACATTTATCTTATCTTACTTTCTCTCTCTACTTTTTATCTTCATTTTCTCTATTATTGTATTTTCTCTTATTTTTTTCTTCTAATTTTTTTTCTACCTTATTTCTCATAATTTCTCTCTATATTTTTCTACTTTATCTTTCAACTCATTTTATTTCACTTTCTCCATTTTATAATAATTTTATTATTTTAGATAACTTTAAAATTTTTATGGATTCTCATTATTAAAGTTGAACTGAACCAAACATCATCAATGACAATAATTTTTATTCCAGGATTTGAACCAAACACTATCAATGCAATCATGATTCTTATTACCATTGACCCCTCAATGAATCCCATTACCATTCCGATTAATAAATTTGAACCAAACGCCTCTTAGTGAACTTCTTGGTCAATAAAAAGAATTGTCTTCTTTTGATTTTTGTTCACTAATTGAGGGAATATGAATCTTATGTGGCGACCCCCCAACTACTACTCTCTTCCCTTTACTTATGCCGGATCGTCGCTTGAACTTAACCTCAACTTTACCTTACCCTTAGCCTTAGGTTACACCTTCTCCTTGTCTTATTACGGACCGTTACTCCATTACTCCTCCGCTACTTTGAGGCATGGCGAAATGCGGAATTACTTTTTTTTTCCTACCTTAGACGAACCGTTACCTTGTCTACTACTTGGCAAATCATACTATCTCTGGATAGGGAAGGGCACGCCCAAGGCGTGTTGACTGACACGCCCGTGGCCCCGGCTGTGCTGGCTGACACGCCCGTGGGGCGGATGGGCACGCCCGCGTCTGTCACCGCAGAGGTCTGCCAGTGAACGACACGCCCAGGGCGTGCTGAAGAGCACGCCCGTGCCCGTGTCCCCCTCTGCTACTGAAGAAAAGAAAATGCAGCGGATAAAACTTAATTCAAAAGTTCAAGCCATACAAGGACACAACACCATTTGTATACTCTATACTAGTTTTCTAAACATTTTAGCAAATCAAAACCACTTCATAAACTTAAAATTAGGACTTTTACGGAACTTAACCAAACTAACCAAACATATGGAAAATCATAAGTAAACATCTTCAAGTTGTATCAACTTCCTACTCTATGCGGAAATTAAACACATTGGTTCACTCTTTACCATTCAAAATATAAAACTAAATGTTTCTAAATACCGAAACTCTACTCATGCTCAATCCAACGGATCTTTTACCCCGGTTCCACCTCCACTGAACATCAATGCAAGTCCTGTCGCCTCCCAACTTACGCTTTCTCTTTTCCTTTATCTGCAATAGAAGGAAAAATGCAACTAATAAGCACAATGCTTAGTAAGTAAATCCCTACTCACAAAATCACGATATCAATACTAAACATGCTCATTTCAAGGAACGATTTAAAACTTTACTTACTTCAAAACTTACAACTAAATATGCTTACACCTTGAACCACTTTATCATGCTTGTTAATGTATCAATGTACACAACTAACCATGCTTACTACTTGAACTACTTTATCATGCTTGCATTGTAACAAGGTACACATATAATAATTAAACCCTTTCTCAAAAAGAAACTACTTGATCATACTCATATACTTGAAAATAAATAATCAACTTTCTCTTTAGGCCTTGACATTGTACCATGGTATCAGTGTACCAACTGCGCGCTTTTCTAATAGGTTGCGAGGTAGCTAGCCACCGCACCCTATTAGAACTTTACTTTCTAACTTTCGATGGGCCTTACATTTGCCCGGTACATGTCTCTTTCTCAAAGTAAAATACTTTTCTTACTACCATACTTAAACTTATCACTTTACTTGTTTTTGCATATATTTGCATGCTAAAAACCTTTACTTTTCTCACTTTAACTTTCCATCGAGCACCTTGTGTGCTCCTTAACTCAAATTCACTTTTAGGTCTTTTCATAAGTATGAAAACTCATCATGCTTGGCCTACATACATTCAATACAAACAAATTGAATTTCTAACATGATAAAACATGCAACTTTAATAGCTAAAACATAGAATAGCAAAATTCTCTTCACCATGCTTCTACTTTTCGAAAACTAGGGTTCTACAATGAGAATTTCGAAACGAAACTACTCCTATTGCAGGTGAGCGATTTACTTACCTCGTTCTTGAAGAAAACTCACAAAAATAGGGAGAAAACTCCCTAACAAAATCCTTTTTCTTCCTCCTTGTAAAAAGCTTCCACCTTTAGCCCTAGGAAGGAACCCTAGATGCTTCTACTCAAGGGGAAAGAGAAGAAACGAAGAAGAAGACCCCTTGAATCCTCTGTTTTCGCAACCTCCTCGCCTCTCTTCTTCTCTCGCGCAGCCCCCAACCCTAGTTTGGGTTTTCACGCGACTTAAGCGGGGCTTAAATACCTCTTAATGAAACAGGCTAAATCAAGTATAATATTATTTCGTTTCATATCTTTGTGTGCTTGATACCCTAGCCCAGCTGGTTCGCTGGCTTCCCTTCCTCCCTGTGGTCGCGGGTTCAATCCCCACCCGACCCCTTTTATTTTTTTTTCTTATTTTGATCCGAAAAAATGCTATAATATTCCGAAAAATGCTAGAAAAATTCCTAAAAATCCCTAATAATATAAGAAAATTATAGGGTATTACAATCCCCCTCACCTTGTAAAAAGTTCGTCCTCGAACTTAGAACAGCTCCGGATACTTTTGCCTCATGCTATCCTCCGATTCCCAAGTTGCCTCTTCATACTTCTGATTCAGCCATAACACTTTCACTAGCGGTACCTCTTTGTTCCTCAGCTTCTTAACTGCTCGATCTATTATCTGAATAGGTCGACTTTCATAACTGAGATCTTCCTGAACTTGTACCATCTGTGGCTCAATCACTTGGTTGGCATCTGGGAGGTGCTTCTTTAACATTGAAACATGAAATACGTTATGTATTGCTGACATTTCTGAAGGTAGCTCCAACTCATAAGCTACTTTACCAACTCTCTTTATCACTGGGTAAGGTCCTACGTATCGAGGACTTAGCTTGCCTTTCTTACCAAATCTCATCACTCCCTTCATAGGTGCTACTTTGAGGAAAACTGTATCCCCAACTTCAAACTCTAACGGCCTACGACGTACATCTGCATAACTCTTCTGCCTACTCTGAGCAGTCTCTATCCTCTGGCGGATGCTCCTGATTGCTTCTGTGGTATCCTCTATAAGATCAGTCTGAGATCCCATTTCTTTCTTCTCACTACTCTCATACCAACAGAGGGGAGATCTACACTTCCTCCCATAAAGAGCTTCATAGGGTGCCATCCCAATAGTAGCTTGGTAACTGTTATTGTAGGCAAACTCTGCTAAACTTAAATACTTGCACCAACTGCCCTTGAAATCTAATGCACAAGCTCTGAGCATATCCTCTAGAATCTGATTCACTCTCTCTGTCTGTCCATCAGTCTGGGGATGGAAAGCCGTGCTAAACTTCAGTTTGGTGCCTAGCGCTGTCTGTACACACTCCCAAAAGCGTGAAGTGAAACGACCATCCCTATCTGAGATAATGGTCTTCGGAACTCCATGTAGTCGGATCACTTCCTGTACGTATATCTGAGCTAACTTCTCAATTGAGTAAGATACTCTGATCGCCAAAAAGTGGGCGGACTTGGTCAATCTGTCTACTATCACCCAAATAGCATCATAGCCATTAGTTGTCTTTGGTAGACCAACTATGAAATCCATGGCTATGTCTTCCCACTTCCACTCTGGAATCTGAATGGGTTGTAGGACACCTCCTGGTCTCTGGTGTTCTGCTTTAACTCTCTGACATGTCAGGCAGGTGCTGACATACTTAGCTATGTCTCTCTTCATCCCTGACCACCAAAATCTTCTTTTCAAATCCTGGTACATCTTAGTGGAACCAGGATGCATTGAGTAGGGAGTCCCATGGGCTTCTGCAAGAATCTTCTTTCTCAGCTCTTCATTCTTGGGAACACACAAACGGTCACCATAATAGAGTATCCCACTGTCAGATACCCTAAACTCTTTACTCTCTCCTTCTTGCATCTCCTGCTTGATCCTTTGGATATCAAAATCCTCAGCTTGCTCTTTCTGTATCTCTTCAAGCAAAGTCGACTCTAGTGTCAATAGAGCTAGCTGCCCATCAATAATCTCCACTCCATAATCTACTATCTCCTTCTGTAATGGTGGTGCCAATGATGATAAGGACCTCAAAGTGGCACAAGTCTTTCTACTCAGTGCATCTGCTACTCTATTTGCCTTACCAGGGTGGTAAAGAATCTCACAGTCATAGTCCTTCACTAACTCGAGCCACCTTCGCTGTCTCATATTGAGGTCTTTCTGAGTGAAGAAATATTTCAGACTCTGGTGGTCTGTATAAATCTTACACTGCACTCCATACAAGTAATGCCTCCATATCTTTAGAGCGAAGACCACAGCTGCCAATTCCAAGTCATGAGTGGGGTAATTCTTTTCATAATCCTTGAGTTGTCTGGAAGCATAAGCTATAACTCTGCCTTCTTGCATAAGTACTGCTCCGAGTCCTAGCTTTGATGCATCACTATATATATCAAAGCCCTTATCACCTTCGGGCACTGTCAGGATAGGAGCACTAGTCAGTCTTTTCTTCAGCTCAAGGAAACTCTGCTCACAGTCTTCAGTCCACTCATACTTCTTGTTCTTTCTGGTGAGGGCTGTAAGCGGAGAAGCTATCTTTGAAAAGCCTTCCACAAACCTTCGGTAGTATCCTGCTAATCCCAGAAAACTCCTAATCTCACTGGCATTCTTCGGTGGACTCCAATTACTAACTGCTTCAATCTTGGCTGGGTCTACCATTATTCCTTCTTTGGAAATAATGTGGCCTAGAAAGGCTACCTGGTCGAGCCAAAACTCACACTTTGAGAATTTGGCGTACAACTCCTTCTGCTGCAAGGTCTCCAATACTATCTTCAGGTGTTCTTCATGTTCTTCCTGAGTCCTTGAATACACTAGAATGTCATCAATAAAGACAATGACAAACTTATCCAGAAAATCCTTGAACACTCTATTCATCAGATCCATAAATGTCGCAGGGGCGTTTGTCACTCCAAAGGGCATGACTACAAACTCGTAGTGCCCATATCTTGTACTGAAAGCAGTCCTTGGCACATCACTCTCCTTCACTCTAAGCTGATGGTAACCTGATCGCAGGTCTATCTTGGAGAATACTATGGCTCCCTTCAGCTGGTCAAATAAATCATCTATCCTCGGCAAAGGATATCTGTTCTTGATGGTCACCTTATTCAAAGCTCGGTAATCTATGCACATTCGCATAGATCCATCCTTCTTCTTGACAAACAATACAGGAGCTCCCCAAGGTGAATGACTAGGGCGGATAAAACCCTTGTCAAGCAGCTCTTGCAACTGTTCTTGCAATTCTTTCAGTTCTGCTGGCGCCATGCGATAAGGTGCCTTCGAAATTGGGTTGGTTCCTGGGGCCAACTCAATTTCCCGATTGGGAGGGAGTCCTGGTAGCTCTTCAGGAAACACCTCAGGATAGTCACAGACTACTCTCACATCTTCTTTCTTTAATTCTTCTCTTTGACTTGCATCCACTATATGAGCTAGAAAACCAGAACATCCCTTTTCGAACATCCTCTGAGCTTGTAAGGTAGATAAGAACCTTTTTGTCTTTCTCTTCGGGTCTCCAATAAATTCAAATGGAGGTTCTGCTTCTGGTGTAAACTTGACCTTTCTCTTGCGGCAGTCTATAGAAGCACTGTACTTGCTCAAGAAATCCATCCCTAAAATGACATCGTAATCCTTCATCTCAAGGACTACCAAGTCACCATAGAGCTCCCGGTTGGAAATCCTGATTGGTACTGCCCTTAACCTCTGAGTAGAGGTCATTACTTCCCCTGACGGTAAGGTTGTTAAAAACTTTTGACCCAAACTTTCTGGTGGAATCCCTAGCTTTTTAGAGAAAAGTATGGATACAAAAGAATGGGTTGCCCCAGTATCGAATAACACAATAGCATACTGAGATGAGATGGGTATTCGACCTGTGACCACAGTAGGAGCATTTGCCACATCTTCCTTGGTGATGGAGAAAATCCTGGCGTTGGTTGTGGCTGGTGGGGCTTCCATCCTCATCTGACTGTAATAAGATCCCTCCATGACTGGCTGCATCTGGTGCAGCTGAGCAGGTCCACCTCCGTACTGAAGAAACTGGGGTGGAGCGGCTTTGCTTTAGGACAAGCCTTGGCCAGATGCCCTACTACTCCACATATATAGCAAGCTCCAACACTTGACTTGTTAGGGCAAGCCTTCATCATGTGCCCCTCTGCTCCGCATATATGGCATCCACTCATGCCCTGACGACACGCTCCAGGATGTGTCTTCCCACACTTTGGGCAAGGAGGATACTTGAGTTGCTTGTTTGATGTGCCCCCTTTGTTGCCCTCAGAGGTCTTCTGGTCTCCCTGCTTCCTCTTGCCTAAATTTTCTTTCCAGTTCTGTTGGTTCTGAGCACTCCTCTGGGACTTCTGGGTTGATGCTTGTTGTTGTTGCACCCGTGTGGCCTTTATACTATTTAAGTAGTGCTCAGTAATCAAAGCGCTACTTACTAATTCTTCTGAAGTCTGTGGTCTGTTACCACTGCCAGCCACATTCAAGCTATCTGAGGTCTCAGCATCTTGAGCATCACCTAACCCTTTCCTTTTCAGTGCTAACTAGCTCTGGGCATAAGCGAGCTAGTCGATTGAATTTCTTCACTGCCTCATCTACAGTCAGATCTCCTTGGCGGAACTCAGTGAATTCATCATAGTGCTTGTTGGTCACCTTCATGTGAAAGTATTCTTCCAGAAATTCTGCTTCAAAGTCGGCCCAGGTCATCTGATTCACATTCCTCTTAGCTTTCACTCTTTCCCACCACATCCTAGCATCTCCAGTAAGGCAGAAGGAGGTGCATTTTATCTTCTCTACCTCGGGCCAGTCCAGTAACTCCATTATACTTTCCACCGTTTTGAACCATGCCTGAGCATCCCATGGTTCACTTGTGCCAGAAAAATTCTCGGGCTTCAGTCTCTGCCACTGGATCAGATATGCTTCCTGTCTCACTTCTCTTGTCAGAGGTACTGGGGGAGTCTCTGTCACCGCTGGTGTCGCTACTTGTGCCACTGGCGCCACTGGCGTGGCAACAGGGGCGGCTTGCTGATTAGTCATCAAGGCAGCAATGACTTGCTGCTGCTCAGCAAGTTGCCTCTGAAGCTGGGCCACCACTCCTTGCAGATCTGTGGGTGGTACTGACTCAGTTGACTCCTGCTCTCTAGGAGTCCGCTCCTCATTTCGGACAGTTCTGGGACGTCCTCTCGCCATTCTCTTTCTCTATGGTGTATAGAGAATAAATAAGAAATAAACGCATATTTTCTTTTACTAACTTGCTTCACTATCTCTATGCATACATTAGCATATCATAGTAATACCATCCGGCTTTTCTACTATCATGCACTTACTAATACTAGCAGTCAATAAAGAAAGCATATTAACAAAAACAAAACAACATTAAATTTCTTACTTGGTAGGCGGCAGGGTTGATGCTTGATGTCAGTGTGGCGGAAGGGTGGAGACCTGCTCTGATACCACTCTGTGACGACCCCCCAACTACTACTCTCTTCCCTTTACTTATGCCGGATCGTCGCTTGAACTTAACCTCAACTTTACCTTACCCTTAGCCTTAGGTTACACCTTCTCCTTGTCTTATTACGGACCGTTACTCCATTACTCCTCCGCTACTTTGAGGCATGGCGAAATGCGGAATTACTTTTTTTTTTCCTACCTTAGACGAACCGTTACCTTGTCTACTACTTGGCAAATCATACTATCTCTGGACAGGGAAGGGCACGCCCAAGGCGTGTTGACTGACACGCCCGTGGCCCCGGCTGTGCTGGCTGACACGCCCGTGGGGCGGATGGGCACGCCCGCGTCTGTCACCGCAGAGGTCTGCCAGTGAACGACACGCCCAGGGCGTGCTGAAGAGCACGCCCGTGCCCGTGTCCCCCTCTGCTACTGAAGAAAAGAAAATGCAGCGGATAAAACTTAATTCAAAAGTTCAAGCCATACAAGGACACAACACCATTTGTATACTCTATACTAGTTTTCTAAACATTTTAGCAAATCAAAACCACTTCATAAACTTAAAATTAGGACTTTTACGGAACTTAACCAAACTAACCAAACATATGGAAAATCATAAGTAAACATCTTCAAGTTGTATCAACTTCCTACTCTATGCGGAAATTAAACACATTGGTTCACTCTTTACCATTCAAAATATAAAACTAAATGTTTCTAAATACCGAAACTCTACTCATGCTCAATCCAACGGATCTTTTACCCCGGTTCCACCTCCACTGAACATCAATGCAAGTCCTGTCGCCTCCCAACTTACGCTTTCTCTTTTCCTTTATCTGCAATAGAAGGAAAAATGCAACTAATAAGCACAATGCTTAGTAAGTAAATCCCTACTCACAAAATCACGATATCAATACTAAACATGCTCATTTCAAGGAACGATTTAAAACTTTACTTACTTCAAAACTTACAACTAAATATGCTTACACCTTGAACCACTTTATCATGCTTGTTAATGTATCAATGTACACAACTAACCATGCTTACTACTTGAACTACTTTATCATGCTTGCATTGTAACAAGGTACACATATAATAATTAAACCCTTTCTCAAAAAGAAACTACTTGATCATACTCATATACTTGAAAATAAATAATCAACTTTCTCTTTAGGCCTTGACATTGTACCATGGTATCAGTGTACCAACTGCGCGCTTTTCTAATAGGTTGCGAGGTAGCTAGCCACCGCACCCTATTAGAACTTTACTTTCTAACTTTCGATGGGCCTTACATTTGCCCGGTACATGTCTCTTTCTCAAAGTAAAATACTTTTCTTACTACCATACTTAAACTTATCACTTTACTTGTTTTTGCATATATTTGCATGCTAAAAACCTTTACTTTTCTCACTTTAACTTTCCATCGAGCACCTTGTGTGCTCCTTAACTCAAATTCACTTTTAGGTCTTTTCATAAGTATGAAAACTCATCATGCTTGGCCTACATACATTCAATACAAACAAATTGAATTTCTAACATGATAAAACATGCAACTTTAATAGCTAAAACATAGAATAGCAAAATTCTCTTCACCATGCTTCTACTTTTCGAAAACTAGGGTTCTACAATGAGAATTTCGAAACGAAACTACTCCTATTGCAGGTGAGCGATTTACTTACCTCGTTCTTGAAGAAAACTCACAAAAATAGGGAGAAAACTCCCTAACAAAATCCTTTTTCTTCCTCCTTGTAAAAAGCTTCCACCTTTAGCCCTAGGAAGGAACCCTAGATGCTTCTACTCAAGGGGAAAGAGAAGAAACGAAGAAGAAGACCCCTTGAATCCTCTGTTTTCGCAACCTCCTCGCCTCTCTTCTTCTCTCGCGCAGCCCCCAACCCTAGTTTGGGTTTTCACGCGACTTAAGCGGGGCTTAAATACCTCTTAATGAAACAGGCTAAATCAAGTATAATATTATTTCGTTTCATATCTTTGTGTGCTTGATACCCTAGCCCAGCTGGTTCGCTGGCTTCCCTTCCTCCCTGTGGTCGCGGGTTCAATCCCCACCCGACCCCTTTTATTTATTTTTCTTATTTTGATCCGAAAAAATGCTATAATATTCCGAAAAATGCTAGAAAAATTCCTAAAAATCCCTAATAATATAAGAAAATTATAGGGTATTACATCTTATTTTCTTTTTCTTTTTTATCTTCAAAACTTGGATCTTCATCAAAAAGAACATCACAACTTATCACAACCTTTTTGGTCTTTGGATTTATAGCTTGTACGCTTTGCTTTTTTCACTGTATTCAACAAAGATGCACTTTTCAGATTTGTTATCAAACTTGTTTTTGTTTTCTTGTGGAATGAACGAATAAACAATGCTCCCAAACACCTTTATATAGGATCGTTAGAAATTGAGAGGGGGGGGGGAGTGAATCTCGATGGTTTATAAATCTTTCTTTTTAACAACGTAAGACAAAGTAAAGCAGTGGAAAAGACAAACACAAAATAGGAGACAAATCCTTTTTTACTTGGTTCGGAGCCTTCATCGACTCCTACTTCAAGACTAGCTATTCTTGATTGCTTTGTTGGGCAATCCACTATAGTCATTTTCTCCGAAACCTTTTGGAGAGAAGCAAACTCGTACACGAGATGAAGGAGGATAATAACTCTACTATCTCCTTATAATGAAATGTAAGTACCAAAATGAAATATACCGACAAGAAGATATAATCTTTAACATTGGATGTTGCCAAGCCTTCCGGCGTCGTGGTAGAAGATCTTGCAAAAGCAGAAGCAGTAAAGTAGAGAGAGGAGCGATGACAACTCTGATCTCGAGATGTTATTTTGTAACATTCAGTTGACAGAATCTTCATTCGGTCAACTGAAGCTCCTATCAATCGATTGAACCATGCTCCCTTTCTTGTTTGCGCCGGTTTGATCAACTATTCTATCTTTCCATATTTTTATCAGTCGATTGATCCTTTTGTTCAGTCAACTGAACAAGCTTTCCTTCTACATTTTCTACACTTTCCAAACTGGATCAGTCGATTGATCACTTTTATTAGTTGACTGAAAAACTGATCTGTGCTGAATTTAGATGGTTCAGTCGAATGATCCCCTCTTTTAGTTAACTGAACCACTTTTTTTGGTTAGGTCGTCTGAACAAGAAGTCTAGAGCTCTAAGTCATGGATGTGTGACCACTGACAGAGACTGATTCTGAGTTCTGAGAAATAAGTTATGACCTTTTAATGTTCAAAGGGTCATGATCTTACAAAACAGAGTTAGTGCAATAGATAGTATAATAATAATAATCTTGCAAAACAAGATTAGTACAAACAAATAGGTAGTATGCATGATTAAGACAGTAGGTCCTTCCTGGATCTCAACTTAGAAATCTCCATTGATTTTTTTAGTTGGATCAACATCTAAGATTTGCCCCTTTTGGGCACGACCTCACTGCACTCTTCTCAAAGACTTACCTCAACTCACCTTCCAAACATCGCGTCCTCCAGACTTGTTTAGGCTTCATTGCTTGGTATCGGATTGGCCTACCAGACCTTCCACTTACTCGGTACCGGATCCTCCAGACCTATTGATGCTTTCTACCAATGTCAACCCATATGGACTTCCTACCTAATTTTCACGATCTACCAAGACATCACCTGCCTAGTACCGGGTCCAGATGACTTACTAGGGATTTTTGAGTTGAGCTTCCTGCACACTTGATCAACACATCAGATCACATCAACATTTAACTTGAAACTTTGACAACATCAAAATATAAGTTCGATTATGGTGCTCCCTGCACCAATAATCTCCCTCATTTTAATGTTTAGCAACAAGGCTCAAAGTTAAGTTAAAAGATACATAAATTGCATAAAGGAATTAAAATAACTCTTTATCAAGTTAAACCTCTCCCTAAACATAATATCTCTCCCCCTTTTACATACATCAAAAAATATAGGGGCCATTGCATCTAAAGAAGTTTGTTGAAAATTTTCCAAGGGTAAAACATTTTTAAAATTAATCTTTCAACATCAAATTTTTTTTGAAAAATGTCTAAAATTTTAAACCCAATTTTGAATTTTAAACTAAGACAACTTAAAGTTTTAAATTTAAAAGTTTTAAGTTTAAATTTTTAAAGGATTGAAAATTTTAAGTTAACAAAATTTTTAATTTACAGTAAATTTAATTTTTAAGTTTAAAGGTTTAAAATTTCATGTTTTATATATTGAAGTTTCAAAAAATTTTATTTTAAAAATTTTGGTTAAAATTGTGAATTTGGAAGTTTAAAATTTCAAGGTTTTACTAAACTAAAGATTCTAAAAGTTTAAGAATTTACAGATTTAAGTTTTAGAAAATTTTAAAATTTTAATTTTAATATAGTTTTAGTTTAATTTTTCAACTTATTTAAAGATTTCATTTTGGCATAAAATATTTTTTTCTAAGTTTGAAAAATGTTGAAAAGTTTCAAAATAGGTTTCGTAATTTACTTAAGTTTAGAGTTTTTAATTTATGTAAGTTTTATATTTTTGAAAATTAAATTTGAAAATTAAGTTTTGAATGTACTTAAGTTATTTTTGAAATATTTTCTTAAGTTTCAAAATAATTTTTGAAAAATACTTAGGTTATTAGGTAAGTTTTAATTTTTATTTTTAAAATAGTTTTTCAAATTTGTTTAAGTTTTAAACAATTTATTTAATTTTTTTTTAAGTTTTTAAAAATAGGGGTCTTGAATTTTAAAATTTGATACTGCCCCTTAAATTAACATTTTTTTTTCAGAATGGTTGCCCTAAACTCCAAGCATATAAGGGTTCTAGAAGTTCATAGATTCTATAAGGTTAAGTATTGGTCAATAATTTCTTTCAATATATATTGCTTTTTAAAAAAATATGTAATTGTACATGATAAAAGAATGTTTTGAAACTAATTTATAAACCTTTTCAAAAATATTTTTCACTTACTTCATACATTCTAAATATTTAAACAAGGGGAAGCCTATGGCCTTGTGAGATGATATATTTAATTGAAAATTTTAGATTTGTATGAATTTAACCACTTAGTCAAAATTCAAATAACATAAATTAATTAAGGATTAATTTGAATTAATTTAAGTTAATTTTGGGTTAAATTAGATTGGTTAAGTTTATTTAAACTTGTATTGAGTTGATTTAAATTAATTTTAAAATTAAGTTAATAATAGACTAATTAACTCATTACTTTGAAATTAATTTAGGATTAACTAACGTTACCATTTTTAATTCCGAATTATCAAGTTAAAAATAATTAAGGAGTAATTATGTTGATTATATTATTAATAATTTTGAATTAATGATCAATTAATTTAATTAGGTAATTTAAGATTAAATATAATTAAGAATTATAGATTGTTTAAGTTTAAGATTAATTAAACATAAGGCTAAATTTTTTTATTTATTAACATAATTAGGTAAAGTTAAAATTAATATTAAATTAGATAATAATTAATTGGATTAATTAATTCAGTTGAATTTAAGTTAGTTTAAGATTTGTATTAAATTAAGATTTAAATAATTTATGATTTACTTATTAAGGTTAATTATTAACTTTATTCTCAGATTAATTATTAATTTTGAAGTAATTAGTTGAATGATTTAAGTTGATTAAAATCAGATTAATTGAATTTGATTTAATAAGTTCATGGTTAATTCAATCAAAATTAATGATTAATTTAAAGTTAATTAAATTGATTAAGTTAATTGATTTAACCTCATTTTCGATCAATTAATTTTGGGAATTAGTTTATTGATTAATTTTGGATTGAGTTGACTTTGATTAATTAGTTTCATAATAAATTAAATAATTTCATAATTAAGTTAGTTTAGTTGATTTCATTATCTTTCAAATTAATTCGGATTAATTAAAGTAATTTATTAACTATTTTCGAATTTTAAGTATAATTAAAGTAATAATTAATTAGTGTCTAATACATTTATATAAAATTAAATTAATATTTGATTAATTAACTTATTAATCTTGAATTAATTTACGTTTAATAATTTTGTTAAAATTAAGTCAAAAAATGATTTCAAATTCAGATTTAATCTTGAATCAAGTTAAATGTAATTAATTTTGATTTAAGATAGATGTAATTAAAAATTAAATTTATTTGGTTGAAATTACGTTTAGAATTTATTAGAAATTAAGTTTAAAATTAATTACAGTTTATTTAATCAATATTTATTTTTGAATTATTTCAATGATTATTATTTTGTTTAAAATTGATTAATTATTTTTGGATTAATTAGTTTTGAATTGAATTGAGCTTATTAAGCTAATTAAATTAAAATTGTTTATGTTTAATTAACAATCAATAAATTTGTTATGATATAATTTATGAGGTTAAAATTAATTTCAGATTTAATTGATTGAGATTGATTAATCAATTGTTC
Organism: Boesenbergia rotunda; assembly: GCA_024364735.1. Lineage (NCBI taxonomy): Eukaryota > Viridiplantae > Streptophyta > Magnoliopsida > Zingiberales > Zingiberaceae > Boesenbergia > Boesenbergia rotunda. The sequence continues at coordinate 396,673 of JAGFNQ010000469.1, forward strand.
ATTTTGGATTAATTGGTTAATTTAAGATTAAAATTGCTTAAGTAATTAATTTTGACTGTTTGAAACTTTTGGATGTTTTGAATTAATTATTATTAGGAGTGTGATTTATTAAGATTTATTGTTAAAGTTAATTGATTAAGTAATTTATATTTAATTCTTTAATATTTTTATTTTTATTTATTTTGATTATTCATCTCACCTAATCTTTGTTGTCAAATATGGTACAAATATGTTTTATTAAATTTTAGAAATAATTTAGTTAAGTTTAAAAGGAAGTTTTTAATATGTTTTAAATAATTTTGAAAATATGTTTTTTTTTAAAAATAAGTTGTTAAGTTTGAAAACAAGTTTTTAATAAGTTTTAAAAATAAAAGTAACCTTTTAACTAAGTTTAAAAAAAGTTTTTAGTTATGGTTTAAATTATTTTGTTAATTGAATTTAAATGTAAGTTTAAAAAGAAACTTTAAATTAAGTTTAAAAGTAAGTTTAAAAATAAGTTTTTAAATTAAGTTCTGAATTAAGGTTTTTTTTTAAAAAAATGTTTTAAAATAAGTTTTAAAAAAGATTTTAATTAAGTTAAAGAATAAGTTTTTAATCAATTTTAAAAGAGGGTTTTAATAATTTAAAAGGTATGTTTTTAATAATTTAAAAATAGATTTTTAAGTTTGGAAAAAAATTAAGTTAGTTTTGAAAATGTTTAAGTTAGTTTAAAAATATTTTAATTAATTTTTGAAAAATATTTTAAGTTAATATTAAAAATATTTTATTTGATTTTTGTAGATTATTTTAGTTGTTTTTAAAAATTATTTTTATGGTTTAAAATAAGACTAACTTAATATTAGTTAAATCTTTTTAAGATTTATTAAACATTAATTGGAAGTAAGGATTTAATTATTGAATTGAGTTGTTAGTTTGAATTTGTTTGGATTTGAGTTTAGTTTGAGTTTGAGTTTGAGTTTAGTTTGATTTGTTTTCATCTCAACCAGGGGTTTTTAGCTAGGGGGATCTTATAGTTTTGTGAGATGAAATGTTATTGATTATCAGGAGTAGTTTTAACTTATGTTTGGTTTAAATATAGCTTTGGGTCTCTAAGCAAGCGTCCTTGAGTAAGCTCCCAAGTTGTGATGAGTCACATGGATATTATTAAGGCAACCACAATCCTAGATAGAGTTTCCCAACTATTCTCACCTAGAAGACTTAGTACTTAACTTAAACCCTTAATAAGTTAGAACTAACCCTAATTCAGCTAGTCCTAAGTACCCCAAAAAGGGTAGTTCAAGTTATTTGAGGTGACAACTAGTTTGCCGCCTCCTATTGGAAATTTAAGTTTATTGTTTATGAAGTAGATTTGACTTTTAGGTAAAAAATATTGATTTGGTCCTATTCCAGGACCCATGTGTTGGATCGAGAGAATACGATAGGGGGGGGGGTGAATATCGTAAACTGTTTCGGATTTAGAGAGAGTATGCACATCGGAAAATTAACACGAAAACCAAAACGCAAACACCACGATTTACTTGGTTCGGAGTCGCGGTCGGCTCCTACTCCAAGGCCCACGGTCGTTGACCGTTTACTGCGGGCAATTCTATATGTGCGCAAAAAGGTTTACAAACAGATGTTACAATTGCAGTACAGTAAACTTAAAAGGACAGCTCTTCGTTACCGACGTCCGGTGTGGAATGTTTCCGAAGTACAAACAGATGTTTACAATTGCAGTACAGACGTCGTCGGTGCTTGTATCTCGAGTTGGGAGGTTTCCGGAGCAAAGCGCTTGAGTAGAAGAGCGTATTGGTGTTTAGGGGCGCCCCCCACGTGTCAGCCGATCTGGACAAGTCTCGGTCAGCTCTAATCCCTCCAAAATCGGGATCGAGCTTTGACGGGGGCGCCAGGGAAGTAGGGGGCGGCCGGGTTGACTCAGTTTGCTGGCTTCTCGCTGGCTTGAACCTTATCTGCCTCGTTGGCTTGGACCCAGGGCACCCTGGGCACTGGGGGCGCCTGGGACGCTGGGGGCACCCGGGACACAGGGGGCGCCCGGGACCAGTAAGCCTTTGAGCCGTTTCTTCGTTTACTGCTTTGCCTTAACCTTGGGGGCGCCCGGGACCTCCGGGGCGCCCTGCTCAGCTGCTGCCTCTCTCCTTTGAGGCGTTCTGAGCTGCAGAGACTCATTCCTTTGGTCCTACATCCAGGGTTAGTTGCAAATACAATAAAACAAGAATATGTTATGATTATACAGCCTTAGCTATCTTGGTTCTGACTTTGGGTCTCCAAAATGGAGCCCTAGGTCGAACCGACGCCTACTGTTCCCTCGACGGGGAACGCATCCTCACCTACTCCTCTCAGGAGAATTTACCTGTTGCCAATCGGCTCCTCCGGTTGGACTTTTGCCCAGCAGTCCTTCGCCAGGTCTTCAGTACCAAGCAATCCTTCGCCTGGTGCCCAACAGTCCTTCGCCAGGTCTTCGTGTCCTGGCATTCCTTTGCCAGGTGCCTAGCAGTCCTTCGCTAGGGCTTTGTATCCTGGTATTCCTTCGCCAGGTGCCTAGCAGTCCTTCGCTAGGGCTTTGTATCCTGGCATTCCTTCGCCAGGTGCCTAGCAGTCCTTCGCTAGGGCTTTGTATCCTGGCAGTCCTTCGCTAGGGCTTTGTATCCTACACACTTAATGAGCATGTTAGATAAACATTACCTCTTAACTTTTGAATCCTTTGCCATTATCAAAACACAGGTTCGACTTGGGTGCTGTCTGCACCAACAATCTCCTCCTTTTTGATTTAGGGCAACCCGATTCGAAAAGTTAAGTTAATCAAGACATTTGATATAACAGTTTTAGTTCCCTCCCCCTGGAAGGAATCTCCCCCTAGGTTTTTCAAAGGTTCGTGGGGTTTTGAAAAAATTTCTAAGTCAACATGATGGAATTTATTTTTCAGAAACTTAGAACATTTTTCAAAAGAAGTTTTTAGAAAACTTAAACCAATTTTGGTTGAGTACTTTGAAAAAAATTTCCAGTCAATAATTTACAAAATTTTCTAAAGAATTTTCAATCTCTTTAGTACTTTAGAGGCTTTATACTTAGAAACTTTTCTATTAGAGAAGTTTAGAAATAAGTACTTAGAGAATTTTTGAACATAGCTTAAGTACTTAGAAAATACTTTTGAAAACTGCTTGGGTCAAGTACTTAGAATCAATTTTGAAAACAATTTAGATCAAGTACTTTTGAACAAGTTTTGAGAAAACTAACTTAAGTATTTTGAAAACAGCTTTAGAAAAAATTTAGCTTAAGTACTTTAAAAGCAGTTTTTAACAGACTTAGCTTAAATATTGAAAATCGCTTTGAAAAAACTTAGATTAAATATTGAAAACAGCTTTGAAAAAACTTAGCTTAAGTACAAAACTTAGCTTAAGTACTTTGAAAACAGCTTTTAAAAAACTTAGCTTAAGTATTGAAAACAGCTTTTAAAAAACTTAGCTTAAGTACTTTGAAAGCAGTTTTGAAAAAATTTAGCTTAAGCTTTTTGAAGAAAGGATAAAGTTTTGAATTTTGAAAAAAAATTTAAACAAAATTTTAAAGCTTCTCTCCTTTCCTATCTCTCCCCCTTTGCCATATATCAAAAACAAGGCAATATAGCAGAAAAAATAAACTGCATAAGTATATAACAGAATAACGTGCTGTACTGAACCAATTCAAGATATAAACTGAACCAAAGCAATTTCAATTATCTCTGTAGGGTCCTGTCTAACCCAATTAGCTACTTACTAACTGTTATAAACAGTAGTTTTCGCTAGGGTTAGTCAAGTTAAGTGTTCTGTTCAAGTTAGATTTTCTAAACTTGACACTTAACCTGATTGCTGTTTAATTTATATTTAGTGCCCCAATTACTGCAGATGCACTGATCTACATCTTGAATTAAGGCAAAGACCTAAGCATCTCAACCCATTCTAGGTTATCAGTCAAAAGTACCCTAAGATGCTTGTGAGATGCTGGCTTCTAAATCTATAGGTGCATGCAGTTCTAGGGTTAGGGCCTAGGCTAAGTCCATTTGCGAAAAAGCCCTAGTTTTGAAGGGGGTAGTTTTTGAAAAAAACTAAGTCGAAATTTTTTTTCAAACTAAGTAAAAGTTGATTTTGAAATTAAGTAAAGCAGTTTTAAAATTCTTTTAGAAATTGATTTTCAAATCAAGTAATGCAGTAACAAAACTAAAAGTAGAGTAAACCTATTCTACTAAGCAATAAAGATCAGATAATCATGAAAAAGCAAATAGTCAACTCCATAAGTCAGCTGGTATGAGAGAGAACCAGCACAGTCATACAAGTCAAACATGAGTCAACCCTACTGAGTAGGGGCAGTCAAACAGTCACTAGTACAATGCTAATCAAATCTAGGAGGAGGGACCGGGATGATCAGAAGAGCTTGGCTGCCAGGATCGAAACAGCGTCATCATCTCGTGATATCGTGCGTCGCTCGTTTCCCTCTCGGCTCTGAGGGCATTCATATACTCAGTATAATAGCCCTGATTTGCTTCTATTTCTTCGGCATGATTTGCTTCCACTTCCTCCCGGAGACTCTGGAACTGTGTCTCAAGTCGTGTCACTCTCTCGTAGAGTGTCGGTGGTGGAGGCTCGTCTATGTGCTCTCGAACCTCGGCTGCCAGATCTCCGACATCGACCTCAACATCCTCGTCAGAGTCGATCGGTGGTCCGGCTCGCTGGCGTCTCCACGACAAAACCCCGGTAGCCGAGACCTCTATACCAGCTAGGGAAAAGTTCCTAAATCCTATCTCGTCGAAATCGGTCGTCGCGGTCATTTCACCTACGGTAATGTTACGACCGTGGTGATGAAGGATAGAGGTGATGATGTGGCAGAAGGGGGTGCGTACCCGACCCTGAGTGGTAACACTGGAGGCATGTAGGATGACGTGGAACATGTGAAGGCCAATATCAATGTCTAGGTGGTGGATCAACGCATACAATAAGAATGTGTGAAATGGTCGCATGGTCGCGACGTCCCTGGCGGATAAAGGTAGGATGCAGCGGACCAGAACTCTATACAGGGCATAGTCCTGGACCTGAAGGTCAACGGACTGAAATCGTCTAGCCACGGGATTTCTAGCTTCCCTATAGAAGTAGGAGTGGAGAGTGTCTAGGGTAATGTGAGAGTAGGGAGCATCAAATGGAGGATCCCTAGGAGGATAGCAACAAAAGGTGGACTGAGAGAATCGTAGTCCAAGAAATCGGTTAAGCAAGGAGGGTGTGATGGTTAGAGGCATCCCTTGGACTGTGGTGACAAAGCTAAGCTGATCTTGTCTGACTATATTATTATAGAATTCTGCACATAAGGTTGTATTAATAGGATGAGTGCAGAATACGAGGTTATCGAGTTGGTAAAAGTTTATAACATTCATTGCCAAGGGACAAGATTGGGTGAAGAATTGTCTATTTAAGTAGCTCGTTTTTATAGGCTTGTATGTCGTTCGAGCAAACTTATTACAAAGTTCTAAAGTTGGGAACCTAGGATCGGGACTAGGTTCGATACCGGGGTTTGCTTGGTTTGCTCGGCGTTTTCTAACATTATGAGGGAATTGCATTAAAGAAAATTAAAATTAATTTAAATGCAAATAAGATTATACCGGGTGGCAGCTCGGGGAGGCATTGTCGAGGATGAGAGCTTGAGAAGGTTGCAAGGTCACTTGGAAGGAAGGGAGTTGGAGAGGAGAATGATTTTGGGTGTGGCTAGATGAGGAGATTCAGGTGGCCTTTTATAGGCGTTTTGGTTAGGGCGCCCGGGAGCTCCCGGGCGCCCGGGACAGGGCTTCTGCCATTGGCTGTCCTAATGCCGTTCGGGGGCGCCCGCGATTGCCTGGGCGCCCCGGTCAGAGGGAGTTGGCAGCTTTGTTGCTTTGACTAGTCCTGGGGCGCCCGCAAGGGCCGGGCCGCCCCGATTAAGTAGACTTGGCAGTTTATCTGCCTTGATCGAAGAGAAAGTCATGAGGGGGGCACCCTAGGAGTCACGGGCGCCCGGATTAAGTAGGAAGTGACAACTTTGATGTTTTGTTGACCATTTGACCATGGTTTGATTATTTTGACTGTGATATGACATGATTTGATTGCTTTGACTATGGTTTGACTGCTTTGACCATGGTTTGACTACTTTGACCATGGTTTGACTAGTATTAGGTCAATTCGGTTCTAACATGTATTTAAACAATAATGCAGGTATTAACTGAATTAAGTTAAATTTTACCATCTCACCCATTCTAGAGTTGTCAATCACGTTTGCCTTATGAGTTTTTGTGAGACAGGTAGATAGAATTATTTTGAAAAATTATGATTTATTTAAAAAAAATTGAATTAATTTTGAAAACAGTTGATTTTGAGTTTAAAAAAATGTTTGAATCTACAATTAACTGAAAATTTGTGTTAGATTCGAATTTGACAAAGAATAATTTGAATTTGAATTTCAAAAATTGGCTTCTAGGTCTTGGCAAGGCACTAGGCCTTCTTTGGCCGTAGCCTTATTGGATCATCAATCCTTTCCTTGACAAAGCCTTTTAATGATATTTCATTTTCAAAATTATTTTTTGAAAAATTCTGGTCTAACTAGTTTGGGTCTTGGATCGGTAGCTTCGGCTATTTTCACCAGTCTAAAGAGACCAAGTAGAGTATACTTGACCTTATTAGAATTGGCTTTCCTAACGTACTATCATCTCACCGCCACCTAATACTATGTTGTTCAAATTTCAATTAATTGATTGTGTCCTTATTCTAACCAATCCTAATTCTAAGCATGGTAAATTGCAGAAATTAAATAAACAAGCAATCATGCAATTTGAAAACAAGAATTGAAATTTATCTAACTATAAATATTGTTTTTAATTTGGCTCCCCCTGGACTAAAGCCACGATAATGGTTTGGCAAGATGTGAACCTTATCCTTGGGGATCCAATACTGATTTGATCCAGTTTGTTTGTTCAGGCACAGTTTGGGTACCCATGCCTGAACTTTAGGTCTGGACTGGTTCAGTACAACATAGTAGGATCTTTGTCTAGATTTGGTTCTATAGCCTAGTCCGGATCGATTTAGAATTGACTTCTGTTTTCCAAGAATCATGTCAAGACCCTTGGAACCAGAAGTGAATCGTTCTAAAGCTGATCTAAGGTCCTTAACTTGAGTTTTCAAGGAGGAGTTCTCTGATTCAAGTTTTTCAACTTGAGCAGAGGTTCCTTCTTGAACCTTCTCAGTTAAGGGTTCAGAGTTTGCCCCCTCTTTCAGGAGTTTTACTTCCTGTCTGAGAGACTCGACTCGGATTTTGGCTTTTGCCAAGTCTCGAGAAAGATAAGAAATTAATTCACATAATTGTAATCTAGAAAACCCACTTACAGTGATTTCGCCGTCCTCTGAGAATGTAAGTTTGCCGTCTTCCGGCTCCGACTCTGACTCGGTCTCGATTTCTTCTGAGGCGGTTAGTGCGAGCAGGTTCGACTGTGGGACATCTTCTTCTTCTTCGGAGGAGGACTCGTCCCACGTTGCCTGAAGTGCCTTCTTCTTTCTTGTCTTCTTTGTTTCCTTCAGGTTGGGGCATTCAGTCTTGTAGTGGCCCTTCTTCTTGCACTCGTAACAGGTCGCGTTGGGTTTGTTCTTTTCATTTGAGGGTTCAGCTGGTTCTTCCTTTTTTCGGTTGGCTTTTCTTCTGTTGGTCTGGTTTTTTAGCTCTTTGTAGTAGTCCCGGGCTAGCCGAACCAACTTAGGCCGATTTCCCTCGCTGTCTTCTGAGTCTGAATCTGAATCAGACTTGGGTGCAGGTTGAGGCTTCTTCTTGGTTGTCTTTCCAGCTTTACCTGCAACAAAGGCAATGCCTTTCTCTGCCAGATTGCAGTTAGTCTGTTCATGTAATTCAAGTTCAGAAAAAAGTTCATCTAACTTGATTTTGGAAAGATCCCTAAAAACTTTGTAAGCATCTACCATAGATGCCCACAAGGTGTTTCTTGGGAAAGCGTTAAGGGCATACCTTATTAGGTCACGGTTTTCTACCTTGTGACCAATGGTGTGTAGACCGTTCATCAGCTCCTGAATTCTGGCGTGGAGCTGAGCTGCTGATTCGCCATCGTTCATCTTGATGGTGTACAGCTTGTTCAGCAGAAGGTCCCTCTTGCTGATTCAGATGTCGGAGATTCCTTCGTGTTGTTCGATCATCTTACCCCAGAGTTCTTTGGCCCTGTTGAATGGACCCACCCGGTTCAGTTCCTCTTTTGTTAGGCCGCATTGGAGTGTTTGGGTCGCTTTGGCATCGGCTTCAATTTTCTTTTTGAGTGCAGCGTCCCATTCAGTGTAAGATTGTTGTACTCCGTCAGCATTCCTTGGTATTTCCAGTCCGGACTGGATGATTATCCACATGTCCACCTGAGTTTTCAGGTGGACCTCCATTCTGCTCTTCCAGTAGGAGAAGTCCTCCCCACTGAAGAGCGGTGGTTTTGCGGTGCTGAAGCCTTCTTGCATGACCATTAAGGATTTTATCTGAAAAAGATAGAAAAGAAAGGAAAACTCTGTCCCAAGACTTGGTCTTGGATTAGCAGTGCGGGAAGAAAAAAAATAATTATCGAGGGGTGTTGCACCGATCTCGATTAACGAAAAAAAATTCGAAAAAGAAAATAATTCGAAGAAAATCTAAAAAATTCTCAAACTGGTGGTTGCACCAAATTTGAGCTTCCCCGCTCTGATACCACTTGTTGGATCGAGAGAATACGATAGAGGGGGGGGGGTGAATATCGTAAACCGTTTCAGATTTAGAGAGAGTATGCACAGCGGAAAATTAACACGAAAACCAAAACACAAACACCACGATTTACGTGGTTCGGAGTCGCGGTCGGCTCCTACTCCAAGGCCCACGGTCGTTGACCGTTTACTGCGGGCAATTCTATATGTGCACAAAAAGGTTTACAAACAGATGTTACAATTGCAGTACAGTAAACTTAAAAGGACAACTCTTCGTTACCGACGTCCGGTGTGGAATGTATCTCGGAGCAGAGGGACGTCGTCGGTGCTTGTATCTCGAGTTGGGAGGTTTTCGGAGCAAAGCGCTTGAGTAGAAGAGCGTATTGGCGTTGGAAGCAGTGATGATTGAATTAAGCCTTGGGGTCGAGGGGCTTTTTATAGCCTCCCGGGGCGCCCTGAACGTTGGGGGCGCCCCCCCCACGTGTCAACCGATCTGGACAAGTCTCGGTCAGCTCTAATCCCTCTAAAATCGAGATCGAGCTTTGACGGGGGCGCCCGGGAAGCAGGGGGCGCCCGGGTTGACTCAGTCTGCTGGCTTCTCGCTGGCTTGAACCTTATCTGCCTCGTTGGCTTGGACCCAGGGCGCCCTGGGCACTGGGGGCGCCCGGGACACAGGGGGCGCCCGAGACCAGTAAGCCTTTGAGCCGTTTCTTCGTTTATTGCTTTGCCTTGACCTTGGGGGCGCCCTGCTCAGCTGCTGCCTCTCTCCTTTGAGGCGTTCTGATCTGCAGAGACTCGTTCCTTTGGTCCTACATCCAGGGTTAGTTGCAAATACAATAAAACAAGAATATGTTATGATTATACAGCCTTAGCTGTCTTGGTTCTGACTTTGGGTCTCCAAAATGGAGCCCTAGGTCGAACCGACGCATACTGTTCCCTCGACGGGGAACGCGTCCTCACCTACTCCTCTCAGGAGAATTTACCTATTGCCAACTGGCTCCTCCGGTTGGACTTTTGCCCAGCAGTCCTTCGCCAGGTCTTCAGTACCAAGCAATCCTTCGCCTGGTGCCCAGCAGTCCTTCGCCAGGTCTTCGTGTCCTGGCATTCCTTCGCCAGGTGCCTAGCAGTCCTTCGCTAGGGCTTTGTATCCTGGCAGTCCTTCGCTAGGTGCCTAGTAGTCCTTCGCTAGGGCTTTGTATCCTGCACACTTAATGAGCATGTTAAATAAACATTACCTCTTAACTTTTGAACCCTTTGTCATTATCAAAACACAGGTTCGACTTGGGTGTTGTCTGCACCAACACCATGTTTGGACTTGACTTCTAACATTTTGACTAATCAAGAAAGGTATGACTTGTTTGTTGAATTGACTTTGTATTCGAGTCCAGATTTGTTGTAAATAGCCCTTTGAGATCCAAGCATCATATTTAAATACTTGGAGCCCAAGTTGAACTTTTCCAACATTTCTTGATTCCCTCAACTTGACCTTTCAAGGAGGAATTGTCTTCCTCAAGTTTTGCAACTTGAGTTGAAGTTCCTTCTTGAACTTGGTCAATTGGGGGTTCAAATTAACTTGCTCCTTAAGGTGGTTAACCTTCTCAAGGAGTGAGTTAATCTGATCCTCGAATTTAGTCAATTTTTTGAATACATATTTAACTATTTTTCATAATTGAAAATTTGAAAGTAAAGTTACCTCTTGGTCTTCATTGTGGCTTGACTCGGACTCAGACTCAGAATCATACTCGTGCTCGTGTTCAAACTCAGAATCGGGTTCATCTATTTGTTCTTTTATCGTTATTGCCATAAAGCTTCTTTGCTTTGGTTCATCCCTGTCTAACTCATATGAGGATGATTTGTTGTCTTGCATTTTATTGTTAGAATAATTATTTAAATTAAGATTGTTTTTTGTTACCTTTGGAGCCTTGGTTTCCTGATGAATTTCAACCAACTTGTCCCAAAGCTCCTTAGTGTTATTGAAGTTACCCACTTGATCAAGTTCTTCATTCGTCAAGCCACATTGGATGGTGTATGTGTCCCTAGCATCATCTTGATCTTGAGTTTAATGTATGAGGTCCACCTTTCCATTCTTAGAGGCTTTCTAGATTTGTTGTCCGGTAGTGTTAAACCCCTTTTGATGATGATCCACAAGTTGATTTCCATCGTTAAAAATTGCTCCATTTGTCTATTCCAAAGATCAAAATTTGTGTCGTTGAAGAGAGGTGGGTTAGAGGTACTCAACCCTTCTTGTTGTGACATTTTTGATTCTTGCAAAAAAAGATAGACTGAAACAAGAATTCCAAGACTTCATCTTGAGATTAGTAGTGTGAGATAAAGAATATGAAAAACCACTAATGTAATGAAAAGAATTTTTTTAAAGAATAGAAATGATTTTAAGAAGCTCGAAAAACTATTAAGTTATTTTAGAGCAAACCTTCTCTGATACAAATTGTAGGATCATTAAAATCGAGGGGGGGGGGGTGAATCTCAATAGTTCTTGAATCTTTCTTTTCGACAACGTAAGTCAAAGTAAAACAGCGAAAAAGAAAAACATAAAATAGGAGACAAATCGTTTTTTACTAGGTTTGGAGCCTTCGTTGACTCCTACTCCAAGACCCCCAATCCTTGATCACTTCATTGGACAATCCACTATAGTCTTTTTTTCCAAAAACTTTCGGAGAAAGCAAACTCGTATTAGATATGAAGGAGGATAGTAACACTCTATTATCTCCTTATAATGAAATGTAAGTACAGAAATGAAATATACTGACAAGAAGATCTAATCTTTAACGTTGGGTGTCGGCAAGCCTTTCAGTGTCATGGTAGCAGATCTTGCACAAGAAGAAGCAGAATGAAGTAGAGAGAGAAGTGATGATGGCTCTGATCTCGAGATGCTCTTTTATAGGTAGCATTCAGTTGACTAAACCTCCTATCAGTCAACTAAACCATACTCCCTTCCTTGTTTGCGCTGATTCGATCTGTTGTTATAGCTTTCCATATTTTTATCAGTCGACTTATCCTTCTATTCAATCAAATGAACAAGCTTTCCTTCTATATTTTTTGCACTTTCTAAACTGGATCAGTCGACTGATCACTTTTATCAGTCGATTGAAAAACTGATCTATGCTGAATTTAGATGGTTCAGTAGATTGATCCCTCTTTCAGTCAACTAAACCACTTTCTTTGGTTAGGTCGTCTGAACAAGAGGTCTAGATCTTTATGTCATGGATGTGTGACCACTGACAGAGCTTGATTTCGAGTTCTGAGTAAAAAGTTATGTCCCTTAAAAATTCAAAGGGTCATGATACTGCAAAACAGAGTTAGCGCAATATATAGTATAATAATAATCTTGCAAATCAAGATTAGTATAAACAGATAGGTAGCATGCATGATTAAGATAGTAGGACCTGCTTAGTGTTGGTTTCGTTTCGGTTAGGATTCCTCTCCATGTCCCCGGATTAAAATTCTATTGATTAGAACAAATCCGGATGGGAAAAAAACTTACCGAATAGATGATGATTGGATCGCCGGTTCGATTATTTATCTTCGGGGTCCATGATAAAATAAGAAATCAATTAAACTAGAACAAGAAAACAAGATTATACCTCTTGTTTTACCTCTTGATCTTCTATCGTATTCCTATCCTCTTCTTGGATGTCGTGTGGGCGACGGTCTTCCAAGAAACGAAGCCACCAAAGATCACCTTCTTCTTCCTCTTGCTTGCGCCAACCACCAAAAGAGGAAGATCACCTTCTTCCTTGCTTTCGTCGACCACCAAAGGAGAAATATCTCCTTCCTTGCATCAACCCCAAGGAGAGAAAGGATGAAGAAGAAGAAGAAGAAGAAGAAGAAGAAGAAGAGAAAGAATTCTCTCCTTCACTTGAACCCTAGCCAAGACCCCCTCCTTCTCCTTTCTTGCTTGCTGCACCGAACACCATGTTGGATCGAGAGAATACGATAGAGGGGGGGGGGGTGAATATCGTAAAACCTTTTTGAATAAAACTTTAAGAAAATAAGCAGCGGAAATTAAAACAACCAAATGCGAACACAAGGATTTACTTGGTTCGGAGTCGCGGTTGTCTCCTACTCCAAGGCCCATGGTCCTTGACCGTTTACTGCGGGCAAATCTATAATGCGCAAAGTGTTTTACAAAGAATTGTACAGTAATATTGCAGTAAAAGAAAACAGAGTTACTCTTCGAGATCGACGCCCGGTATGAATCGTACTTTGGTGCGGAGGGTCGTCGTCGGTGCTTAGAATCTCGAGATCTGAGGTTTCCGGAGTAGAGTGCTTGAGTCGAAGAGCGTAGAGGCGTTTGGAAAGTTGTTGTAGAAGCCTTGGGGGTCGAGCCCCTTATATAGTGAACCTGGGGGGGCCCGGGACGTTGGGGGCGCCCTCAGCGTGTCACACGATCCGCAAACATCTCGGTCAGCCCTTATCCCTCCAGGATCAGGCTCGATGTTTGACGGGGGCGCCCGGGTTGACTCAATCAGCTGGCTTCTCGGCTGGATAGAATTCTATCTGCTTCGTTGGCTTGGACCCAGGGCGCCCAAGGCATCCGGGGCGCCCGGGAGCATGGAGGCGGCCGGGAGCTTGGGGGCGCCCGGGAACAGTGAGCTTGATAGGTACCATTTTAGTGATTATTTGAGTTGCATAAATCCATGTTTGACCTATGTTTTTATTGCTTAATTGTAAAATTGCCCTAGGTTTTAGAACTTACTCTTATTTTGGACTTAATTGTAAATTTACACATATTTGGATTATCTTGATGTATTTTTGTAGGCATGAAAGGATCATGGACTTAGGACATATTGGGTTAAACTTGAGTCGGAAGTGACACGGATCGAGTTATCAAGACTAGGATTAAATCTGGGCCGTCCGATTCAAAAGCCGCAAGATCTGAGCCATCCGGGACTATCTGAAGCAATCCGAGCTAGGGTTAGGGTTGATCAAGCATTCTGATCATGATTTGAAAGTTTCATCTAAATCAGAGCTAAATCAACCATTGGATCAAGCTCGGAGGGCTCTAGATCGTCCATTCAAAGAATAAGTTGATTTGGACCATCCGTTGCACATCTGGAGGATCGAGCTACCACGAGGCAGATCCGGACCCCTGATCAACATCCTTAAAGTTTGGCTCAAATCAGAGCAAGATCAACCATTGGATTCATCCAATTCAATCTGGACCGTCCATTGCCAATTACTTAAGGAAAATTTCTGCGCAGCTCACCCTCATCGCGTCTTCACTGTTCATCGTGTTCTTCAGCCGTTTTCATCGCTTTTGTAATTTTTTCATCTAAGAAGGCGTGACCACCTCCATTCCATTCCTAGATCAAGATTTGAATCGTGGGTGATAGTCTCCTTGAAGAATTCAGTTCCATTTGCGCCGGAACAGGGATTGTTTGAGGGTTTCGGCAATTCCTCAGTCCAATCACTTGCTTCTCATCCACAATCCATTTCCAAGCGTCTGAGCCACTTGTAGGGGTTCTCAGGTGAGCTCAGACGCTTCCCAAATCATCATCGCAGCTCCATCAGTTGAGATAGATTGAATCGGATTGCAAATTCCAGCTAAGTGCAGATTTGAGCAGAGTCGACTTCAGAGATGATTTCCCACTGATTTGCTGAGCCTAGGGGTTCGAAGCCAGCTCTTGCTTGACGACCAAGAAGATTTTGAGCTCTGGAAGGGATCGAGGAGTAGTTTCCTTAGTTTAATTTCGGTTTTTGCAGTTATTTTCATTTCTGTCGCAACTCTGTTCTGAGTTTCAGTTTTATCAGCTGTCTTAGTTTGTTACTTTCAATTTCTGAACTATTTTTACTTAATTAGGTTTTAATCCTGCAAGACAATCAGTTAGGGAGCTTGTTTAGTTAACAATAGCTGTAATTTCAGTTAAACTCTAGCTTAAATCTTTGCGTGCCAATTCCAGCATGTGTGCCAATTTAATTCTGCATTTTTCATTCAGTTTCTGAATTTGTTTCAGATTGCCTGTTTTCTTAATTGTTTCTGAGTTGTCGTAGTTGTTAATTTCTGCTCTAGCATTAGATAGATAGTGTGTTTAGTTAAAATAGCACTTAATTGTAGTTCTTTGCAATCCCATTTGTGGCGTGCCAACTACATAGCTGCGTGCCATTTTATTTCTGTAAAAACTCATTCTGTTCTGAAATTTCCAGCTGCGGTTTTCTGAATTCTTGCTAGGTAAACACTAGGTATTTCAGCTTAGTTTGTTTGGCCTTTCGATCAGTGTTTCAATCTGAGTTTGTTTGTGTTTTGTGCCCAAGCCATATGCTGATTTCTGAACATTAAGTCTGAAATTCTGCACATCCATTTCTGCATGTGTGCTTTTCTTAAGTTCTGATTTCAGCTCATCAATCCCTTGCCTTAGTCTTGCTTAGTTCTTTCCCAATAGCTTTGTTTCCCAATTGAAACGATCAGCTTAAAATTCGAGTTGTAAGTTTACTAATTTCTTATATTTGGTGTTAGTTTTTGGCACAAAGCGTTTTCTCTTGCGTGCCAACTGATTTGAACCTTTTTGCATCCGAATTTAACTTGTTTTTGTGGCATATGATTGTGTTCGAAATCAATAAGTTTGCATTCACTCATTTCTGAATTTTGTTGGCAGTGGTTGGCTTCCAAAAACATTGTAGCTAGTTAAGTTGAGTTGTTTGTTTGATTTCTTAATTTCGCATGCTACTAATTGTTGCAAGTTTGTTTATTTTCGAAAACTGTCAACCCTGTTCTTAATCATTTGCTTAGCCCCTGATTGCATTTCATATTACCTTTGTTTCTTTTTCCCCATCCTTTTCAGCTACCCTGGTAGAGCAAGTCTCATTGAGTTTAGTTTATAAAGTGCATTTCCTTTGTTTAGTTTATTAGTTTAAGGTTGTTTTTGTTGGATCGTGAAAACCAATAGAGGGGGGGGGGTGAATATCGGTAATCATTCTTTTTCGGAAAACTGAGAGTAAGTGCACAGCGGAAATAAAGATAAGAGACACAGCACAAAGACACAGTGGTTTTTACTTGGTTCGGAGCCTGTGTCGACTCCTACTCCAAGGCCCACGGTCGTTGACCGTTTACTTTGGGTAATTCTATATCAGGCGCAAATAGTTTACAGAAAGTTATTACAGAATTTAGTACAGTAAACTTGAATAGCTCTTTTTACCGACGTCCGAGGAAGATCAACTTTTTCCGGAGCAGCAGGACGTCGTCGGCTCGAGTTGGGAGGATTCCGGGGTGGAGCGCGAGAGCAGAAGAGCGTGGAAGCTTTGTATCGAAGTTGTTGTTGAAGCTTGCGGTCGAGGGGTGCTATTTATAGCACCTAGGGTGCCCTGGACGTCGGGGGCGCCCTGCCACGTGTCAGCCGATCTGCACTTCGCTCGGTCAAGCTTTATCCCACCTAAATAGGGATGAGTTTTGACCTCTGGGGCGCCCTGGTCGTTGAGGGCGCCTTCATTGACGTGGTCTTCTCGGCTGGATAGAGTTGATCGGCTTTGCTGGCAAAGGCGCGAAGCGCCTTGGCACCTGAGGGCGCCCTGGGCGCTCAGGGCGCCCTGGGCGCTCAGGGCGCCCTGGCTGCTGAGGGCGCCCTGGATGCAGAGGGTGCCCCGGCCAGTGGTTAGCCGAACTCCTTTTTGCCTTACTTGTTTCTTGTTCACCGTGGAGGCGCCCTAGACACTCAGGGCGCCCTACTCAGCTGCTGCCTCACTCCTTTGAGGCTCTCTGAGCTGCAGACACACGTTCCTTTGGTCCTGCATCCAGGGTTAGTCCGAAAACAAAATAAAGCATTAATTTATACAGCCTTAGCTGTCTTGGTTCTAACTTTGGTCTCCAAAATGGAGCCCTAGGTCGAACCGACACCTACTGTTCCCTCGACGGGGAACGCGTCCTCACCTACTCCTCTCGGGAGAAATTACTAGATGCCAACCGCTCCTTTGGTTGGACTTTTGCCTGACGGTCCTTTGTCAGGTCTTGTAAACTGGCAGTCCTTCGCCAGTTGCCTAGCAATCCTTCGCTAGGGCTTGATACTGGCAGTCCTTCGCCAGTTGCCTAGCAGTCCTTCGCTAGGGCTTTGATACTGGCAGTCCTTCGCCAGTTGCCTAGCAGTCCTTCGCTAGGACTTGGTTGCTGGCAGTCCTTCGCCAGGTGCCTAGCAGTCCTTCGCTAGGGCTTTGATACTGGCAGTCCTTCGCCAGGTGCCTAGCAGTCCTTCGCTAGGGCTTTTTCTGCACACTCAGTGAACAACGTTAGATCACAAATAAACTTAACTTTGAATCCTTTGCCAATATCAAAATCAGGTTCGATATGGTGCTTCCTGCACCAACAATCTCCCCCTTTTTGATTATGGCAACACAATTCAAAGTTAAGTAAAAAACTTTATAACTGTTAAGAATATAATGTAAAAATGAAGTAAAAATGAAGTATTGCAATTTTACACAATTCAATGTTAAGTAAAAACTTTATAATATTTACTAACGCAAGGTAAGATTTGAAAAAAACCTTTATTTCTCATAAAAAAACCTTTATTTCTTATACTCCCCCTAAACCCTGTGTACTTGTGTTATAATACTTAACTTTGACCTTTCCTCCCCCTTTGACATATATCAAAAATAAACATGGGTGAACAAGGTATCTAATAGGGAGGTTTGAGTTTTATCAAAATAAATTTAACTAAAGGAGTTCAAAAGCATAGTTTTCAAAAGAAACTTTAAGTAATGGATTTCATAATTTTCAAAGTAATGGATGTTTTGAAAATACATGAGGCTCCCCCTTAATGTGATAACTCTTCTACTTATATTTTAGAAAAAGCTTGCAAAAACTTGTAACATAGTTTTCAAAAAAACTTAACCGTAACTTACTTAGCCAACATTTTGAAAACAAGTTTTCCTTAAAAATTTTCAACTTTTGCACTCATAGAGAATTTTCCTTTGTACATATTTTGTGCATTAAAAATCATTTTTACTTAGAAAACCTTTAAATAGACAAGTTTTTGCTGAAACATAGATCTGTTTACTAAGAAAAATTTTACTTAGAAATATTTTCAAAATAACTGCACTTAGTGCTTTAGAGGTTTTGAAAGTACTTTGAAGATGCTTAGACCAATTTTAAAGCACTTAACAGTACTTAGTGAAAACAAGATAAAATTTGAAATTTTCTCTCTCTTGATCATATATCAGTAAGGAACTTTTTGAAAAAAAATTTAAGGAAAAATTATGTGGATCAGAGCTTATGAGTTTTGAAAATATAAAAATACTTAGTATAATTTTGAAAGCACACAGATTAAATTGCACTAAAAAAGACTCCGCTCTGAAAGATATTGTGCAATTTTAAAAAAGGATTTTGTATTTTTAGCCAAGTCTTTAGAAAATTCACGTACTTAGAACACTATTGCCTTGGAAAAGTATTAGAACTTTTTAAAACATTATATTTTGAGATATTATGTAAATTTTAGAAAATATAAGTACTTTTGAAAAGTATGCATGTAAGTACTTTTAAACATAATATTTTAAAGGAATTTAATGTTATTTTGAGATCATGATACTTTACTTGGTTTCTTTTCCAGTCTGACACAATCCTAGGAAACCTTGTTAACTATAAGGACATTTTCCTAAGTGTCCTGGAAATTTTTCAACCCAAGTAAATATTATTTCAAAAGGTATTTCAAACAAAACATTTTAAAATAATATTATTTTGTAAGACAAATGTTTTCGACATAATTTTGAAAATATAGTGTATGAAAACATATTATTTAGAAATGTTTAATAATTCTTTTAATTCGACCTCTCCCTAAACTTGATACAGTCCTTGGAAGCTTGTTGACTACAAGTATTCTTCCTCTGAGTTCTTAGGGTTCAGTTCATATCAAAAGAATTATTTAATAATTTCAAGGATAAATGCCAAGGAAAATACTTGTTAGAAATAATTTCTTTTGGTTTAGACTCCTCCTAAATTTGACACATCCTTGGAGTCCTTGTAGATCATTAAGTAGACCTTCCTTTGTGTCTTTAGGGTTTACTAACATCAAAAGGGTAGTTTTGAATACTAGCAGGGTAATATAATTTTTAGTAAATTCAATTTGAGTAGAAACCCTGTTTTCGAAAAACATTTTGAAATAATAATGGTTTTTGTAAAACACAATTTAAAAAAAATCGTGATTATTGGAAAATATAGTAATTTTATACTTCTTCTTTTAATTTGAGCTCCCCCTGAATCTGACATAGTCCTAGGAGGCTTGTTGACCACAAGTTAATCCTCCTCTTAGTCTTAGGGTTTGTCAAACTTAAAGGAACAATTTTGAACATGCCTTTTGAGTATGATCATTTTTAAGGAGATAGATTTTTGAAAATACCATCTGGTATGGTAACATAATTTTTTTTTAAAAAAACCTTTTGAAATGGTAATAATTTTTCAAAAATACTTTGAAAGAAAAGAATAAACCACTCCCCCTGTACCGTTTAACTTAATCTAATGTCCATGTTTGACTATGTTGACTAGGGTTGACTGAGTTATCTATGTTTGACCAATCAAATAACTAAATTAATCAAACCCTAAATTCTATTTAAAACGAGTTTATTTTAACATTCAATATTTTGAAAAACTAGAGATAATTTTGAATAATTTTTGAAAGCACTTTGAGTTTTATTTAAAAGGATAGTGACATATATTCTTAGGTCCTCGATATCTCACCCAGTTCTATGTGATCAAACATGTTAACCTTATGGGTTTTGTGAGACAGATATTTTAATTTTGAAAACATGGTTAATTTTGAAAAGTTAGATTAATTTTGAAAACAATTAATTTGAAAAGGAATATTTGAATCTAAGATTAACTGAAAATTTGTGTTAGATTCGAATTTGACAAAAAGTAATTTGAATTTGAAATTCAAAAATTGGCTTCCAGGTCTTGGCGAGGCACTAGGCCTTCTTTGGCCGTAGCCTTATGGGATCATCCACCCTTTCCTTGACAAAGCCTTTTAATGAAATTTTATTTTCAAAATTATTCTTTGAAAAATTTCTGGTCTAACTAGTTTGGGTCTTGGATCGGTAGCTTCGGCTAGTTTCACCAGTCTAAAGAGAGCAAGTAAACTTGATCTTATTAGAATTGGTTTCCCTAACGTACTATCATCTCACTTCCACCCAATACTATGTTGTTCAAATTTCAGTTAAACCTTTAGTCCTTAAACTAATCAATCCTAATTTTAAGCAAAAAAAATAAACATAAAAAGAAACATACAATTAAAGCAAATAATTATCTAAGTAAGGTCACCATTGGAGTAATACTCCGGATTTTCAAAATTAGCAAGATTATGAATTAAATTTTCTAACATATTAAGTTTATATGAATTAATTACGTTGTTTGAGATAAATAATAGATTTTTAAATACTGTAAATTTACCTTTTGATTCCCGGTTGGGAATCTCCCCCTTTATACTTGCCGTCTTTCCTTTTTGTGCCTTTAGCATCTTGTAGTGATCACGAGCTGACCGGACCGGTTTGGTTCGATCTCCTTCTTTGTCGTCAAATTCTGAGTCTGAGTGGACTCAGGTACAGGTTGAATCTTCTTCTTTGGTGGTTCTCTTGGAGTTTTTCCTGCAATAAAAATTATACCTTCCTCGACCATTATAGTATCTGTTTGATTACTCAATTCTGAATTTGAAAAGAATTTGAAATCGGTTACCGTCTCAGTCAATTCGTCATCTGACTCTGGCTCGAGTTCGCAGTCAGGTGCTAACTCTTCTAATATCTCAATTTCGGAGCTCTCTTCGTGTAGATTGGTTAGTTTCTCCCAAATTTCTCTGGCACATCTGAATGGACCTACTAGTTCGAGTTGCTCTTTGGTTAGGCCACATTATAGAATTGCAGTGGCCCTTGCATCGATCTCGATTTGGTTGAGGGTGTGTTCATCCAGTTTGTCCCACTCGATTGATGACTCCTCTTCTACGGGTAATGAGAATCCCGTTTGGATGATCTGCCATAAGTCCATGTGGGCCTTCAGAAGGGACTCCATTTGTCTTCTCCAAAAGCTGAAGTTCTCGCCGGAGAATAGTGGTGGACGAGCACTGTTCCACTCTTGGTTGGCCATTTAAAATAACCTCTTGCACACAAAAAGAAACAACAAACGTGTACCAAGACTTGGTCTTGGATTAGTAGTGCGGGAGAAGGAAGAAATAGCCAAAAAAAATAATGCATGAATTTCGAGGCGAAATAATAATAAAATAATAAAAATAAGTTATGACAAATTTTTAAAAATGTTGATTTTGTAAATTCTGATTAATGATGAAAAAGTAGGATTTTAATGTTTAGGAAAAAATTTGCTTAGCATGATTTTCGAGAAAAATATTAAAATAATAATAAAAAAAATTTATGACAAATTTTCAAAAGTTGTTCGTTTTATCAATTCTGAGTAATGGTGAAAAAATGAGAATTCAAAATTGAAAAAGGCGTAAGGATATTTTAAATCCACCTACAGATATTTTTTATTTTAAAATAAAAGGACGGAAAAGATCGAGTGGTGTTAATTAAAAAAGAAAAGAAATAAAATAAAATAAAAAATTTCGTAAATCCGAAAAACTTTCAAACTGGTGGTTGCACCAAGTTTGAACTACCCTGCTCTGATACCACTTGTTGGATCGTGAAAACCGATAGAGGGGGGGTGAATATCGGTAATCGTTCTTTTTCGGAAAACTGAGAGTAAGTGCACAGCGGAAATAAAGATAAGAGACACAGCACAAAGACACAGAGGTTTTTACTTGGTTCGGAGCCTGTGTCGACTCCTACTCCAAGGCCCACGGTCGTTGACCGTTTACTTTGGGCAATTCTATATCAGGCGCAAATAGTTTACAGAAAGTTATTACAGAATTTAGTACAGTAAACTTGAATAGCTCTTTTTACCGACGTCCGAGGAAGATCGACTTTTTCCGGAGCAGCAGGACGTCGTCGGCTCGAGTTGGGAGGATTCCGGGGTGAAGCGCGAGAGCAGAAGAGCGTGGAAGCTTTGTATCGAAGTTGTTGTTGAAGTTTGGGGTCGAGGGGTGCTATTTATAGCACCTAGGGCGCCCTGGACGTCGGGGGCGCCCTGCCACGTGTCAGCCGATCCGCACTTCGCTCGGTCAAGCTTTATCCCACCTAAATAGGGATGAGTTTTGACCTCTGGGGCGCCCTGGTCGCTGAGGGCGCCTTCATTGACGCGGTCTTCTCGGCTGGATAGAGTTGATCAGCCTTGCTGGCAAAGGCGCGAAGCACCTTGGCACCTGAGGGCGCCCTGGCTGCTGAGGGCGCCCTGGCTGCTGAGGGCGCCCTGGATGCAGAGGGCGCCCCGGCCAGTGGTTAGCCGAACTCCTTTTTGCCTTACTTGTTTCTTGTTCACCGTGGAGGCGCCCTAGACACTCAGGGCGCCCTACTCAGTTGCTGCCTCACTCCTTTGAGGCTCTCTGAGCTGCAGACACACGTTCCTTTGGTCCTGCATCCAGGGTTAGTCCGAAAACAAAATAAAGCATTAATTTATACAACCTTAGCTGTCTTGGTTCTGACTTTGGTCTCCAAAATGGAGCCCTAGGTCGAACCGACACCTACTGTTCCCTCGACGGGGAACGCGTCCTCACCTACTCCTCTCGGGAGAAATTACCCGATGCCAACCGCTCCTTTGGTTGGACTTTTGCTTGACGGTCCTTTGTCAGGTCTTGTAAACCGGCAGTCCTTCGCCAGTTGCCTAGAAATCCTTCGCTAGGGCTTGATACTGGCAGTCCTTCGCCAGTTGCCTAGCAGTCCTTCGCTAGGGCTTTGATACTGGCAGTCCTTCGCCAGTTGCCTAGCAGTCCTTCGCTAGGACTTGGTTGCTGGCAGTCCTTCGCCAGGTGCCTAGCAGTCCTTCGCTAGGGCTTTGATACTGGCAGTCCTTCGCCAGGTGCCTAGCAGTCCTTCACTAGGGCTTGGATACTGGCAGTCCTTCGCCAGGTGCCTAGCAGTCCTTCGCTAGGGCTTTTTCTGCACACTCAGTGAACAACGTTAGATCACAAATAAACTTAACTTTGAATCCTTTGCCAATATCAAAACCAGGTTCGATATGGTGCTTCCTGCACCAACAGTTTTTACTTTTTCGTTGCAATTGCATTCCGAATTCATAACCCAAAACCCAATTACTTATTTGAAACCCAAAAACACAAACGACACATAAACCAAGCTCGAATCAAACACAACAACTAGCTCCGAGAAAAATACGACCTGTGGCCCCTTTACTACACTTTCATATTTTTGATTGCAAAAAGGGTTTCCAGCATTCATATACATTTAAATTTGAGACCCACATTCGTGACAGTCTATTTTGGGTCCATCAAATTTTTGGTACCGTTGCCGGGGACGCACTAGTTGATTTGTTTGATTTTTGCTTGTGCACTTATTTCATATTTTTCTTGATTTATTTTTGTGCTTATTGTTATATCTGTTGATTTGATTTAATTTGTTTTATCTCTTTATCTACTTTTACTGCGATTTGCTTTGTTTTATGACCAGGTCTTCAGGTGGTGATTTAGAAGAATTCGACCTGAGATTGAGAGGACTTTCAGAGCCAGGAGGAGCCAGGGCATTCTTTCTGAGACTACAGATATCCCTCCTATTCAGACTATTTTCACTCACTCAGGGAGTAACATGGCAGATCACCAGAGAACCATGAAGGAGCTCGCAGCACCAGATGCTGCATTTCAGTACTCCAGCATAGCTTATCCAGAGCTGGCGGGAGATTTTGAGCTCAGATCTGGACTCATTAATTTGCTGCCAAAGTTTCAGGGATTAACTGGAGAGGATCCAAACAGACACCTGCACGAATTCCATGTTGTATGCTCTACTATGAAGCCTCAGGGCATTTCTGAAGAAGATATTAAGCTGAGAGCTTTCCCCTTCACACTGACAGGAGCAGCAAAAGATTGGTTTTACTATCTACCTACAGGACATGTGTCTAGTTGGATCTCCATGAAGAAAGCATTTTTGGAAAAATATTTCCCAGCCTCCAGGACAGCTATAATCAGAAAAAGCATCTGTGGAATTCAGCAAGTAGTGGGGGAGACACTCTATGATTACTGAGAAAGATTCAATAAATTATGTTCGAGTTGCCCCCAGCATCAGATTAGCGAGCAACTTTTGATTCAGTACTTTTATGAGGGATTGCTGCAGATGGACAGAGTTATGATAGATGCTGCAGCTGGAGGGGCCCTAGTGAACAAAACGCCAATGCAAGCTAGGGAGCTCATTTCTAATATGGCTGAGAATTCCCAACAATTTGGAAGAAGAGCCTTGACCACCAGAGGAGTGGGTGATGTTCAGGTAGTTCCTACTGATCAGAAGGAGGTTAAAAATGCATTGATGGAGCTCACATCGGCTGTTAAGCAAATTGAACTAACTGTTGCAAGGAAAAATTCAACTCCTTCAGTACCTCCACCCTCTAGTCAAGTGATAAGTGTGTGTGGCATTTGCTCTAGTCAAGAGCACACTTCAGATTCATGTCCCACCCTCCAACAGGACGAGACAGTAGCAGCATTAGTAAGAGGACAATTTCAAGCAAGAAACAATCCTTACTCCTCTACTTACAACCCTGGTTGGAGGGATCACCCAAATCTAAAATATGGGAACTCTTTCTGCCAACAAAACCCTCAAATACAACAATCGCAGCAGCCTCCACAGAATTTCCAGCAAGCACAGCCACAATTCCAGCAACAACAGCAATTTCAGCCTTCGAACCAAAATTTTCAGCCTCCATTTCAGCCTAATTTTCAGCAAACTCAGCCACTATTTCAGCCTCAATTCCAGCCATATCATCAAGGGCAGCAAGATTTTCAGCCATTTCCAGCTTTTCAAACTCAAAACCAACCAAATTTCCAGCCCTATAATCAGATTTCACAGCCCTACAATCAAGGGTTTCAAAATCAGAATTTTCAGTCTTCATCACCGAATTTTTCACTTAAAAATCAGAACTTTCATGGTTACAACTCCCAGCAAGGTTTCCAAGCAATGCCACCCTCCTATCAGCCCCAACAGCCCTATGTTCAACAATTCCAGACTACTACTTCATCGTTTCAAAATCAGTCAAGGAACTATGCTAACCAAGGAGGCTATGGGAGCTCAAGTGGAGGAAATGCGCAACAACAACAACTGATGGATATGCTACAACATGCTTTACAACAACAGCAGCAACAACAGCAAGCTTGGCAACAACAACAACAACAAGTTTTACAACAATACCAACAAAACGTTGAGAGGCAAATAGGGCAATTGGCTAGTGGGATTAATCAAAATCAAGCTTAAGGATCAAGTCAACTCCCTTCCCAAACTGTTCCTAATCCTAAAGGAAACGTGAGTGCTATTACATTGAGGAGTGGGAAGGTTACATCATCTCCAAATGGTCCAAGAGCTGAAATTTCAGAAAACCAGACAACAACTTCAATTCCAGCCCAAAACAGCCATGAAATGACTTCAAATTCAGCTGATTCCACCCCTAGCCCGTTCCCAACCCCTTCCTCGAGTAACCCT
Organism: Boesenbergia rotunda; assembly: GCA_024364735.1. Classification (NCBI taxonomy): domain Eukaryota; kingdom Viridiplantae; phylum Streptophyta; class Magnoliopsida; order Zingiberales; family Zingiberaceae; genus Boesenbergia; species Boesenbergia rotunda. The sequence continues at coordinate 421,881 of JAGFNQ010000469.1, forward strand.
CCAAATTTGGTGGAAAACGGAGAAGAAATCAACGCCGAGACGCAAGGGACAACAACCACTTCGCAAGGGACAGCAACCAAAATTTCAGCCTCTCCACTTCCAGCCAAAGAAGATGATTTTAGGGTTCCTTTACCCTTTCCACAGCGAAGAACACATGCCAAAAAGCAAGTGGAGGAGGAGAAGGCTAAGGAATTCAATGAGTCAGTGGAACTTTTCAGTAAGGTAGAGATCAATGTACCTTTGTTGACCATGATCAAGCAAATTCCAAAGTATGCTAAGTTTTTGAAAGATCTTTGTGTTCACAAAAAGAAACTTAAGGAGAATGAGTTGGTCAGCTTTGGGAAGAATATCTCAGCACTTATCCACACCATTCATCAGAAGTGTGAAGATCCAGGGGTATTTACTGTTTCTTGTGAGATAGGGAGCACCATATTCCATGATGCTATGTTAGATTTAGGAGCTTCCATAAATGTGATGCCCAGGTCAGTATTTAGATGCTCGGCATAGGCCCTTTACAGCCCACTGGTGTGGTGATACAGCTAGCAGACAGGAGTCAGACCCACCCAGCAGGTATGATTGAAGATGTTTTGGTGAAGGTAAAGGAGCTAATATTTCCTGCAGATTTTTATATTTTGGATATGGAGGGAGATTATTTGGCGCACCGTTCTCCACTTATTCTAGGCAGACCTTTTCTGAAGACGGCCAGAACAAAGATTGATGTATATGCCGGTACACTTTCCATGGAGATTGGAGACACGGTGGTTCAGTTTAGCCTTTTCGATGCTATGAAGCACCCGAGGGAGGACCACTCCGTTATGAGCATGGACATTCTTGAGGAGCTGGAGTAGACAGAGTTAGAGGCTGAGGGATTTTTATCTGATTTTTCTGGAGGAGCTATTGATTCAGAGGAGGCTGAGAGAGTACTTACTGCTGAGACTGAGGATTTTTCAGAAGATTTTTCAAACACATTTCCAGCTAGAGAGATTTTTCTAGGTGTAGGGGATTGCACAGAGCCCCAAGGATCACCTATTTCTGTTGAGATTCAAAGTGTAGGGGATTGCACAAAGCCCCAAGGATCACCCACTTTTACGGAAGAAGACCAGAGTGAACTGAAGCCATTACAGGCCATTTGAAGTATGCATACCTAGGAGAGGAGCAGACTTTTCCTGTGATTATTGCACAGCATTTGGAGTCAGAACAAGAGGAAAAATTATTGCAAGTCCTGAGGCACTACAAGAAAGCAATTGGGTGGACATTATCAGATATACCAGGTATCAGCCCAGCTATCTGCATGCACAGGATATTTTTGGAGGAAAATGTCAAACCTGTGAGGCAACCACAAAGGAGGTGACTAGACTTCTACAGGCAGGTATCATTTACCCTATTTTTGACAGTCAGTGGGTTAGTCCTATTCACGTGGTGCCCAAGAAATCTGGAGTGACCGTGGTGGCAGATGAAAGCAATGAATTAGTACCCACCATAGTTAAGAATTCCTGGAGAGTCTACATTGATTACAGGAAGCTCAACAAGGTCACAAGGAAAGATCACTTCCCTCTACCCTTCATTGATCAGATGCTTGAGAGATTGGCAGGGAAGTCACACTATTGTTTCTTGGATGGATTTTCAGGCTATTTTCAGATTTGCATAGATCCAGAGGACCAGGAGAAGACCACCTTCACTTGCCCCTTTGGCACTTTTGCCTACAGACGCATGCCCTTCGGACTCTGCAACGCACCTGGTACATTTCAGAGATGCATGGTAAGTATATTCGGTGAGTTGCTAGAGGACTGTATGGAGGTATTCATGGATGATTTTTCAGTTTATGGCACGTCTTTTGATTCATGTTTAAATAACTTGTCTAGGGTTTTACATCGTTGCATTGAAACTAACCTTGTTCTTAATTTTGAGAAATGCCACTTTATGGTAGAGCACGGGATAGTACTTGGACACATAGTCTCTCGGAAAGGTATTGAGGTAGATCCTGCTAAAATCAGTGTTATTTCTTCTTTATCTTACCCGTATGCGTACGGGATGTTCGTGCTTTTCTTGGACATGCAGGATTTTACCACAGATTTATTAGAGATTTCAGCTTGATTGCTCGACCCTTGACACGACTTTTGCAGAAGGATGTTGAGTTTCATTTTGATGAAAAATGCAAGGAAGCTTTTCATAGACTCAGGGAGGCTCTTACCTCAGCTCCTATTATTACATCACCTGACTGGACTCTACCATTTGAATTAATGTGTGATGCTTCTAATTTTGCAGTGGGAGCTGTTTTAGCACAGAGGGTTGATGGAGCACCACATGTCATTTGCTACGCCTCCAAAACCCTAGATGCCGCCCAAGCCAACTACACCACGACTGAAAAGGAGCTCCTTGCCATTGTTTTTGCTTTAGATAGATTCAGATCTTATTTATTGTGCTCACATGTCATTATTTTTTCTGATCATGCAGCTCTCAAATACTTATTGAAAAAGCCTGATGCAAAACCTAGATTGATCAGATGGATGCTCCTACTCCAAGAATTCGACCTGGAAATCAGAGATAGAAGTGGAAAAGAGAACTTAGTTGCAGATCATTTGAGCAGACTTGAAGGAGATGGATCTCCTACCACCATTGATGATGATTTCAGAGATGAGCACTTGATTTCAGTGTATGGTGAGACACCGTGGTATGCAGACCTAGTTAACTTTCTTGTTGCACATGTATTTCCCACTCAATTTTCTAAGGCTCAAAAAGATAAATTAAAAAGTGATGCAAAGTTTTATGTGTGGGATGATCCTTATTTGTGGAAATTTTGTAATGACCAAATAATTAGGAGATGCATACCCGATCATGAGTTTTCTTTTGTCCTGACATTTTGTCATTCATCAGCTTGTGGGGGGCATTTTGGACCCCAGAGGACGGCCAGGAAAGTACTAGAGTGTGGATTATATTGGCCCACCCTTTTTCATGATTCACATGTTTTTTATAAAAATTGTGATAGATGTCAGCGAACTGGGAACATAGGAGCGAGACATGAGATACCCCAAAACACTATGCTTTACTGTGAGATTTTTGATGTTTGGGGGATAGATTTTATGGGACCTTTTCCTGCATCTTATGGTTATCTGTATATTTTACTTGCTGTGGATTATGTTTCGAAATGGGTGGAGGCCATTCCCTCCAGGACTGATGATTCTTCTGTTGTTTGTAGTTTTGTTAGGTCACACATTTTTTGCAGGTTTGGAATTCCAAGAGCAATAATCAGTGACCAAGGATCTCATTTTTGCAACAAACACATGAAGGCGATGCTTAGCAAATATGGGGTGGCATATAAAGTTTCTACATCCTATCATCCCCAAACAAATGGACAGGCTGAGATTTCAAACAGAGAGATCAAGTCAATCTTAGAAAAGACAGTCGGGCCCACTAGAAAAGACTGGAGCAAGAGGCTAGATGACGCACTCTGGGCCTATAGAACAGCATACAAGACACCGATTGGCATGTCACCCTACCGCTTGGTTTATGGTAAGGCTTGTCACCTCCCGTGGAAATAGAGCATAAGGCATATTGGGCGGTGAAAGCTTGTAATTTCGATGCTACCAAAGCGGGGGAAGAGAGAAAATTGCAACTCCAAGAACTTGAAGAAATTCGGCTAGAAGCATTTGAAAATTCAAGGATCTACAAGGAGAAGACAAAGAACTTCCATGACAAGCACATTGTGAAGAAAGATTTCAAAGTTGGTGACAAGGTGTTATTGTACAAATCAAGGCTCAAATTGATAAATGGTAAATTAAGGTCAAGGTGGGATGGTCCATTTATTGTAACCAATATTTTTCCCTATGGTGTTGTGGAAATTCAAGATGCATCTAATGGTTTTATTTGGAAAGTAAATGACCACCGGCTCAAAAGGTACTTTGAAGAGCTAAAGGAGCTAGAGGTGGATGGGTTGGACATGAACGAAGCTATCTACCCAACTTAAGGGGAGTTCACTTTCTCTACCATTTATTGTACATATCATTTTCATGTTGCTAGGAATAAATGTTTCTCTTTTTAAAGCAAGTAGTGGATAATAAATTCTTAGGAAACATGACATGAATAAAATGATTGTAAATACCATGTCTTTTATTTTAGCACTTTTTCTTGCATGATTAGGAATAAATGTATCCCTCTAGGTTAACTTATTGTCATTTTAGAGTCTTTTGAAAATAAATTAAATTTGGTTGTTAAAACTTAGGGTTTGAGTTCATGGATGAAATCTTGGATGCTTGAGTACTACTTTTCCTTAGATTCTTGATTGAGGACTTGAGATGAATTATTTTTGCCTAGTGAGAATTAGCCTTATATTTGTGATACACATATGTTATTATACTCTAGAACTTGCTTAGGTTCTTTCAAAACCATATTTCGTTGGTTGGATCACATCTATGAAGACTAATCATATTGTTTCCCTTTTTCCATGTTACTCTTAGTAATGATCATACTTGATACATACTCTTTTCAATTTGTCTTTCCTTATTCCTAATCTTAACCCCAATTTTTCTATGGATTTGTTTTCTTGGGATGTTTTCTTTATGCTATTTTGCCTGAGACGGACAAAGATTTAAGTGTGGGGGAGTGATTAGTGATTTGGAAGCAATTTTTATCAAGGATGCACTTCATTTCGAAAAAATTTTGCCAAGTGAGTTGAGTTGGAGTCAAAAATGAGCAAGAAGAAGTGATCAAAGATTGAAAACAATTGAAGATTCTTGACCATCAATTGGAGATCCAAGCCATGTTGTGCCAAGGTGAATTCGGCTGAAATTATTTGCCAAAGAGAGAAGAAAAACATTTTGGAGCATGTTTCGGCCAGCTCACTAAATGCTGGAATTCTATGCCAAACATGAGGGAAGAAAGGAGTTTTTGTGTGCAAATTAGTAATGGAATGGCAGCTGAACTTGATTTAAGATCAGAAAGCTGAGTTGAGATGCAAGGTTGAAAATCTGAACAAGTGCAGAAAACAATTTCAGAAAGCTGCAGAATGATTCTTCCCTGCTGCCGTGGAGCTGAAAAATTCAGTTATAAACAAAAGAAGATCCAAGGAAGTACATGTGCTAAGTTGAATTCAGCTGAGAAGCAAAAGAAATCTACAACAAGAAAAGAAAAGAAGAACAAAAATCTACAATGAGGAGGAAAAGTTGGCACGCAAGTGAGAAAATAGTTTGTGCCAAAGAAAAATTGTGAAGTGTGGTCAGAATTGTTTGAATTGTAGTTTTTCTTTGCTAGGAAGCTGTTCGGCCACTTAGTTGGAATCTGAATTGCAGCTGAAGATGCTAAATTGAAGCTGCCCGATCTGATCCAATGCAGAAAAAAAAAAATCTGTGCCATTTCGAGAAGAAAGAAGATTCTACACCAAAGTGAAAAGGAAATTCCAAGTGAAGCATGATTTGGTCAGCAAGATTTGGAATCATGGAAGTCAAAATGCTGTGTTTAAGTTTGAATTGAAGGCTGTAAAATCTGATTTGAAGTAGTTCCAGATCAGAAAGAATTTGGAAGGCTGACCAAAGGCTGAAGAAATCTGAACTGCATGGAAAGGTTGCTGCCGAGTGTTGAATTTGGAGCTACTGAAATTAAACAAACTGAATTCAAGGGAAGCTACAAAGTGCTGAAAAATTCTGTGAAGAGATATTGTGCAATCTGGGCAGAGAAGAAGCTGAGAAACAGGAGGAAATTCTGAGCTGCCGAAAGGATATAAAAAGGCTGGAAAGAAATCAGGAAGTGGCAAAGGTTTTTGACAAGGTTGAGTTTTATGAACTTAAGAGAATTGAAGGAAATCATTATGCCAAGTTTCGGGCAGAGGTTCTATTTAAATGCAGCAAATTTAAGAGCTGTGCCATTACAAATCAAGATGAATTGCAGTTGTAACAAATTTAAGAGCTGAAACAAACTGCATTGCAAGCTAGCAAAACAAATCTGAGAGAAAAATTTTTGAAATCTGCCGACAGTGATTTGGAGTTGCTGAATGACAAAAATTAAATACAAGCAGAAGGTGAAGCAAGCTGCAAAGGGCTGTGAAAATTCTGTGAAGAGCTGTTGTGGAATCGGCAAGAAAAGATTTACAAGTGCAAAAAAGTTGTGTGTTAAAATAGTTTGTGCAGATCAGAAATGGGAATGAGATGAACTGATCTGAATTGAAACCAATGCAAGGAATGCTGAAAAGGACTCAGAACAAACCCACTCGAAGCCCAAGAGGTTTTGGAGAGCAGCAAGTTGCTACTTAAGCTGAAAATTCAGTTATGAAAGAAGAAAAATCAGTAGAAATGTGATGAAGACAATTTTGTACCAACTTGCAACCGAATTTGAGTTTTTGAGGCTATGAATCAAGGCAGTAGGTATAGGAATGTATTCAGTTCTGTTCCCATGGTGCTCAGCAGAATGTAAACTAAAAAAAAAAATTACAGCTAAGAAGAAAAAAAAATAAGGAAGAAACAAAAGGGGCACACAAAGGAGTTTCGGCTTCATGAATTTAGTGGAATGCTTCTCATCCGAATTACATCTTTGTTCCACTACCTTTTTGACTCCACTAGAGGAAAAGAAAGCAGAAAATGAATTTAGTAGCTGACCAAGAGAAAGAGAAAAGAAAAGGAAGAAATTGGCACGCAAATGGCAAAATTGGCACAAAAGGACTAGTGAGGACTTTTACTCCATCACACTTTTGATATCACTAGAGGACTGACAAGAGGGGCAAACACATTGGAAACATTTTTGAGCACTCAAGTCTTCCACTTTATCAGTTTTACCATTTCCTTGATTCTTACTCCATGTCTTACCATTTTTATGTCTTTCATGTGTTTTTGTAGATGTTGATCCTAATCATGAATAATGGTATAATAAGCAAGCCTATGGTAGTGCAAGAAGCATGTGTGTTTGAGTGAGCTCCACTTCCATTATCAACTAAGAACTTAAGGAGAGAGCCACCAAAATTTTCCTTGAAAGGCTAGTGATTTAAATTCATCTCAATGACTCATGATGGATGAAAAGGCTAAGTTGTTGATTTAAGGACAAGATACTAATCCATAGAGCTTAGATTTTTGAGAATTGACAACCCTAGGTAATTTCTTTTCATTTGCTTCTAATTATGCTTAAGTAAATCTAAGGGATACATACTTAGTGTTTTCGCGAGACGCTCAAGCTCAAGTGTGGAGGAGTTGATAAGTACCATTTTAGTGATTATTTGAGTTGCATAAATCCATGTTTGACCTATGTTTTTATTGCTTAATTGTGAAATTGCCCTAGATTTTAGAACTTACTCTTATTTTGGACTTAATTGCAAATTTACACATATTTGGATTATTTGACCACTAAATTCTTGATCTATTTTTGTAGGCATGAAAGGTTCATGGACTTAGAGCATATTGGGTCAAACTTGAGTCGGAAGTGACCCGGATCGAGTTATCAAGATTAGGATTAAATCTGGGCCATCCGATTCAAAAGCGGCAAGATCTGAGCCATCTGGGACTATCTGAAGCAATCCGAGCTAGGGTTAGGGTTGATCAAGCATTCTGATCATGATCTGAAAGTTTCATCTAAATCAGAGCTAAATCAACCGTTGGATCAAGCTCGGAGGGCTCTAGATCGTCCATTCAAAGACTAAGTTGATCTGGACCATCCGTTGCACATCTGGAGGATCCGAGCTACCACGAGGTAGATCCTGACCCCTGATCAACATCCTCAAAGTTTGGCTCAAATCAGAGCAAGATCAGCCGTTGGATTCATCCAATTCAATCTGGACCGTCCAATGCCAATTACTTAAGGAAAATTTCTGCGCAGCTCACCCTCGTCACATCTTCACTGTTCTTCATGTTCTTCAGCCGTTTTCATCGCTTTTGCAATTTTTTTTATCTAAGAAGGCGTGACCACCTCCATTCCATTCCTAGATCAAGATTTGAATCGTGGGTGATAGTCTCCTTGAAGAATTCAGTTCCATTTGCGCCGGAACAGGGATTGTTTGAGGGTTTCGGCAATTCCTCAGTCCGATCACTTGCTTCTCATCCACAATCCATTTCCAAGCGTCTGAGCCACTTGTAGGGGTTCTCAGGTGAGCTCAGACGCTTCCCAAATCATCATCGTAGCTCCATCAGTTGAGATAGAGTGAATCGGATTGCAAATTCCAGCTAAGCGCAGATTTGAGCAGAGTCAACTTCAGAGATGATTTCCCACTGATTTGCTGAGCCTAGGGGTTCGAAGCCAGCTCTTGCTTGACGACCAAGAAGATTTTGAGCTATGGAAGGGATCGAGGAGTAGTTTCCTTAGTTTAATTTCGGTTTTTGCAGTTATTTTCATTTCTGTCGCAACTCTGTTCTGAGTTTCAGTTTTATCAGCTGTCTTAGTTTGTTACTTTCAATTTCTGAACTGTTTTTACTTAATTAGGTTTTAATCCTGCAAGACAATCAGTTAGGGAGCTTGTTTAGTTAACAATAGCTGTAATTTCAGTTAAACTCTAGCTTAAATCTTTGCGTGCCAATTCCAGCATGTGTGCCAATTTAATTCTGCATTTTTCATTCAGTTTCTGAATTTGTTTCAGATTGCCTGTTTTCTTAATTGTTTCTGAGTTATCGTAGTTGTTAATTTCTGCTCTAGCATTAGATAGATAGTGTGTTTAGTTAAAATAACACTTAATTGTAGTTCTTTGCAATCCCATTTGTGGCGTGCCAACTACATAGCTGCGTGCCATTTTATTTCTGTAAAAACTCATTCTGTTCTGAAATTTCCAGCTGCGGTTTTCTGAATTCTTGCTAGGTAAACACTAGGTATTTTAGCTTAGTTTGTTTGGCCTTTCGATCAGTGTTTCAATCTGAGTTTGTTTGTGTTTTGCGCCCAAGCCATATGCTGATTTCTGAACATTAAGTCTGAAATTCTGCACATCCATTTCTGCATGTGTGCTTTTCTTAAGTTCTGATTTCAGCTCATCAATCCCTTGCCTTAGTCTTGCTTAGTTCTTTCCCAATAGCTTTGTTTCCCAATTGAAACGATCAGCTTAAAATTCGAGTTGCAAGTTTACTAATTTCTTATATTTGGTGTTAGTTTTTGGCACAAAGAGTTTTCTCTTGCGTGCCAACTGATTTGAACCTTTTTGCATCCGAATTTAACTTGTTTTTGTGGCATATGATTGTGTTCGAAATCAATAAGTTTGCATTCACTCATTTTTGAATTTTGTTGGCAGTGGTTGGCTTCCAAAAACATTGTAGCTAGTTAAGTTGAGTTGTTTGTTTGATTTCTTAATTTCGCATGCTACTAATTGTTGCATGTTTGTTTATTTTCGAAAACTGTCAGCCCTGTTCTTAATCATTTGCTTAGCCCTTGATTGCATTTCATATTACCTTTGTTTCTTTTTCCCCATCCTTTTCAGCTACCCTGGTAGAGCAAGTCTCATTGAGTTTAGTTTATAAAGTGCATTTCCTTTGTTTAGTTTATTAGTTTAAGGTTGTTTTTACTTTTTCGTTGCAATTGCATTCCGAATTCATAGCCCAAAACCCAATTAATTATTTGAAACCCAAAAACACAAACGACACATAAACCAAGCTCGAATCAAACACAACAACTAGCTCCGAGAAAAATACGACCTGTGGCCCCTTTACTACACATTCATATTTTTGATTGCAAAAAGGGTTTCCAGCATTCATATACATTTAAATTTGAGACCCACATTCGTGACAGTCTATTTTGGGTCCGTCATAGCTTCCGAAGAGTTTTCTCGCTAACTCTTGTTTGGCTTTGACTTAGGGCGTCCGGGACCTCCCGGGCGCCCAACCCAGCTGCTGCCCCTCTCCTTTGGGGCGTTCTGAGCTGCAGAAACTCGTTCCTTCGGTCCTGCATCCAGGGTTAGTACCAAACAAAACAAAGCAAGCATGTTAGTGCATTTTACAGCCGTAGCTGTCTTGGTTCTGACTTTGGGTCTCCAAAATGGAACCCTAGGTCGAACCGACGCCTACTGTTCCCTCGACGGGGAACGCGTCCTCACCTACTCCTCTCGGGAGAATTTACCTGTTGCCAACCGGCTCCTCCGGTTGGACTTTTGCCTAGCGGTCCTTTGCCAGGTGCTTAGTAGTCCTTTGCCAGGTCTTCAGTACCAAGCAGTCCTTCGCCTGGTGCCGAGCAATCCTTCGCCAGGTCTTTGGTTCCAAGCAGTCCTTTGCCTGGTGCCTAGCAGCCCTTCGCCAAGTCTTTGTTTCCTGGCAGGCCATCGCCAGGTGCCTAGCAGCCCTTCGCCAGGTCTTTGTTTCCTGACAGTCCTTCGCCAGGTGCCTAGCAGCCCTTCGCTAGGACTTTGTTTCCTGGCAGTCCTTCGCTAGGTGCCTAGCAGCCCTTCGCTAGGACTTCTTTCTACACACTTGAGTAACTTCGTTAGATCACAAATAGTACTTAACTTTGAATCCTTTACCAATATCAAAACAAGGTTCGATATGGTGCTTCCTGCACCAACAATCTCCCCCTTTTTGATTTATGGCAACACAATTCAAAGTTAAGTTATAACAGATTAAGCAATAAGGTTAAGACCAATTAAATATAGCAATTCTGAACAGTATAAAGTCTAAAGCAAATGTAATTTTGAAAAAAAAATTTCTCATACTCCCCCTGAATAATTGTGTTATAAAACAACAATTAACTTAACTCTTAACTTTGACCTTTCCTCCCCCTTTGACATATATCAAAAAAATATTTCTGGGTGAACAACATATTTAACAGGGATTTTTGAGTTTTTCTAAGTGCTTCATGTTTTTGACAAAGTGTTTTTCAAAAATAGAGTAAAAGCATTTTCACTATCAAAACTTTTTTTTACACTTAGATAATTTTCCATTATGAAAAGTTTTGCAGGCCTAAATTTTGAAACAAACTTTTACTTACATGGCCTAAAAAAATTTTACTTAGGCAAAATTTCCATTCTTGAAGCTAAATTTCAAAAAAAAGTTCAACTTTGGGAAATATTTTGTTTACTAAAGAAAATTTTGCACATTTAGACGAATTTGCTTGGAAACACTTTGTGCATTTTGAACAACATAATTCTTAAGAAATTTCTAGACAAGTTTTCCCCAAAAAAACTTTACTTAGAAATATTTGCCAAAATTTTTAAAAAGTTTTGCTCAGACAAATCTTGTTTACTAAGGAAAATTTCACTTAAAAAAATTGAAATACTTAGATACTTAGAAACTTTTGCTTTACTTTTGAAAAAAATTCCTTTTTCTCTTTCTTTCTCTCCCCCTTAATGTGAAACTCTTCTCCTTATGTTTTAGACCATTTCTAAGATAAACTTTCATTAAAAAGGGGAAAAAGTTTTAAGGAAGAATTTAATTTCACTTTTTCAACTCTCCCCTTTGGCTATATATCAATAAAGAACTTTTGAAAAATATATTTTGAAAGAAATTTTAAAATTTGTGTATCAGAGTTTAATAGTCTTGAAAATATAAAAATACTTAGCCTAATTCTTGAAAGCATAGCAAAAAGCTTTAAATTGTAAAACTCCACTTTGAAAGGTATTTAAAAAAAATTGTATTTGTAGGTAAGTCTTTTAGAAAATTCACGCACTTAGAACACTATTGCCTTGAAAAATATTAGTACTTTTGAAAACATTATATAGAAGTACTTTTGAAAGATATTATGCATTTTTGAAGATATAAGTACTTTTGAAGATTATGTATTTTTGAAAAATATAAGTACTTTTTGAAAAAAAATGTTATGCATTTTGAAACCATAATATTTTACTTGACTAGGTTTCTTTTCCAGTCTGACACAATCCTAGGAATCCATGTTAACTACAAGGATATTTTTCTAAGTGTCCTGGAAATTCTCAAAACTCAAGCAAATATTATTTCAAAAGGTATTTCAAAAATAATTTTATAGGCCAAAAAACATTTTAAAATAATAATATTTTGTAAGACAAATTACTTATGTTTTCGATACAATTTTGAAAATATAGTGTATGGAAACATATTATTTAGAAATGTTTAATAACTCTTTTAATTTGACCTCCCCCTAAACTTGACACAGTCGTTGGAAGCTTGTTGACAACAAGTATTCTTCCTTTGAGTTCTTAGGGTTCTGTTCAGATCAAAAGAATTATTTAATAATTTCAAAGATAATTGCCAAAGAAAATACTTGTTAGAAATAATTTCTTTTGGTTTAGACTCCCCCTAAATTTGACACATCCTAGGAGTCCTTGTAGATCATTAAGTAGACCTCCTTTGTGTCTTTAGGGTTTATCAAAATCAAAAAAAATTTTGAACAACCTTTTGAGTATGATAACTTTCAAGGAGATAAATTTTTGAAAACATAACTTGAATTGATAGCACAGTTTTCGAAAAACATTTTGAAATGATGATAATTTTTCAAACAGATAGTAGTATAGGAAGGTTTTTGAATCAATTTTTGAAAACCTTATTTTGAGATGATAATAAATTTTAGAGCATAAGGTTTTTGAAAAATCTAAATTTTTCGGAAAAACAAAAAAATCCCCTTTGTATCCGACACGTTTGACTTTATCTAAGTACCTTAAGGGATTTCAGTGTTGACTAGGTTTGACTATGTTGACTAGGTTTGACTATGTTGACCAAGTTTGACTCAATTGACTATGTTTGACCAATCAATAACTAAATCAAACAAGCCCTAGATTCTATTTAAAATGAGTCTATTATGATATTTAACATGAAATTCATTATTTTTAAAAAATGTTAGAGATGGAAAAAGTAGGGTACAGTAAACTAAATTAATTTGAAAAATAGAAATAATTTTGACTAACTTTTGAAGGTACTTTGAGTTTTATTTAAGAGGATAGTGACATATACTCTTAGGTCCTAGATATCTCACCCATTTCTACGTGATCAAACATGTTAACCTTATAGGTTTTGTGAGATAAATATTTTAATTTTGAAAAGTTGGATTAATTTTGAAAAGTTAAATTAATTTTGAAAAACCAATTAATTATGCTTTTAAATTTATTTTTGAAAATAATGGTTGAATCTAAGATTAATTAAAACTTGTGTTAGATTCAGATCTGACAATAGTAAAGTGAATTTGATTTTTAATAATCGGCTTCCAGGTCTTGGCGAGGCACTAGGCCTTCTTTGGCCCTAGCCTTATTGGATCATGAACCCTTTCCTTGACAAAGTCTTTTATTGAAAATCCATCTTCATGTTACTTCTTGAAAGATTTTGGTCTAACTAGTTTGGGTCTTGGATCAGTAGCTTCGGCTAGTTCCGCCAAAATTGCTTCCCTAACGTACTATCATCTCACCTCCACCCAATACTATGTTATTCAAATTTCGGTTAATCGGTTTAGTCCTTAAACTAATCAATCCTAATTCTAAGCAAAAAAAAATAAATAAAAAGCAACACACAATTAAAGCAAACAAGATAAAAATGATCTAAGTTACATCATAATCGAAATAAAACTCTAGGTTTTTAAAATCAGCATGGTTGTGAATTAAGTTTTCTAACGTATTGACCTTAAATAATTTATACGAATTAATCATGTTATTCAAGGTAAATATTGGATTTTTAAATACTGTAAATTTACCTTTTGATTCCCGGTGGGAATCTCCCCCTTGATTCTAGCCATCTCTCTTTTGCTTGATTGTTTCTTCGGCATTTTGTAGCGGTCGCGAGCCAACCAGACCAGTTTCCAAGGATCCCTTCCTTCGTCGTTAGATTCTGAGTCTGAGTCGGACTCAGGTACTGGTTGAGGCCTCTTTTGCATTTCTCTTGGAGTTTTCCCTGCAATGAAAATTATACCTTCCTCGACCACTGTAGTATCAGCTTGATTATTTAACCTTAATTCAGAAACTGATTCAAAATTAGTTACCGATTTTGTCCCAGAAAACTCGTCGTCTGATTCTGGTTCGATTTCGACGTCGGGGTTCGAGTCTGTCTCAGCTACTTGTGCTTGAGCAGAAAATGCAAAATCTTCTAAGATCTCAATATCGGAGCTCTCTTCGTGTAGATTGATTAGCTTTTCCCACTTCTCTTTGGCACAAGTGAAGGATCCGACCCGCTTTAATTCTTCTTTGGTCAGGCCACATTGTAAGATTATTGTTGCCTTAGCATCAGTCTCGATCTTTCTTAGAGTTGGTTCGTCCAATTTGTCCCAGGCGATCGCTGTTCCATCATCTGTGGGGAATGTGAATCCCGTTTGGATTATCAACCATAAATCCAAATTGGCCTTCAAGTGGGATTCCATTAGACCCTTCCAGGTTCCGAAGTTCTCACTAGAGAATAGAGGCGGACGAACACTGTTCCATTCTTGATTGGCCATTAAGGATAAATCTTGCACAAAAAAAAAATAGAAATGTACCAAGACTTGGTCTTGGATTAGTAGTGCGGGAGAAAAAAAAAATAACCCAACAAAAATATTGCATGAATATCGAGGCAGAATAATAATAAAATAATAATAAAAAAAGTTTGAGATAAATTTTTTGAAAATGTTACTTTTGTCAATTCTGAAAAGAAATAAGCATTCAAAGTTGAAAATTTTGCTCGAATTAAAATAACACGTATTTCGAGAAAAATATTAAAATAAGAATAAAAAAATTTATGACAAATTTTCAAAAATTGATCGTTTTATCAATTTCAATGAATGGTGAAAAATTGAAAATTCAAAATTGAAAAATTAAATCCACCCACAGATATTATTTATTTGAAAATAAAAAGCGAAAAAGATCGAGTGGTGTTGCACCAAACTTGATTAACGAGAAAGATAAAAAAATAAAACAATTTTGAAAATTCGAAAAGCTCTCAAATTGGTGGTTGCACCAAATTTGAGCTACCCCGCTCTGATACCACTTGTTGGATCAAGAGAATACGATAGAGGGGGGGGGTGAATATCGTAAAACCTTTTCGAATAAAACTTTAAGAAAATAAGCAGCGGAAATTAAAACAACCAAACGCGAACACAAGGATTTACTTGGTTCGGAGTCGCGGTCGGCTCCTACTCCAAGGCCCACGGTCCTTGACCATTTACTGCGGGCAAATCTATAATGCGCAAAGTGTTTTACAAAGAATTGTACAGTAATATTGCAGTAAAAGAAAACAGAGTTACTCTTCGAGATCGACGCCCGGTATGGATCGTACTTTGGTGCGGAGGGTCGTCGTCGGCGCTTAGAATCTCGAGATTTGAGGCTTCCGGAGTAGAGTGCTTGAGTCGAAGAGCGTAGAGGCGTTTGGAAAGTTGTTGTAGAAGCCTTGGGGGTCGAGCCCCTTATATAGTGAACCTGGGGGTGCCCGGGACGTTGGGGCCGCCCTCCGCGTGTCACACGATCCGCAAACATCTTGGTCAACCCTTATCCCTCCAGGATCGGGCTCGATGTTTGACGGGGGCTCCCGGGAAGCAGGGGGTGCTCGGGTTGACTCAATCAGTTGGCTTCTCGGTTGGATAGAATTCTATCTGCTTCGTTGGCTTGGACCCAGGGCGCCCGGGAGCAGTGAGCTTCCGAAGCGTTTTCTCGCTAACTCTTGTTTGGCTTTGACTTAGGGCGCCCGGGACCTCCCGGGCGCCCAACCCAGCTGTTGCCCCTCTCCTTTTGGGCATTCTGAGCTGCAGAAACTCGTTCCTTCGGTCCTGCATCCAGGGTTAGTACCAAACAAAACAAAGCAAGCATGTTAGTGCATTTTACAGCCGTAGCTGTCTTGGTTCTGACTTTGGGTCTCCAAAATGGAACCCTAGGTTGAACCGACGCCTACTGTTCTCTTGACGGGGAACGCGTCCTCACCTACTCCTCTCGGGAGAATTTACCTGTTGCCAACCGGCTCCTCCGGTTGGACTTTTGCCCAGCGGTCCTTTGCCAGGTGCCTAGTAGTCCTTTGCCAGGTCTTCAGTACCAAGCAGTCCTTCGCCTGGTGCCCAGCAATCCTTCGCCAGGTCTTTGGTTCCAAGCAGTCCTTCGCCTGGTGCCTAGCAGCCCTTCGCCAAGTCTTTGTTTCCTGGCAGTCCTTCGCCAGGTGCCTAGCAGCCCTTCGCTAGGACTTTGTTTCTGGCAGTCCTTCGCCAGGTGCCTAGCAGCCCTTCGCTAGGACTTTGTTTCTTGGCAGTCCTTCGCCAGGTGCCTAGCAGCCCTTCGCTAGGACTTCTTTCTGCACACCTGAGTAACTTCGTTAGATCACAAATAGTACTTAACTTTGAATCCTCCTTCGCCAGGTGCCTAGCAGCCCTTCGCTAGGACTTTGTTTCCTGGCAGTCCTTCGCCAGGTGCCTAGCAGCCCTTCGCTAGGACTTCTTTCTGTACACTTGAGTAACTTCGTTAGATCACAAATAGTACTTAACTTTGAATCCTTTGCCAATATCAAAACAAGGTTCGATATGGTGCTTCCTGCACCAACACACCAAAGATGGAGTCTCTCCTTCTTGATGATGCCGCACACCCCCTCCTTCTTGACTTGTGCACACGTTAAGGGAAGAAGAGAAGAAGAGAATGAAGAGAAGAAGAGAAGCTTTTCTTCCTTCCTTCCCAAACCCTTGCCTCTCCCTTCTTCTTACACGCCGGCGCCGCCCAACCCTAGGAGAGAGACAGGGAGGGAGAGAGGAAAAACCCAAGGCTTAGGTTAATTGTTATGGCTTTGGTTTCATGACTCATGAGGTGTTTTTAGGCTACAATAGGGACCATGAGGAGAAGTTGGTTTTCGTCTCCTAACAGATCCTAAACCTGACCCGTTAATGATAAACCGCTCCACTAATGGGTTATCATTGAACTACCACACCAACCCCATAATTAAATATGGGCTCCACCATATTATGTGTACATAATCTCCCGTGTTTAAGATATCACATGCCCATTAATTAATTAAATTACTGACAATTTAATTAATTAATATCTAACTCCATGAGTAGTACCACTCAACTTTATTATCATGTTGGACCAAGTTCACCTACAAGATTTACATGATAAACTTTATGAGCTTCTCAAGGGGACATCATCATCCTAAAAATTAGGATATGGTTTCCTTCTATAATTAACGACATACCATGTAAATAATATTATTTTCCAATTTATCGGGCCTATTAATTTAACGAATAAATCTCGCCCATTGGTAAATTAAAGAAATAAATATTAAGTACATGTGCCCGCTATTATATCGGGATTAAGAGCTTGTACATCATAATAACAGAGGTCTTATTCGATTATATAGTCAGTATAAATCAAACAATCTCAAGTCGGTCCTGCTCAATACACACAAAGTGTACTAGTGTAATTCTATAGTCAAGATAAACTAATAACAAATTACACTACAACCATTCCAATGGTTTGTCCAAATCCATCTCGGTTGTGAGCCACTACTTATACTTTACAAGGAACTGATAATATATCTTCTGTGTGTCACCACACACCATGTTATCTACAATATAAAGTAACAGACAATATGCACACATATAATAAATATAAAATACAACCATGACTACTGTGATTCTTATTCCAAAATAGATGTTCATACAAAAGCTATGTTTATAGTATACATCCTAACACTTAGATCTCAACTTAGAAACCTCCATTGGTTTCTTTTAGTTGGATCAACGCCTAAGATTTATCCCTTCGGGACACAACCTCACTGCACTCTTATCTAGCACTTACCTCAACTCACTTTCCAAACATTGAGTCCTCTAGACCTGTTTGGACTTCACTTCTTGGTATCAGACAGCTTGCCAAGGCTTCCACTTCCTCTGTATTAGGTCCTCCATACCTACTGAGGTATCCTGTTAGATGTCAACCCATTTGGACTTCCTGCCTGGTTTTCACGATTTGCCAAGACTTCACCTGCCTAGTATCAGGCTAGCTGACCTACTAGGGCTTCTAAGTTATGCTTCCTGCACACTTGATCAACACATTTGATCACCACAACACTTAACTTGAAACTTTAACAATATCAAAATATAAGTTCGATTATGGTGCTCCCTGCACCAACACTTTAAATGTTGAATATCAGACTTTCTTCCATGCCATGCTTCATGTGGTGTGCAATCTTTCAAGCTTTTTGTTGGAGAACGATTAATAAGATAAACTACATAGGAAACAACTTCTGCCCAAAAATCATTTGATAAATTTTTTCTTTTGAGCAGCATCTCATAGTTTCAATAATAGTTCTATTTTTTTCTTTCTTTATACCATTTTGTTGTAGTGTAAAACGAGTTGTCAACTCTTGCCTTAAACCATATCCTCTAAAATATTTCTCAGCTTCATTTGAAATATATTCACCATCATGATCAGTTCTTAATGTTTTGATACAAAGCCTAGTATAATTCTCTACTTCAACTTTAAAATCCTTAAAATTTGAAATGCTTGTGACTTTTCTTTCAAAAATTTAATCCATACCTTCCTTGTGAAGTCATCAATGAAAATAATAAAGAACTTACTCTAAGTGATTCTGTTGGCATATTTCCATAGAGGTCAGAATGAACAAGCTCCAATGGCCTTTTGCTCTCTAAGTTGCTTATTGTGGGAATGAATCTGTGTGTTGCTTTCCAAGTCGTCATGCTTCAACTTGGTCGATCTTTGATAGTCCTCTAACCATCTCTTTTGTTGATAACAACTTTAAACTCCTAGAATTCAAGTATCCAAACCTATTATGTCATAGCTTTGAAACCTTTTTATCAACAACAACAAAATAAGATAAATTTGTAGTTTCAAGTTTGAGAGAAAATAAGTTGTCAGAGGTCACACCAATCTTTGCAATAACCTAATTGCCTTTTGATATAGTGCAAACATTATGATACATATGCAAATCATACCCTTTCTTCATAAGATGACCAACACAAAGTAAGTTGCTTTTTAAACTAGGAACAAAATAAACTTAAGACATTTTCTCAATATTTCCAAACTTAGTTTTAAAGAAAATCTTGCCAATTGCTTCAATTTTGTGAGTACTAGCATCACCAATCATCACTTCACAGTGGTCAATTTTAGATAAATTAGAAAACAATTTTTTGTTACCTGTCATGTGTTTGCTAACCCCACTGTCTAGGTACCATATTTCATCTACTTTGTTGTCATTGGAAACAAGTAACAACGTTTCTTCATTCTTACTTTGATGAATAAGGTCACTTTCAGTTTGCTTGTCATCTTCTTACTTAAACCAACAATCTGCAACTTTATGTCCAGGCTTGTGGCAGTGGTTACACTTGATGTAACCATTTTTCTTATCATCTTTTTGTTTATGCCAACAATCTATAGCTTTAAGTCCTGGATTTTGACAATAGCTACATTCAAAATAACCACATCCTCGGCCTCTTTAATAACCACCATCTCCTCTCCTCTTTGAAACTTGAAGCTTTGATTTTCACTGCTGTCATTTTGATGGTATTGTTGATTATTTTTTCTTCTTCACGAGAGCTTGAATCACTGAAGGTTCAGGTAAGGCCGACTAGGTGGGGGGGGGGGGGGGGGTGAATAGCCCTACAATCAGAGTTATAAAAATCTCTTACTTTTACTTAGTAAGGATGGACAATTAATTAAATAGTTAATTGAAATAACAACATAAAAATAAACGAGGCTCAGATTTACTTGGTTGTGTTGGGATCGTAGTATCGGTAAGAGGAGAGTGAATTACCCCTGAAAAATAAACTAAATTTTTTGTCTTGCTTACAAAGATAGAGGTTAGTCTGGAAGCAAAACAATATCATAAATAAATAATAACAAAAAATAAGATAAGAGGCACAACTAGTTACTTGATTTGTAACTAGGAAAGTAGCTAATCTAAGACAAATAATAGCTCGTTCTCCAAATGTACTCCTTGGGGCAGAGAAGCCTTTTACACAAAGTAGAACTTAGAGAAAAATAAAGAAACTATTACAGAATCTTGTGTTCGGTTGGAATGATTGAATGAACTGAGTTCAGGTGTCTATTTATAGCTCCTGTGAAAGTTTATCGAAGTGCTGACATGGTGCTTCTCGGGCGTCTGAGTGCACACGAGCGCCTGACACGTGGTCAAGGTATATCTATGTCACAATGGCCGTTGAACAACTAGTTCTTGATAAAGTTTGGGCCACGGACACCTGAGTCTGTCCAAGCACCCGGGAATATGGGCGCCCGAGTCCAACCGGGCACCCCCTTTGATTGACTCGAGTGCCTGAGTTGGTCAACAATTGATTGACCAGCCTTCCAGTGGGTTTTTTGGATGATCTCAGACCTTCCTGAGTCGGGCTCACCCGAACCCTCCTTCGACTTCTCCTTGAGCGTGCTTCCTCCTAGCTTCTCATCCCTCGGACATCGCGCACGTCCTTCCCGCTCCACTGACGTACTCTTCAATGGATCTCCATGTCCCTCAGACACATCGAGTCCGTTGGCTTCCTTCCCGTGTCATCCTTCTCAACCGCCAGATCCTTCGCTCGACTTCCTGTACCCCTAAACTCCTGTACACTTAGACACAGGGATCAAATACCAACATGACCTAACTTTAACTCGGTTGACCACATCAAAACTTAACAATCTCCCTCTTTTTGATATACATCAACCCGAATTAAATTAGAGTTAACTACAAACAAAAATATGAATAAAAAACAAGTGATAAGATTTGCAATTTAAAGTGAAAAAATTTGCAATTTAAATCTTTCCTTAACTTAAATCCTATCTCTCCCCCTTTGATCACATCGAAAAAACATATTATGGGCAAAAAAAATCACTTAGAGAGAAGAAAAACTTTTGAAAATTGTATATCCGAAAAAAATCATAGAAAGTTATCTAATCACTTATAATTTATTAGAATATTGCAAAGTGAACGGTTAGTTACCAAAAATTGTGGTTGATCAAAAATCGATTGGAAATTATTTTAAAAATTAAAAGTCTAATTATTGATAAAAAAATTTATAAAAATTTCTCTCTTAGTCAAAAAATACTCAATTTTTTTTATCTAAATTAGAAATTTAGTAGGTTCATCTCTATAAAAATTATCAAAGTAAAATAAATTTTTTAACTATAAGAAAATAATTTTGAATTCAAATTTGATAATTTTTGAAAATATAATTTTTAGAATTAGATTTCAATACAAAATAAATTTGAAAATATTTTTCAATGTTCAAAATATAGTCTAAAGATCTCAAAATATGAGATTTGGTGAAAATTAAATTTTAAGTATTTTTAAAATTTAAAAATTGATTTTATATTGAAAATTCATAAAAATTTATTTAACATTCAAAAAATTTTGAATTTTTTTTTAAGAAAGAACACAGTGAACTCTATCAAAAAAAAAATAAAACTAAATTTTTTGTAATAATTACATATTCGAATAAAAAATTTCAAAAAAATGACAAATAATGTATTAATTAACAATTAAGGGGGAAAACATTAATTATTAGCAAAAAAGTTAACAATTTAGTACAGTCTTAGGGATCCAAAATAAATTCCTACCAATAGGATTTATTAAATATTTCAAAGGAATATATCTTTTGTGATCTTTTATAATTTGGGCCCTGTGATTTCTAAGGTACCGGTTAAGTCTTCCATAAAAGTTTGATTTTTGAAATTTATTTGAATATGTAGCACATTTCTTTTCTAAAGTTTCTATTTGTTCTCTTCTCGAATTTTCAAGTTTTAGCTTATCATATATCTTTAATGGGCATGCAGAAGCTAATTTTCTGTTGGTATCGGAAGCACCAGATCGAACCTTATTTTGATAATGGTAAAGGGTTCAAAGTTAAGTATATTTTTGGTTCTAATTAATTACATTGAGTGTGCAGGAAAGTCCTAGTGTAACTAGTTACGAAGACTTGATTTGTGGGGTTGAGCATGAAGTCCTGGTCGAGGACTGACACCAAAGACCTGGTGAGTGAAGTTAGGCGCAAAGACCTGACTAAGGGTTGGGCACCGAAGACCCGATGAGTGAAGCTGGGCATGAGGACCTGGTTCAGAAAAATGGGTACGAAGTCCTGACTAGGGGTTGGGCACCGAAGTCATGATCCAGAAGATCGACCAGAAGTCTTACCTGAGCGAGGACAATGGATAGAAGTAGGGATGGGTCAAGGTATAGACGTCATGAGACCCAGAGTCTTTAAAGGCCGAGCAAAAGTCCAACCGGACATGCCAATTGGCAATAGGTAACTTCTCCAGAGTGGAGTAGGTGAAAACGCGTTCCCTAGAAGAGGGAATAATAGGTGTCGGTTTGACCTAGGGTTTCAATTGAAACCTAAAAGTCAGGATCGGATAGCACTGACTATCTTGCATGTATTTCCTTTGTGTATTATTGTTGGACTAATCCTGTGTTATAGCTAAGCGAGTTGGAGACCCACGGCAACTTAGGCGCCCAAGAGGACTCGAGCGCCCGAGGACACAGGCGCCCGAGAGCACAAGCACTCGAGAGGTCTTAGGCGCCGTGTACCCATGACTCAGCCTAGGCGTGGCTGAGTTAGCGTACGCTGGTTGGAGACTCCACATCAGTAACACAGGTGCCCGAGAAGTTGTTAGGCACCTAAGTTGGGAGAAAGCTTGGACCAAGCAGGGGATGAGGACACGGCTAGATCGCAGCAACACGAGCACCCCTATAGGCACACGGGCGCACGTATGACCCTATATAAGGGGTTTTCGACTTGAGACTTAGGCAATCTTTTCTACATCACTTGTGCTCTCATCTGCTACCCTAAAACGATCCAGAGATGACAAAATGCTGTTTGACAACAATGTGCCTGTATTTCATTTCGATTAAAGTTGTCGGTCTTTCTTTTCTTCTTACTTGTACTTAAACATTGCATATTTGTACTCATTTGTGACTTACAGAATTCTCCAAAGTAAACGGTCAAGGACTGTAAGCCTTAGAGTAGGAGTCGTCACAGACTCTGAACCAAGAAAAAATAAACAGTATTAGCGATTGCTTTCTTGTGTTCTCTTTTCTGCAACATAACTTGTCTAAATCCGAAGAATTTTTTGAAAACGATATTCACCCCCTCTATCTCTCTCCATGATTTTACAATTGGTATCAGAGCGGGGTTTGCTCAGATTCGATGAAACCACCATTAAAGCCAATTTTTTCGGATTTATGCTTTTCGAACTAATCAGAAACGGTATTGTTGCCTCTTTCTGATATTTTTCTCGTGTATAAATTTTTTCATTTCTCGAAGTTAGTGTAATACCACTCAAGATTTCTTTTACTTGTATTTTTTCCCGCACTACTAATCTAAGATCAAGTCTTGGCACGAGTTTCTTTGTTTGTGTTTTGTAAGATTCTCTCTTTCTCCCACAATGGCCTAACAAGAAGGCTACAACACCGCCCACCCTCCTTTGTTTTCTAGTGAGGACTTTGGCTACTGGAAGAGCCGTATGGAAGTCCACCTGAAAACTTAGGTGGACATGTGAATCATCATCCAAGCTAACCTCGACATTCCTCGGAATACACAAGGCAAGCTTCTGGGATACACCGAATGGGACTTAACCTTGAAGAAGAAGATCCAAGCTGATGCCAAGGCGACCCAAACTCACCAGTGTGGTCTCACCAAAGAAGAGTTCAACCGCATCAGCCCCTTCAATAGCACAAAAGAATTGTGGAACAAGCTGATCGAACTTCACTAACGAACCTCTGACACAAAAATAAGCTAGCGTGACTTGCTATTAAACAAATTGTACAATATGAAGATGCAAGAAAGGGAGACTGCTGCGCAACTATACGCTCGAATCCAGGAGCTAATGAACGACCTTCACACAATTGGCCATAAAGTAGAAAATCAGGATTTAGTAAGGTATGCACTAAATTCATTTCCAAGGAACACCTCGTGGGCATCCATGGTGGATGCGTACAAGGTTTATAAGAATCTTGCATGAATTAAATTAGATGAATTATTTTCTGAATTTGAATTACATGAACAAACTAATGCTACACTGGTCAAGAGAGGTGTTACTTTGGTTGTAGGTAAACTCAAGATGAAAAAGCTGCAACCAAAACCTGAGTCTAACTCTGACTCAGAGTCTGTCGAAGAAGACATTGATTACACCAAACTAGTTAATCTAGTTTAAAGGATGCACAAGAAGAGCAAGGTTCAGAAAAAGAAGAAAATGATTTAGTCAAAGGAAGATCTGACTGAACCAAGCACGAGCCAGAAGAACAAGTTAGAGATCATCTGTTACGAGCGCAATAAGAAGGGTCACTTCAAATCGGAGTGCCCTAACTTAAATGAAGTGAAGAAGCAACTACAAAAGAAGGCGCTTTAAGCTACATGGGATGAGTCTTCCTCGGAGGAGTCAAACGAAGAAGAACTTCCCTACTCAAACCTTTTTGCACTAACAGCATCAGATGAACTTGATGTTGGATCGTAGAAACTCGATAGAGGGGGGGGGTGAATATCGAGATTAAAATTTTTTGGAATACTAGAGAAAATACGCAGCGGAAAATCGATCAATCGCGAACACAGATTGGTTTTACTTGGTTCGGAGTCGCGGTCGGCTCCTACTCCAAGGCCCACGGTCCTTGACCGTTTACTTTGGGCAATTCTATATTCAGAATAACTTTTACAAATTGATAGTACAGATATAGAATTGAAAATAGAATTAGCAACACTTTCGTAATTTAAGTTTACCGACGCCTGAGGTGGATCGAATTTCGGAGCAGAGGGTCGTCATCGGCGCTGGAATCTCGAAGTTGAAGTTTGCCGGAGTGTAACGCTTGAACGAAAGTGTCTGGAGCGTAGAGAGCAATGTTGTTGAAGCCTTGGGGGTGAACCCCCTTTTATAGCACCCATGGGGGTGCCTGTGTCGATGGGGGCGCCTAACACGTGGCCTTCCCTGCGCGATCTCTTATCCGCAGGCTCGGTCAGCACTTATCCATCTACACTTGGGCTCTTGAGCTGATGGGGGCGCCCGTGACCTCACGGGCGCCTG
This sequence comes from Boesenbergia rotunda, assembly GCA_024364735.1. Lineage (NCBI taxonomy): Eukaryota > Viridiplantae > Streptophyta > Magnoliopsida > Zingiberales > Zingiberaceae > Boesenbergia > Boesenbergia rotunda. Next base: position 446,674 of record JAGFNQ010000469.1, read on the forward strand.
AGCTAACTCAGTCCATAGGCTTCGTGGCAGCTTGCTTCGATGTTGTGGTTTTTGCCTTTGCACTGGGGCGCCCGTATCCATACGGGTGCCTAGCCCCAGTTAGGCGCCCGACTCCATTGGGGCGCCTGAGCTGCAGAAGCAACATTCCTTCGTTCCCTGCAACCAAGGTTAGTTCCAAAACACAACATGCAAATATGTTAGTTACAACCGTAGCTGTCTTGGTTCTGACTTTGGGTTTCCCAAATGGAACCTTAGGTCGAACCGACGCCTAATGTTCCCTCCTACGGAGAACGCGTCCTCACCTACTCCTCTCGGGAGAATTTACCTTTTTGCCAACTAGCTCCTTCGGTTGGACTTGCCCAGCTTTACTCACCAGGTCTTCGTGCCCAGTTCACGACCAGGACTTAGTGCCCAATTCCTCGAACCAGGTCTTCGGTGCCCAACCCTCGGCCAGGACTTAGTGCCCAATTCCTCGAACCAGGTCTTCGGTGCCCAACCCTCGACCAGGACTTAGTGCCCAACCTTATGTTAGGACTTAGTTGCCCAGCCCGCGGCCAGGACTTAGTGCCCAATTCATAGAACCAGGACTTTGTGCCTAATGTACCTAGGACTTTTCTTGCACAACTTGAGTAACATCATCAGATCACCAATAATTCTTAACTTTGAACCCTTTGCCAATATCAAAACAAGGTTCGATATGGTGCTTCCGGCGCCAACAATCTCTCCCTTTTTGATTTATGGCAATACCATTCAAAGTTAAGAAAAAACTTATAACAGTTAAGAAAAGAAGGTAAAAATCAATGAAGTATAGCAGTTATGAACAGAATAAATGTAGATTTAAAAAAATCCTTTATTTCTCATACCCCCTAAAACCCTTAATACTTGTGTTATAAAATACTTAACTTTGACCTTTCCTCCCCCTTTGACATATATCAAAAACATACATGGGCGAACAAGGTTAATTTAAGTAAACGGGTTCACAACTTTTTCAAAAATAGTTTTCAATCAAAACATGTTACAAAACTTTTTTTTTTAAAAAAAACTTTTGATTGGAAGTTTTGAAAATTTTGTTTTGAAAACCAAGAAGTATGAAAGTTTAAGTAAAGAGATTTTCATGAAGCTCCCCCTTAATATGAAACTCTTCCCCCTTTTTTTTTAAAAACCTTGCAAAATTGAAACATTGCATAAAGCTCCCCCTGATTTGAAATTTTCCCTTTGAAGCTTTAAAAAAACATGCAATTTTTCAGTTTGAAAAATTTTTAACTCTTGAAAAAGGTTCTAAGTATGAAAACGTTCATTACTTTTGAAAGAAATAATTCTAAATTTAGTTTTAAAAAAGTATTTTGAAAAACTTCTGAGTATCACAAAGGAAATTCTTAGTTAAGAGCAACTCAAAGTTTTCAATAAGGTTTCGTTGAAAAAGGGAAGAAATTTAAGGAAACAAATTTAATTTTTTTAGTTTACTTTTTTGGCTTTCCCCCTTAAAAATACTCTTTTTGAAAATATATTTTGAAAAAGGTTTAAGGAAAAAAATTGTGTATCAGAGCCTATTAGTTTAGCAAAATCATAAATCAATTTTAAAAAAATATCAAGTGTTACTTAATAACATAAATGATAGGGAACAAGTAACACATTATTAAATTATTAAGCAAGGATTATGTTGGTGCAGGAAGCACCATATTGAACCTTGTTTTGATATTGGCAAAGGATTCAAAGTTAAGTCTATTTGTGATCTAACGATGTTACTCAAGTGTGCAGGAAAAGTCCTAGGAACACTAGGCACTAAGTCCTGGTCGTGGACTGGGCACTAAGTCCTGGCCGAGGGCTGGACACCGAAGACCTGGTTCGAGAAATTGGGCACTAAGTCCTGGCCGAGGGCTGGGCACCGAAGACCTGGTTCGAGGAATTGGGCACTAAGTCCTGGTCGGGGGCTGGGCACCGAAGACCTGCTTGGAAGGTGGGCACTAAGACCTGGTCGCGGATTGGGCACGAAGACCTGGTGAGTAATGCTGGGCAAAAGTCCAACTGGAGGAGCAGGTTGGCAAAAGGTAAATTATCCTGAGAGGAGTAGGTGAGGACGCGTTCCCCGTCGAGGGAACATTAGGCGTTGGTTCGACCTAGGGTTCCATTTGGGAGACCCAAAGTCAGAACCAAGATAGCTACGACTGTAAAAAAACTAACGTATATTCTTGCCTTGCTTGTGTAGGTACTAACCTTGAATGCAGGGACTGAAGGAGTGTGTTTCTACAGCTCAGAACACCCCAAAGGAGAGGGGCAGGAACCTGGGCTAGGTGCCCGGGAGGTCCCGGGCGCCTAAGGTCAAAGCCAAACGAACATCTTAGCAAGAATCGCTTCGGAAGCTTACTAGGATAGGCGCCCTCAAGGTCCCGGACGCCCTGATGGTCCCGGGCACCCTGGATGTCTCGAGCACCCTGGGTCCAAGCCAACTAGTGATCTAAGCGAAATCAGCCGAGAAGCCAGCAGACCAAGTCAACCGGGGCGTCCCAGTGTCCCGGGCACCCCCGTCAGCTCCGAGGCCGATTCTGGAGGGATAAGCGTTGACCGAGCTGCGGATGAGGTTTCTCGGATCCTTAGGCACGTGTCAGGCGCTCCCAGCGTCCAGGGTGCTCCCAGGAGCAGTATAAAAGGGGCTCGACCCCTAAGGCTTCGAAATCACTTTTTCCAACGCCTCTACTCTCTTCGTTCAAGCACTTTGCTCCGGCAAACTCCGTTCTCGACATTCTAGCGCCAACGATGACCCTCTGCTCCGAAGAACGATCCACATCGGGTGTCCGGTAATGATGAGTACATTTGTTTAGTTACTGCACTCATATTGTAATAATTTCTGTAACCTTTTTGCGCTAATATAGAATTGCCCACAGTAAACGGTCAAGGACCGTGGGCCTTGGAGTAGGAGCCGAACGCGACTCCAAACCAAGTAAAACCACTTGAGTTCTGTGTGTGTTTTGTTTAAATTCCGCTGCGTACTTTCTCTTTTCAATCCGAAACATTTTCATGATATTCACCCCCCCTCTATCGTGTTTACTCGATCCAACAGATTAATGCTAAAGAACAGTTTGTTAAACCAAGTTGACATTTCTATTAAGTCCAAGCTTGATATGCAAAACTTAAAGCATTTATTCAATAAGTCTATGTTCAGAACTATATTTGATTCTAGGCATGATTTAAGTCTAAGTTTAGAACTTTTAGCCACTTATTTTTAATCCTCAAGATAAAGAAAAATAGAAATTTCTTAGGTAAAGGATAAAATTTTTGAAAATAAAGCCTAAGTAGAAAGATTTTGAAAGAGTTTTTTCAAGTAGTATTTTTGAAAATATTTACACTTAAGTAGCAAGTTTCCTAAAAAAAAAATATCCTTTTTCAAAAAAAATATTTTAAGGAATAAAATTTGAAAATCTAAGTACCTGAGAAGGAAAATATGAAGTACTTTATAGATTGGAATTTCCCTAAATCTGACACAATTCTAGGAACTTTGTTGACCACAAGAAAATTTTCTATGTGTCTTTGAGATTTTCTAATCATAATAAAGCATTTTGAAAATGTATTTAAATTTTCAAATATAATAAATTTCTTGGTTTGGATTCCTCCCTAATCTGACACAATTCTAGGAGTCCTTATTAACTACAAGGAAAAGATCCCTATGTGTCTTGGAGATTTTTCCAAACTCAGGTAATTTTTCAAAGGTGCTTAGAGATGTCCAAAAAAAATATTTTGGAAAATGAGAATATCATATTTTCAAAGTGTTTTTGAAATGATAATGTTATTTTGAAAATATAGTATTTTTGAGACTTCTAATACTTCTTTTAATTTTAACTCCCCCTAAACCTGACACAGTCCTAGGAAGCTTGTTGACCACAAGTTAATCTTCCTCTGAGTCTTAGGGTTTGATTCAAATAGAAAGAATTTTAACAAAAAAAATGCTATGTTTAAAAATACTTCTTTTAATTTGAACTCCCCCTAAACCTGACACAATCCTAGAAAGTTTGTTGACCACAAGTTGATCTTCCTCTGAGTCTTAGGGTTTGATTCAAATAGAAAGAATTTAAAAAAATTGCTAAGTTTAAAAAAACTTTTGAAGACTATTTTGTTTTAATGATTTGAAAAGCAAATTCTTCATTTTCTCCCTCTTTTTGAAAATGGTAAAGAATTGCAACAGGGAGATTCTATGTTTAAAATGATTTTGAACAATACTAGAGGAGATACAAGTATAGGAGATATTTTGAAAATTGTCTAAGTTAAAAAAATTATATATATATACATATAAAAAATCTGGACTGTAGACATTTTTCTAAGTGAAAATGAAAAAGAATTCTGAGTAAACCCCAAGTTGACTTTTTACAAGACTTATTTTTCCAAAAAAAAAGTTTTTCAAAGGAATTTCTTTGTATAGAAATGTTTGCAAAAATTAAGTAATTCTTAGGTAGATGAGCAAAAGAAACCTAAGGTGAGCAATTTTAAGTAAATCTTAGTTTAAGAAGTTAAAATAATTTTTGAAGATTTTGAAATTAATTAGAAATTTAACTTTGAATTTTAAAAATTGTTAAGTTGAATTTTGAAAATAATTAAGTTGAATTTTGAGAATAATTAAGTTGAATTTAATTTGTTTTGTAAGGTTGATTGGGTTGGACTAGGTTGTTAAGTTCTAAGCATCTCACCCATTTCTAAGTGACAAGACAAGGTATCCTTATCTGATTTTTTTTCCTTAAATTTTATCTTTGAATTTAAATTAAAAGCTATGATTTGATTGGAGCTATGTTAGATTCAAGTTTAACAAACGACAATTTGAAAGTAAGTTTCGATAATCGGCTTCCAGGTCTTGGCGAGGCACAGAGGCCTTCTTTGGCCGTAGCCTTATTGGATCAACAACCCTTTCCTAGACAAAGCCTTTTAAAGAAATTTTATTTTCAAATTACTTTCTGAGAAACTTTGGTATAACTAGCTTAGGATACGGAGAGGTAGCTTCGGCTAGTTCCACTGGACTAAAAAGACCAAATAGGATACTCCTTACCCTACCTGACTCCTTAGACAGACTTCCCTAACATACTCTTTAAATTTCAAGATAAAATTAATACATCTTACAAAATAGTTAAGGTTTTCCTGTTTTGACACTTAGAAATAGGTGAGACGTTAAAGACCTAAAAATCTAGTCCAACCCAACCAACCCACAAACCTAATTAATTTTACATTTAATTTATTAACCTAACTTAAAATATTATCCCTAATAAAATTCTTACTTAAAATTCTTAATTAATTCTTCATAATTAACTTTTCAAAATTTAACTTAACTTAGTTTTCAAAATCAATTTTTTCAAATTTAATTTAACTTTTCAAAATTTATCTTATTTTTCAAAATCAACTTTTTCAAATTTAATTTAACTAAACTTAATTCTTCAAAATCAACTTTTCAAATTTAAAATTTAAAATTAAACTAATTTTTCAAAATCAAATTTAACCTAAGATAACTTTTTTTCAAAATCGAAACTTAAACTCAAACCTAAATGAATCAAAACTTAGGTTAAATCTTCAAACATTTAACTTAATCAATTCTTTTTAATAAAAAATTTCAAATTTAACTTAATTAGGTCTTCAAATTAAGCTTGACTTAATTTTTAAATTTCTAATACAAATTAATATTTCAAATTTTAAAATCAACTTATCTTTTCAAATTTCAAACTCAATTTAAGTTTTTTAACCTAATTTCAAACGTAGTTTTTCAATTTTCAAATTGAACCTTTTAAATTTCAAACTAAATTTAATTTTTCCAATTTCAAATATAATTTCTTTTCAAACTCAATTTAATTCTTAAATTACTTTAGTAATTCATTTATAGTAAATATTGCTTAATTGTTTAGAAATGACTTCAAATCTATGGCTAAAGTTTGTTCTTTAAATTTGTTTTAAAAAGATATTATTTATCTTTATAAATTTTTTTAACTATCATTTTTATTAAGTTTTTAAATTTACTCTCTTTTACTTAAAATTTTACAAAATCTACTTTATTTTCTATTATATTTTCCTTTCAAAATCTTATATTATTTCAGTCTAGGCTTTGATAGCTAAACTTATTTTTCAGACTGAAAATTTTTCTCCAAAAAAGGGTTTTATTTGAACACTTCCCTTGAAAGTTTTTCTAAGTTCTTTAAAACTCTTTGAAAATGTATATTTTCCATGAAAATGCATATTTTTTAAAACTTCAGGGGGAGAAAATAAATAAGTCAAGTTTTCCATAACTCTCAAAACTTAAATTCCTTCTTAGTAAGTTCAAAATATATTTTTTCAAAAGGAAGATAATACATCAAGGGGGAGCATGATTAAAAAAAACTTTTTTGATGTTACTCAAAGTTTAAGTTAACAAATGTCTTCAAAAATATTTTTATTTGAAATCTTTTTGAAATTCTCTCTTAGAATTTTTTTAAGCTATTTTGAAATAGTAATCTATTTACTCAGAAAATTTATCCTTTGCTTAAGGAATTTTATATTTTAGAATTCTTCTTTATCTTGAAAATTGCATGCTTAGACTCAAATCATACTTGGACTCAAATGGGTGAATAAAATTGATTCTTTAATTTAATTCATCTTGTTAAATACGACATTTTAGTCTATCTAGAAAATTTTTTAGACATTTTTCAGAGAAGATTTAGGGTTTTCGAGACTCAAATTGAAGTTGGAGGGTTAAACCACATGAAGCCCTAAGTTTGAGGGCCTAGAATTTAATAAAACCCAAATCGTAAGGGCTTAGTTTGGATTGGACATAATAAGAGGGCTAATATGCAAATTTACCCTCACGTATATCCGCCTCTCCCTCTCCTTCTGCCATATCCAAACATAAGCTGACCCTATCCTCTGCTCGATCGGAGCCACTGATGCTCGATCACAAGCACATCTCTCCCCTGTCTTCTTCCTCATAGCTTTTGTGGGATCGGATTGAATCGATAGAGGGGGGGGTGAATATCGATCGTCAAAACTTTTTCGAAAAGCGTAGAGTAATTGCATAGCGGAAAAGAAAAATAATTGCTAACATTTTTGTTTTTACTTGGTTCGGAGTCGCAGTCGGCTCCTACTCCAAGGCCCACGATCCTTGACCGTTTACGATGAGCAATTCTATATTTCGTCAAATGTTTTACAAGATGAAGTTGAATATAGAATTAAAAAGAATACAGCAATAAAACTATTTTTATACCGACGATCGGAGAAGTTGGAAGTTCGGAGCCGCGGGTCATCGTAGGCGCTTGAATCTTGAGTACGGAGCTTGTTGGAGCGGAGCGCTTGAGCGAATGTGTTGAAAGCAATTGGTGTTGAAGCCAAGGGGGTGAACCCCTTTATATAGTTGTAGCTGGGGCGCCTGTGTTGAAGGGGGCGCCTGACACGTGGTCTATCCTGCGAGAACCTCAATCCACACACTTGGCCAGCGCTTATCCCCTCAACCAGGGCGCCTGAGCTAACTGGGGCGCCTGTGTTAACACAGGGACCTCAATGACATATTCAGAGGCTTGCGTGGCAGTTTGCTTCGAGTGCTTGGAATAGCCCTTCTCTGGGGCACCTGTCTCAACACAGGCGCCTAGCCCAGTAGGGCGCCTCACTCCATTGAGGCGCTTGAGTGCAGAAACCTTCATCCCTTCGTTCCCGCAACCAGGGTTAGTTCCAAAACACAACAAGCATATAAATGATATAGATTAAACCATGATTTATAGCCTGAGCTATCTTGGTTCTGACTTTGGGCTTCCCAAATGGAACCCTAGGTCGAATCGACGGCTAATGTTCCCTCCTACGGGGAACGCATCCTCACTTACTCCTCTCGGAAGAGTTTACCTGTTTGCCAATCGACTCTTCCGATTGGACTTTTGCCCAGCTTCACTCATCAGGACTTAGTGTCTAGCTTCACTCACCAGGTCTTCGGTGCCCAGTCGCCGACCAGGTCATAGTGCCCAGCTTCACTCACCAGGTCTTAGTGCCTAGCTTCACTCACCAGGTCTTAGTGCCCAATTCATAAAACCAGGACTTAGTGCCTAGTGTACCTAGGACTTTTCCTGCATACTTGATTAACCTTGTTAGATCACAATACACCTTAACTTTTGAACCATTTGCCATTATCAAAACACAGATTTGACTTTGGTGCTTCCAACACCAACAATCTCCCCCTTTTTGATTTATGGCAACATGATTCAAAAAGTTAAGAAAAAAGCATTTTATAGCACATCTAACAAGCAAGATTATCTTAAAAAAATTTAAAACAATTTTCAATTATCTCCCCCTGAAATAAACATTCTCCCCCTCAAACAAGCATTCTCCCCCTCAAACAAGCATTCAGTTTTTGTAAAACTTCTATGTGCTTTTAAGTTTGACTAAGTGTTTTGCAAAAACATTTTTACCAAAAAACTTTTTACACTTAGACAATTTTCACTTAGACAAGTTTTGCAAGCCTAAATTTTGGTTTTAAAAAAACTTTTACTTACAAGGCTTTGCAAAAAGAGTTTTACTAAAAAAATTTAATCAAAATTTTAAAAGGGCAAAAACTCTTTAAGGAATTTTTAAACAAGTTTTCGTAAAGATTTGTTCTCTAAGATAAACTTTACTTAGAAACATTTGCCAAAAATTTCAAAAGGTTTTTGCTCAGACAAACTTTGTTTACAAAGGAAAATTTTACTTAGAAATATATAGAAAAATGCTCTTCAAAAACATAGAAATTTTTGAAAGCTCTTAGAAATACTTAGAAGAAAATTTTGAAGTACTTAAAAAATTTGAAGCACTTAAAAAATTTGAAGCACTTAGAAAAAATTTTAAGCACTTAGACATTTTACTTTACTTTTTGAAGTAGAGATAAAAATTTGAAAAAAAATTTTGAAAAAAAATTTTCTCTCTCTTTTCTCCTTTCTCTCCCCCTTTGCCATATATCAAAAAAAAATTGATAACAACTATTCCAAGTTAATTTTGAATTAGAGCTAGTTACAAAATTGGAAATCCGTATTGAACCAACTCTAGTAAAGTCAAGCAAAACAAACCAATTAATCTGACTCCGTTCGGGTCCTGTCTAACCCAGTTAGCTACTTACTAACTGTTATAAAACAGTAGTTTTCACTAGGGTTAGTCAAGTTAAGTGATCTGATCAAGTTAGATTTGCTAAGCTTGAACATTTAACTTGATTGTTGTTCAATTTGTATTTATCACCCCAATTACTGCAGATGTACTAACTTAAAGCATTTTGAATCAAGGCATAGAACTAAGCATCTCAACCCAGTCTAGGTTATCACTCAAAGTACCCTAAGGTGGTTGTGAGATGCTGGATTCTAGATCTATAGATGTATGTAGTTCTAGGGTTAGCGCCTAAGCTACGTTCATTTTCCGCAAAAACCCTAGTTTTGAAGGGGGTAAGTTTTTGAAAAACTAAGTCAGAAAATCATTTTAAATTTCAATAACTTGATGAATGAAATGATTTTAAAGAAATTTAAATTCTAATTTTTTTTAAAAAAATTTGAAAATTGAACAGATTTTTGAAACACAATATAGAATAGTCCTATTCTACTAAGCACAACCCTAACTACCTTCTTAGTAAGCTAAACTCAGATTCAGGTAAGGGTTTGGTAAAAAAGTCAGCTAAGTTGGATTTTGAGTCCACATGCATAAGTACTATTTCGCCCCTGGCTACATGATCCCTTACAAAATGATGTTTGACTTCAATATGTTTTGTTCGAGAGTGCTGAATTGGATTCATAGTTAAATTGATTGAACTAATGTTATCAATAAAAACTCGGGTTTGGGTGTAGTCAAGCTGGAAATCCAAAAAAAAAAAAAAGCTGGAAATCCTTAAGAGTGTGCATCATCCATAAAAGTTGTCCTACACACTCTCCTAGGGCAACATATTCTACTTCGGTTGTCGATAAGGCTACGCAGTGTTGCTTTCTACTACAATAGTTGACTAGACTATGTCCTAATAATTGACAACTTTCACTTGTACTTTTTCTATCTAACTTACACCCAGCATAATCAGAGTCAGAATATCCTGATAGTTCAAAAGTTGAAGTCCTAGGATACCAAATCCCTACATTTAGAGTACCCTTAATGTATCTTAGAACTCTTTTTAGGGCTGCTAAGTGGGATTCCTTAGCACAGGTTTGGTATCTAGCACACATTCCTATAGCAAATAAGATATCAGGTCTACTAGCGATTAAGTACAGTAGGCTACCAATCATACTTCGGTATAATTTCAGGTCAACAGGTTTACCCTCCGGGTCATTATCTATTTTGACATTCATAGCCATTGGGGTACTTAAGCTTTTAGAATTGTCCATTTTGAATTTCTTTATCAATTCCTTAGCATATTTGGATTGGTGGACATAATTACCATCCCTAGTTTGTTTAATTTGTAGACCTAAGAAGAAATTAAGCTCACCTACTAAACTCATTTCCAATTCACTCTCCATGATTTTTACAAATTCTTTTAGAAAATTAGAGTTAGTAGATCCAAATATTATATCATCAACATATATTTGTGCAATAAAAATATCTTTTTCTAAGGTTTTAACAAAAAGTGTGGAGTCAATTTGACTTTGGTTAAATTCCTTAGAAATTAAGTAGGTTGATAAGTGTTCATACCAAGCCCTAGGTGCTTGTTTTAACCCATAAAGTGCTTTTCTATGTTTAAATACATATTCAGATTTTTCTAAGTCCTCAAATCCTGGGGGTTGTCCTACATAAACTTCTTCTTTAATAAACCCATTAAGAAATGCAGACTTGACATCCATTTGGTATAGTTTAAACCCTCTATAGGCTGCAAAAGCTAATAATATTCTAATTGACTCAAGTCTGGCTACTGGAACATAGGTTTCATCATAGTCTAACCCTTCAACCTGACTAAACCCTTTATCTACTAAGCGGACTTTATTTCTAACAATTTCCCCTTGATCATTTAGTTTATTCCTAAAAACCCACTTAGTGTCTATAATAGATTTTTCCTCAGGTTTAGGTACTAATTCCCAGACTTGATTTCTTTCAAATTGGGCTAGCTCCTCTTGCATAGCTATGATCTAATCTGGGTCAGGTAGGGCTTCTTCTATAGTCTTAGGTTTAATTTTTGAAATAAGTGTGATCTGACTAAGATTTCTTTAGGAAGACCAAGTTTGACTCCTAAGGTTGGATCACCCATAATTTGATTAGAAGGATGATTCAGTCTGGGTTTCTTTATTCTTCTAGAACTAGGTTCAGCCTCAGGTTCGGTTGGATGGTTTGGTTCAGTGTTTGGTTCAACTACTTGGGTTGGTTCTGTTATTGGTTCAGTTGATACCTCAGTTATTGGTTCAAGTGATAATTCATTTAATGGTTCAATTAGAGGTTCAATTGTTGGTTCATTATCTTCGTGATCAAGATTTGATTGGTTTAGATTTTGATTATCAAATTTTGGTTCAACCTCTTCATCAAAGATTAAGTTGGTTGTTTCTTCTATTTTGTGAGTTTGTTTAGAAAGGTCCCTAGGGTTGACTTTGATTGGAACTTACCTAGGCAATCCTTAGTATTTAAGATATGAACTATGCACCCAAAAACCCTTAAATAGTGTAAGTTAGGTAATCTGTGATAATAGAGTTTATAGGGGATTTTATTGTGCCTTTTATTAATCAGGACCCTATTTTGGATATAACATGCCGTATTTACCGCTGCTGCCCAAAATTGGTTAGCTAGGTTATATTCATTGAGCATGGTCCTTGCGGCTTCCTGGAGGGTTCTATTCTTTCTCTCAATTATCCCATTTTGTTAGGGGGTTCTAGGACAGGAAAACTCATGAATATACCCATTGATTTTGCAAAATTTCTCAAACTTTTGATTTTCAAACTCTCCCCCATGATCACTCCTAAGTCTTTTAATTTTAGTATCATTTTGATTTTCAATTATTTTGCATAAGCCATTAAATAAATTAATGGTTTCATCCTTAGATTTCAAGAACCTAACCCAGGTAAACCTAGAGTAATCATCGATAATTACTAAGCAGTACCGATTCCCGCTTAGTGACTTGGCTTCATGTGAATCAAATAGGTCAAGGTGTAGGAGCTCAAGTGTGGTTTGGGTTAAGCCTGATTGAGTTGGTTTATGAGTTGACTTAGTTTGTTTGCCTTGTTTACATGAGTTACAAATTGTGTTTTCAAAGTTCTTGATTTTGGGTACACCTTTAATTAAACTAAGTTGGGTAATTTTAGAAATCAGTTTGACATGAGTGTGACCTAACCTCCTATGCCAAGGGTTAGATTCTTCTAATTGAGTCAAAAAGCATTTGGATACTATAGGTATGTTAATAGTATAGACGTTGTTTTTCCTAGTACTCTTAAGTGTTATCTCTGAGTCTTGGAGGTTTCTAATAAGGCAGTCAGAGTTGGTGAAAGTCACTATGTAACCAGTATCACAGAGTTGACTAATGCTAAGCAAATTGAATTTTAAATTTTCAACCAAAAGTACTTTCTTAATAATAAAGTCAGAATTAAGTTCAATGTTACCTGACCCAATTACCTTGAGTGTAGCATTGTTGCCAAATGCTACTGAGCCTAGGTTTTTGAACTTGATTTTGGTGAATTTCAATTTATCCCTAGTTATGTGTCTGGAGCATCCACTATCCAACATCCACTGGTCCAAATCTTTATGTTCCTACACATAAAGTATGTATTTGATTTGGATCCATTAGAAGTAGGGATAGCTTAAATTGAATTTCACTACCTAGTCTGTCTCACCCATATCTAATGTTATCAAACATGTTAACCTTATGAGTTTTGTGAGACAGGTTTAAAAAGGTTTAAATTTTTGAAAAACGATTAATTTTGAAAACAAAATTGTTGAGTTTAGGATTATTGATTTTGAAAATATGTTTTAATATAGGATTAATTGAAATTTGTGTTAGATTCAAATTTATCAAATAGTAAATTGAATTTGAATTTTGAAAACTGGCTTCTAGGTCTTGGAGAGGCATAGAGGCCTTCTTTGGCCGTAGCCTTATTGGAGCAACAACCCTTTCCTTGACAAAGCCTTTTATCGAAATTTCATTTTCAAATTACTTCTTGAAAAATTTTGGTCTAACTAGTTTAGGTCTTGGATTGGTAGCTTCGGCTAGTTCCACCAGACTAAACAGACCGAGTAGGGTACGCCTTACTTTACTTGACCTTATTAGAAAGGCTTCCCTAATGTACTATCATTTCACCTCCACCTAATACTATGTTGTTCAAATTTCAAATAAACCGTTTGTCCTTAAACTATTCCTAAGTCTAAGCATAATAATAACATTGCAAAAAAAAAAAAAAGCAAGCAAGCAGGCAAAAAAAAAAATCTAATTATAAATATGGTCTTTATATTGGCTCCCCTGGACTGAAGCCTCGATAAGGGTTAGGCAAGATGTGAATCTTGTCCTTGGGGATCCAATACTGGTTTGGTCCAACTTGTTTAATTAAACACAGCTTAGGGACCCATGCTTGGACTTGGGTTCTAGGTTGGTTCAATACAGAATAATACGACCGTTGTCGCGATTTGGTTCGATAACCTAGTCCAGATCGATTGAGAACGGACTTCTGTTTTCCAAGGATCATGTCAAGACCCTTGGAACCCGAAGTAAATCGTTCTAAGGCAACCATAAGCTCCTTGACTTGAGTTTTCAAGGAGGAATTCTCTTCCTCAAGTTTTTTAACTTGAGTTGAGTTTCCTTCTTGAATTGACTTAGTCAAGAGACTCGAGTTGACTTCCTCTTTCAGGAGTTTTACTTCCTGTCGGAGTGACTCAACCCGGGTTTTGGCTTTCGCCAAGTTTCGGGCAGATAAGAAATTAATTTAGATAATTCAGATTCTGGATAACCTCTTACTGTGATTTGTCCGTCCTCCAAGATTATGAGTCTTCCGTTGTTGACATCCTCGTCTGGTTCCAATTCTGATCCGGAGTCGACGTCTTCCGAGGCGGTCAGGGTGAGTAGGTTTGCGTGCGGGACTTCTTCTTCTTCTTCGGAGGATGACTCATCCCAGGTGGCTTGAAGAGCCTTCTTCCTCCACTCCTTCTTGTTTTCCTTTCGGTTGGGGCACTCCGATTTGAAGTGTACCTTCTGGTTGCACTCGTAGCAGGTGATGTTGCTTTTGCTCTTCTAACTTGTTGAAGGTTCCGCTGGATCTTCCTTTCTCCGGCTTGGCTTCTTCTTGCTCATTTGGTACTTAAGTTCTTTGTAATAATCGCGAGCTAGCCGAACCAATTTGGGACGATCCCCTTCACTGTCATCTGATTCTGAGTCTGAGTCGGATTTGGGTACTGGATGAGGTTTCTTCTTCGGAGTTTTTCCCTGAGTTTTACCTACAACAAAAGCTATACCCTTCTCGACCAAAGTAGTATTAGTCTGTTCATGCAGTTCTAACTCAGAAAATAACTCATCTAATTTTATTTTGAGAGATTCTTGGAAACCTTGTAGGCATCCACCATAGATGCCCCTAGTGAGTTTCTCGGGAATGAATTCAAAGTATACCTTATTAGGTCACGGTTTTCAACCTTGTGACCTATGGTGTGCAGCCCATTCATCAGCTCTTGGATCCTGGCGTGGAGTTGAGCTGCAGTCTCGCCGTCGTGCATCTTTATTGTATAGAGTCTGTCGAGTAACAAATCTCTTTTGCTGATTCTGGTGTCAGATGTACCTTCATGTAGCTCATTCAGCTTATTCCAGAGCTCCTTGGAGCTGCTGAAGGGTCCTACACGGTTCAGCTCCCTTTTGTCAGGCCGCATTGCAAAGTTTGGATAGCTTTCGCATCAGCCTCGATCTTCTTCTTTAGTGGGTCGTCCCACTCGGTAAAGTGTTGCACCACGCCTTGTGCATTTTTCGGAATTTCCAGTCCAGACTGGATAATGATCCACATGTCCACCTGAGTTTTCAGGTGGACTTCCATCCTGCTTTTCCAGTAGGAGAAGTCTTCTCCACTGAAAAGAGGGGGTCTGGCGGTGCTGTATCCCTCTTGCATGGCCATTAGAGTTTAACTGACAAATAATAGAAAGAAACTCGTTCCAAGACTAAGTCTTGGATTAGTAGTACGGGAAAAATATTAATAACGAAAAAAAATCGAGTGGTGTTGCACCAACCTCGATTAACGAGAAAAATACGAGCGGGAAAAATTATTAAAATTGAAAAAAATTCTCAACTGGTGGATGCACCAAGTTTGAGTCACCCGCTCTGATACCACTTGTGGGATCAAATTGAATCAATAGAGGGGGGGGGGTGAATATCGATCATCAAAACTTTTTTGGAAAGAGTAGAGTAATTGCATAGCGGAAAAGAAAAACAATGACTAACACTTTTGTTTTTACTTGGTTCGGAGTCGCAGTCGGCTCCTACTCCAAGGCCCACGGTCCTTGACCGTTTACGATGGACAATTCTATATTTGTCAAATGTTTTACAAGATGATGTTGAATATAGAATTAAAAAGAATACAGCAATAAAACTATTTTTATACCGACGACCGGAGAAGTTGGAAGTTCGGAGCCGCGGGTCGTCGTAGGCGCTTGAATCTTGAGTACGAAGCTTGTCGGAGCGGAGCGCTTGAACGATGGTGTTGAAAGCAATTGGTGTTGAAGCCAAGGGGGTGAACCCCTTTATATAGTCATAGCTGGGGTGCCTGTGTTGAAGGGGGCGCCTGACACGTGGCCTGTCCTGCAAGAACCTCAATCCGCAGACTTGGCCAGCGCCTATCCCCTCAACCAGGGCGCTTGAGCTAATTGGGGCGCCTGTGTTAACACAGGCGCCTCAATGACTGATTCAGAGGCTTGTGTGGCACTTTGCTTCGAGTGCTTGGAATAGCCCTTCACTGGGGCGCCTGTCTCAACACAGGCGCCTAGCCAGTAGGGCGCCTCACTCCATTGAGGCGCCTAAGTGTAGAAACCTTCATCCCTTCGTTCCTGCAACCAGGGTTAGTTCCAAAACACAACAAGCATATAAATGATATAGATTAAATCATGATTTATAGCCTGAGCTGTCTTGGTTCTGACTTTGGGCTTCCCAAATGGAACCCTAGGTCGAACCGACGCCTAATGTTCCCTCCTACGAGGAACGCGTCCTCACCTACTCCTCTAGGGAGAGTTTACTTGTTTGCCAACCAACTCCTCTGGTTGGACTTTTGCCCAGCTTCACTCACCAGGTCTTAGTGCCCAGCTTCACTCACCAGGTCTTCGGTGCCCAGTCCCCGACCAGGTCTTAGTGCTCAGCTTTACTCACCAGGTCTTAGTGCCTTGCTTCACTCACCATGTCTTAGTGCCCAGCTTCACTCACCAGGTCATAGTGCCCAATTCATAGAACCAGGAATTAGTGCCTAGTGTACCTAGGACTTTTCCTGCATACTTGATTAACCTTGTTAGATCACAACACACCTTAACTTTTGAACCCTTTGCCATTATCAAAACACAGGTTTGACTTTGGTGCTTTCGGCACCAACAACTTTCGCATCTCGTCCGCCACGCTTGTTCGTGCGAGACTACAGGTCCTTGTGCCCTTGTCATGGATTTCACCCTTTTTGCCATCGCCGCACAAGCAGGAGGATCTTCCAGTGTTGGCGACCCGATATCATCTTCATAGTCCCGGGTAAGTGGAGCATCAACACTAGGTTGTTAGATCTAGAGGTCTTAGCCTTTGATTGTTGCTTTTGCGGTTTGTGTGCCATTTGGGTGCCGCCGGTGATGTCTAGCAACTATTGGAATCTTAATCGGTCTATGGTTTATAGCCCGCTTTGTTTTGTGATGCATTGGGGGCAGAGGACTCACCGGGGAGGAAGAACTACAGATAAAATAACACCTACTACTTTGTCCTATTTTGATCGGCAATGGCCGATACTTCTTCAAGTAAGGATCAAGGATCTATTTTTGCTATGGGTTTGTTCTGCCATGAGTTCTCCTTTGATTAGAGATGTTCTTTGTATTGGTGCATGCCCCAAACATTATTTACTTTTGATGTTTAGTTAAATGAGTTTAAGTTAGACAATGCTGGTGATCTAACATGAAACTTGAGTTTAAGTCCAGGTATGAATAATGTTGGGACCGGCTAGAGGGGGGTGAATAGCCGATCACCCACTTGATTCGCCGGTTCTTCCTACACTTATTAATACACAACGGAATACAATACAAACTAAAATTAACAATGAAGAACACAAACCAATTTAATGTGGTTCGGAGTTAAAGCTCCTACTCCACGGCTATCCATAAGGTGGACAATCCCGTTTCGTCGGTGGATGACCCTCGAAAAGCGTCAGGCTAGATCGTGTAGCTCCTTGTGGGTGGAGAAACCTCGCCACAAACTGCAATACTCACCTGAGCATTTAGACTACTAATTGGCCTTTAACCAAAGCCAGTTTTGTCAACCCTAGCCAGCCAAACCGAGCTCCCTTAAATAGAGTTCGTGGCTAACTAGTCGTTACCAGTCGACTGATGTTAACACTAGTCGACTTATTCCAACTGAAGCCGAATGTTACAACCCAACGATCGAATTCCAGTCGACATCAGTCGACTGCATAGAAGATCAATCGACTTATCTTTCTGTGTCCAACACCAGTCGATTGCTACAAGCAGCAGTCAACTGACTAAACCTAAAACCTAGGATTTCAACCCTGAGTATAGTCACTCAACACTCGTCCTCGCCCGACCAACCTAGACCTAGCCTTCTAGCCTCCTCCATCAACTTTGCGTCCCTCGGATGCCTCTCCATCCTTCACGCCTTGCCTTCTGGAGCTTCCTTCGGCCTCAGTCCTTGTTGTCGGGTCTATCTTTGCCAAGATGCCACTTGGACTTTTCTCCTTCGTACATGTATCCTGCCTTCTCATAATGCAACATCAAATACAATAATAATCCTAACTTAAACCTTTGCCCAAACATCAAAACCCAAGGTACCTAGATTGCTCCATAATGACTCATCGGAGAGGGAGAACTATAGCTAAAATAGCACCTACTACACTGTCCTATTTTGATCGGCAAAGGCTGATACTTATTCAGGTAAGGATCGTGGATCTATTTTTGGTATGGGTTTGTTCTGCCATGGGTTCTCCTTTGATTAGAGATGTTCTTTGTATTGGTGCAATCATGCCCCAAATATTATTTACTTTTGATGTTTGGTTAAATGAGTTTAAGTTAGGAAATGTTGGTGATATAACATGAAACTTGAGTTTATGTCCAGGTATGAATAATTAGCAGAAGAAGACTTAGCATGACAAGGCCGAGGGAAACACTTTAAGGTAAGCGTAAGGATGAGGAGTCGAGGGCTCGGAAGTATCCTAAGGGCGCGAGGCTGATGGAAGGTGTTTGAAGGCTTGTGTCTACGCAAAGGAAAAGTGAAACCTGAAATTCATTAGGTATCAGTCGACTGATGAGAGGATCAGTCGACTGATACGGTGAGTTGAGTTGACTGAAGTGGAATCAGTCGATTGCTTCACGAACAGAAAGATCAGTCGACTAAGTCAGGTCCCAGTTGACTGATAAGTGACAGTTGAAGGCTGACGACAGAAATCAGACATAATCTACAGTAGCCATTGAAGCTCATCAGTCAACTGATGATATTGCTAGTCGACTGATATCGAGGGTTATACAAAAAGTAGATTTCAAAACTTGAAGGAGACACAACTTGACTCTCTGGATTTTTCTTGCTTGTTCTGAGATCTCCAAGATTATAAACTCTCAATCTCTTCCTCCAAAATCATTCTAATCTTGTAAGAGGAAGAGATCATCTTATAAGGGTTTCTCCACCTTCAAGCTTGATTTGAAAAGGAAAAAAGCATAGTGAAGCTTGGTTGTGTAGATGTGGATCCTTGGATTAGTCACCTCAAGGAGGTGGATACCAAGTAAATCAAGGGAGTTAGCATTGCTTTCATTGTTATTATTTTTGTCTATCTTTTTCTTGTGCTTTGGCTAACATTTTGTAGACAAAATCCAAGAATAGCTATTCACCCCCTCTCTAGCTAGACGCAAAAGTCCTAACAAGTGGTATCAGAGTGAGGTTCATTTCGGGATAACTCATCGTCAACCAAAACATCAAGATGACATTTCAAGAGGGGTATAGCACTGCACGACCACCGTTGTTTGACGGCAATGATTTTGCATATTGGAAAGGTAGAATAGAGTATTATTTAATGAATGATATTGAAACTTGGTTTAGTATTGTAAATGGGTTTAATGAAGGATGAGTTCGGAGCACCTCTTCCAACCAAGGAGTGGACAAAAGAGATGCCCAAGAAAGCTCAAGCGAATGCAAAGGCCATAGCCATCCTACAATGTGAACTTTCCAAGGAGCAATTGAACAAGGTTGGACCATTTAATTCCGCTAAAGAGCTTTGGGAAAAACTCATTGAGTTGAATGAAGGATCAAGTGAATCAAGGAGAGCCAAGAGAGATCTCTTGGTGGGCCAACTTTAAACCTTCACCATGAAGACCAATGAGATCGTGAGTCAAATGCATGGAAGATTCAAAGAGATAGTAAATGGTCTTCATGTAATAGGTGAAAAAAATTAAAAATCGAGATCTAGTAAGGTATGTTCTTCAATCATTTCCTAGAACTACCTTATGGGTATCAATGGTTGATACATATAAGGTTTCTAGAGATCTTTCAAGAGTTAAGCTTGATAAATTATTTTGTGAGTTTGAACTACATGAACAAGCTAACATGTCTTAAAAAGAGAAAAGCATAACTCTTGTTGTAGAGAAGAAGGAGAAGAAGAATAAAAAGAAAGAAAAGAAGGAAGAATCTTCATCATCCGAGTCTGATAAAGAGTCTTCGGATAGCAATGAAGAGATGTCGACTAGTGAAGTGGCTCATTATGTCAAGAAAATGATGGGAAGAATAAGAAAATTTTCAAGGAGAGATGTGTGGAAGATGTTTTAACCTTCAAAAGATTAAAGTGGTCATAGTTTAAATTTTAATACTAATATCATTTGTTATGAATGCAACAAGAAAGGACACATCAAGCCAAATTTCCCAGAATTGAAAAAGAAAGAAGAAAATGTAACGCCCCAAATTTTTGGGCTTGTTTTTTTTTCTTTTCTCAATGCAATTGTACGACTTTATTTGATAAGAAATAAAAGTCCCAATATGTGATTTCATAAAACCCCTATATGCGATTGCATAAATTTTAATTGATGATTTCATGTGATTGCATAAGAGTATGATTTCATGTGATTACATTATGATGTGATTATGCAAAATGCGAAGTATGTAATTTCATGATTGATTATAAGATTTGATTAAGAGGGATTATGAAATTACATAAGGAGTGAAATGTGATTCATGAATCACATATGTGATTTCATGAATTCGAATTCATGAAATCATATGGAATGGAATGGGCTTAGTGGGCTTATGCTTGATTAAAACCAAGAGGAGCAAAAATGTGCTCTCACCAAGGATTGAACCTTGGTACTCTTGGCAAGCAAAGCCTTGAGGAGTAGACTTGGTGACCATCTCACCAGGGGAGAAGATGTTGAGAAGGAAGTAGGGAAATCCTTGTTAAGGGTTAGGGAAGGTGAAGAGGTGGAAGAAAACTCTTGGTGAAACACCCCTTGGTGAAAGGGTGCTTAGTGAAGAGGCACCATGCCTCTTCACTAAGTATAAAAGGGGAGGAGAGTGTGAGAGCACAATCACTCATTCCCTCCTCTTGCTATTGCCGAGAGCCCCCTTCCACTCCTCCCTCCAAACACTAATCTTCCTCCCCTCCCCCAAGTGGCCGAAAGCCACCTTCTTCTCCCCTTCTCCACCGAAGCCAAGCAACACTCTCCCCTTGTGGTTGCCGAAACCCAAGGTTAGGGTTGACATTCCCTAAACTCCCTTGAGTACCTCTTGCAAGACAAGGAGCATTCAAGGATCTCAAGGGCAAGGACCAAGGGCACCATCCCTCCAAGTTAAGGGTACCATCCCTCCAAGTTAAGGGTACCATCCCTCCAAGTTAAGGGTACCATCCCTCCAAGTTAAGGGTATACCCTAAGGATTTAGCGAAAAAGGTAAGTGCCCCTCGCCTGTAGCATAATTGTTTGCGAATAAGTTGCATGATGTCCTCTAAAGTTTCGGCCACTACCCTAACCAAGGGTTAGGGTGTGCCATATGCTACTACATGTTTGATTAAATGCTACATAATGTATGGAATGTTGTATGATAAATTCTTGATGACATGTATGTTTCGGCCAACCCTAAACTAGGGTTAGGCCTTGGACAAAACCCCATGCTATGATTGCTTCCATGATGCTTGATATGATTATGAGGAAATACAACTCAATGCAAGAGGTCCAACCTCTTTACAACATTCGGCCAACCCAAGAATAGGTTAGGTCCTAAACCTATTTACATGCCATGCTACCCTAATGAATGCTTATGATATTGCATGCTTTGAATGACATGAACCATGCTTGTATGATCTAGGAAAGTGAAGAATGCATGATGATGATTTTCGGCCAAGGGAACCCTTGGACCTTATTTATGTTCACTTTTCATGAAAGCATGTTATACTATGATATGAATGAAATGCATGAATGAATACCTATGTAATGCATAAATAGTTATCATGGATTATGAGTTTATGTATGATGAAGGCCAAGGCCTAAAGTAATGCTCCCTTGAAAGGAAGGGACTAAGAGCATGCTTAAAAGGGAAATGTACATGATAACTATGTTACTTTATGATTGGCTTGTACCACAAACTCTTAAATGAGTTCATGATGGGTCCTAGGCTGAAGGACTTTTTGAGAAGGCCTAGAGACCCCCAGGCTGAAGGATTTTCAAGAAGGCCTAATAAGGAACCCTTCTAGGTCAAGGCTAGCTACCTTGTGCCTAAATAGGGTTCATGTGCACAAAACTAAGGGTACAAGCCGGGGCCCCCAAAAGATGACTATGTTATATTCAAGTACTATGTATATGTTTTCAAAAGGAAATCTTTTCATAAAATTACTATGCTCACTATGTCTACCATGCTTAATGATCCCATGTCTTAACACGTTATGTTTACCATGCTTAATGACTTCTATGCTTAACATGTTATGCTTCTATGCTATACTTGATATGCTTACGAATTGACGACGTTTTGTGAGTAGGACAAGGCCTTACTAAGCATTGCTTATAGTTTTAGTGTTCTTATGCTACAGGACACTAACTAAGGAAGCTGCAGGAAGAAGAGCAAGGGAAATGTGATAGTGACGGTGGATTAAAGATCTTGCTCGCTCTATGTTTTGTTTTCAATTTTGAAACCTAAGGATGTTATACACCTTCTTCTGCACACTACTCTAAGATTGCTCTTATGTTTGGCATTACTCTACTTCATGATAAGTTTTTGCTATACTTGTGAACAAATGATGTCTTCATCTTGATTGTATGGATACACCACTCTATTCGATTATGCTAAAGTAGTTGATATGATACTTCCCTCATAACATACTATCTTGTTTATGCTCATGATCCACTAAAACTCTATCATACTTGCCATGCCTAGTTATGCTTAGATCACTTATGATATTCGGCCATCACTTGCTGGGTTGAGTCCTCTCATGTTCAACACCCTTATGCTCCCCATGTTGCATGCCACGATCATGTTAAAACCTTCCATATGTTTAGATCCTTACTTGTCAATATTGTATCATGCGCATGGACACCACATACTTTATGCATTTCATGAAACTTGCTCCTAAATGCTATAATGCCCATACATGTTTCGGCCTACTCATGTATAAAATTTGTTTTTAAACCCTAGGCTTCATGCTCTCACGTACAAGCATGATCTACATGCTTTCAAGTCTTATGCTTCCGCTCTTGTATGATCGCATGCATCTAAAGCTTAGATGGAAATGAATACATGAAGTAGTCATGTTAACATTACGTGAATGATGTTATGCTTCCGCTATATGATGCATAAAGTAGTATAAATATAAGCATTAGTAAAGATGTTATGAATGTTAAAGTAACGCCACAAATCCTTAGAGGATTTAGGGCGGGACTTTACAGAAAAAGAAAAGAAAAAGAAGGAGAAAAAGGAGGCAATGGTGGCTTAAGCTACATGGGATACACCAAGCATTGACTCATCCGATGAAAATGAGCTATGTCATATTATGAGACACATGACATTTATGACTTTCGAAGATGACAAAGAAGCTTCAAGTGAGGAGGAAGCTTCAAGTGATGAATCGTCATCTAGTGACGATGAGGTTAAAAAATCTCCCAAAATTGAATTTCTTTATAAAACTATTGTTTATCTCAAGAATGCTTTGGCTAAGTCACAATCTAGGGTCAAGACATTAAAAGGAGAACTGAAGTCCATTAGGAATAATACATGTATGCATAATGAATCAAGCATGCCTATGGAAGAAAATAACAATTTGAGAAATCAAGTTATTGACTTGAGAACATGTTTAGAGAAATTTACAAATGGATTAAAGTATCTTGATATGATACTTAGTAGTCAAAGAGTCGTCTACAACAAGGCCGAATTAGGATATAAACCTAAGATCAAAGAGATTGCCTATATTTCTCTTATAGGAAGAAATGATATACCTAAGAAGCAAACCATTAAAAGCAATATAAACCAAGCTTGGCTCCCTAAGAAGTATTGTTTAGGTAGAAGAAGAGAAAGATTCAAACATGTGGATTATGGACAGCGGTTACTCAAGGCACATGACTGGTGATGTAAGCAAGTTCTCCACAATTAACTACATAAAGAAAGGAATGATATCTTTTGGAAATAGTGGGAACCTCAAGATTATAGGTGGAGGTACAATTGAGGTATCACCTATAATCATCATCCATAAAGTTCTTCTAATTAAGGACATGAAATTCAATTTGCTTAGTGTTAGCCAATTATGTGATGTCGGATATAAAGTTGAGTTTCATGCAAATAAATGTTTGGTTAAACACAATAGCTCGAAAAATGTTATGTTGGAAGGGTATAGGAAAATAAATCTTTATTATATCAATCTTTCCTATGCTTCTAATCTTTCTACTAAGTGTCTTTTATCAAAAGATGAAGAAGAATGACTATGACATAGAAGACTTGGACATATCAACATGAAGAACATAGCAAAGGTAGACAAAATGGAGTTGGTAAAAGGACTACCAAATATCAAGTATGTCAAGAATAAAATGTGTGATGCATGTCAAGAGGGCAAACAATCTAAGTCATTACACAAAGGTAAAACTCTAACTAGTACTTCTTTACCATTAGAATTGTTGCATTTAG
This sequence comes from Boesenbergia rotunda, assembly GCA_024364735.1. Classification (NCBI taxonomy): domain Eukaryota; kingdom Viridiplantae; phylum Streptophyta; class Magnoliopsida; order Zingiberales; family Zingiberaceae; genus Boesenbergia; species Boesenbergia rotunda. The sequence goes on from JAGFNQ010000469.1 coordinate 470,864, forward strand.
ATCTCTTTGATTGTCATAATACCCCTTTATTAGTAGAAAATAAATATTGCTTAGTGATTGTTGATGATTTTTCTAGATGCACTTGGGTCTAATTTATGAAACATAAGGATGAAACTCAAAAAATATTCATAGGATTTAGCAAAAGGGTTGAAAATGAGAAAAATCTCAAAATCAACCGAATTAGGAGTGATTATGGTGGAGAGCTTGAAAATTCAAACTTCTCTAGTTTTTGTCTAGAAAATAGGTACAAACATGAATTTTCTTCTCCAAGAACACCTCAACAAAATGGGTTGTAGAAAGGAAAAGTCGAGCCTTGCAAGAAGCGGCTAGAACTATGCTTAACGCGTATTCTTTACCTAGTTATTTTCGAGCGGAAGCGGTAAATACCGCTTGTTACATCCAAAATCATGTTTTAATTCATCAATTTTTAGGAAAGTCACCTTTTAAATTATGGAATCAGAAAATTCCTCAAATTCACTATTTTAAAGTGTTTGGTTGCAAATTCTATATCTTAAATACTAAAGATGATTTAAGAAAATTTGAGTCTAGGCGAATGAAGACATTTTAGTTGGGTACTCATCTACTAGTAGAGGATATAGAGTATACAACAAAAGGAATTAAATGATTGAGGAGCCATCTAATATTGAATTTGATGAGTCTACTAGCATTTACCCTAGGAAATCCTCAATTGACAAGGATATAGATGAAAAAAACAAAACATTACCTAAGCAATTCAAAACTTACACTTATGAGGTATTGATCAAGAGGGAGGAAGAAGTGCATCGGATGATGAGCCCACAATCTCTAGGCCTTTAAGGCATCATCAAGATCATCCTATTGACCAAGTAGTTGGAGATATTGCACAAGGAGTAAGGACTAGATCCTATTTTAGAGAACATACTAGTCAAATTGCTCAAATATCACAACTTGAACCAAAATCGATTGATGAAGCCTTATATGATATGGATTGGATCCTAGTAATGCAAGAAGAGTAGAACTAATTTGAGAGAAGTGAATTATGGGAATTGGTCCCAAGACCCAATGATAGTACAATTGTCACAACAAAATGAGTCTTTAGAAATAAATTGGATGATCAAGGGAGTTGAGGGACTTGATTATGATGAAACTTATGTTCCCGTAGCTCGATTAGAGTCTATCCAGATCTTATTGGGATATGCCGCTCACATGGGCTTTAAACTTTATCAAATGGATGTGAAATTGACATTTCTAAATGGATTTATTAAGGAAGAAGTTTATGTCAAGCAACCACCCGGTTTTGTAAACATAGATTATCCAAATTATGTTTATAAATTAAAGAAAGTCTTACATGGGTTAAAACAAGCTCCCCGAGCTTGGTATGAAAGACTCTCATCCTTCTTAATCTCCAAGGGATTTAGAAGGGGAACAATTGATCCAACTTTATTTCTAAAGTCTAAACATAAAGACATTTTTATTGCCCAAGTTTATGTTGATGATATTGTTGGTGCAAGATGCATTAGTGATGTCCTCCTCTAAGTGATTCAATGTTTGACAATATGCTTAAGTCAGTGATACATTGAACAAGGGAAGGGTAGTCAAGAAAATTGGACCAAAGTGATGAAAAGTCCTAGTTAACCTAGGCACTAAGTCCTGGTTCGTGGAATTGGGCACTAAGTCCTGGCCGAGGGTTGGGCACCTAAGACCTGACCGAGGGTTGGGCACTAAGTCCTGGTTCGTGGAATTGGGCGTTAAGTCCTGGCCGAGGGCTGGGCACCTAAGACCTGACCGAGGGTTGGGCACTAAGTCCTGGTTCATGGAATTGGGCACTAAGTCATGACCGAGGGCTGGGCACCGAAGTCTTGGTCCGAAGGATTGACCAACTTAGCTGTAACGACCCGCCTTCTGGTACTAGGCTTTAAGGCGGATCGTCACTACTAACTAACTGACTAACTGACTAATTAATGATTTCTAATAATGCTAAACCAACTGGGAGAATTTTAAAAATTCTTATTTCGCTATTTACTGAACTAGAAATTCATAAACATACTGAAGGTACTAATTTGCCCAAAATAAAGCAAAACTTTTATTTTATTATATTGGCAGGATTCAATCCCCCAACCTCTAGGTTGCATGGCTAAAGCACTAACCAGCTGCTCTACACCACCTTTGTTTTACATAGTACCAGTCGACTGCTATATGCCAGTCGACTGGTCGGGCCACAGAATGGTTCTGTGCCCGATACCAGTCGACTGGTGTTTTCCCAGTTGACTGGTAGTTCTGAAATTTCAGTTTTCAGATTTCTAGAATGTATCAACCTTGAGCCACAATGTACCAAAATCATATCTAACAAACATAATGACATAAATAAAGTTCCACGACTATTCTAAGACATTTATTACATGTTTTTGGAGGGTTTCTAGCATGTATAGCAACTTAGAAATCATAAAAACGACATGTAGAAGCATAAACATGAATATGCCAAGTTCGTATCAACTTCTTATTGAAACCATTCATTATTCATATCTAAGGGCATTCTTAGCTATTACATGTTATTCTATATGGTGCATATATCTTAAAACAAGCATATCCTATGTATTTAGCATGTAAATCAAAAGTATCAAGTTCTTATCTCTAAAGCTTAAGCATGGATCTAATTTACCATATTGCAAGTAGTAACTCATATCATTCAACATTCGCTAAGCAAGTATTACCACAGGTAAATAAACTACTTTAATATACTAGGCACCACAAATAACGAGTCAAATTAAGTTCATACATGGTTCACATAACCTATTGCGGAAAAACTAAAAGAAACATAATAAAGACTATTTCTATGCTTTGCAAGTTCCGAAGACTTTTATTCCAACTCCACCATCACACACACTTTGCATCAAGCCCGCCGCCTCCGCTACTAGTGCTTTCCTTTACCTGTATCTGCAGTATAAGGAAATGCAAACTAATAAGCATAAAGCTTAGTAAGTACCATCTAGTCTCACAAAACTATGAAACTCAAATTATGCTTTTGTAAAACATGCTATGCACATACATGCTCATATCCATAAGAAATCATGCTAGGCTCATGCTAAAATACATATCATAGAATGTCATGACATATAACTGAGACATGACACATACTGAACTAGAACTGAAAAGTAAGCTATAGCATGGCATATATATCTGAACTGGAACTGAAACTAACTAACATAAAACTAATTATTAAATTCACCACATGCTAATATGAATTTTTGAAAACTAAATACATATAGTAGGTGAAAATAATAATCAACTGTTGTGGGCCCGGCAATGTACCAACTGTGCGCGCATCCCTAATAAACCCGAGGTACCAAATCCCGAATCCATTAGGGTTCTACTAGGTTATCTAAACCTAGGGGCAACTAGGAGCCCATCCCATACTAGGTTATCTGAACCTAGGGGCAACTTGGAGCCCATCCCTGGACCGAAGTCCGGTACAATGCTAACTGAAAATAAAATAGTTCTTTTATACTTTTCTTTTTCTCTTCTGATTCTTGCTTTTACTAGGTTATCTAAACCTAGGGGCAACTAGGAGCCCATCCCACTGGACCTTGGTCCCAATCATAACTGAAGCAAGAATTTCTATTCTTTAATGCTTGCTATAGCATTAACTGACTAACAATTTAACAAACACCTTGTGACTTAACCCTTTCTTTTCTTTTAAAGTCGCTCCCTGGGCACTCGAACGTGCTCCTTAACCCGAAACTGAAGGGTAAGTGCACTCAAGCCCATCCAGGGATACCTTCAGACTCTAAAACTAATCCGAAGGGTTAATACAACGTGCTTGTTCATAATCCTCGGTATCTAACCGTAGGACATACATATAAGTAACTAAAGCATACGAAACGACAACCGAAACTACTTATACTGCAGATGAGGGATACTTACTTCCTGCGCTAGGTTTTCCTTACGAATAAAATCTGAAATTCCCGAGGGAACGTCGAATTTCGACGTTCTTCTTGCTCCTTGGCGTTCTCCTCGCGTCTACGAGAATTCTCGTAGAGAATAGGGCCTCTTGAGACCTTCCCTTGGCTTCTCCTTTGTCTTGGGCGAGAGAGAGGGCGAGAGGGGAGGTCGCGTGCGTGAGGGAGGGCGTCGGCGTCGCTGGGTTGGGAGAGAATTAACCTAAAACTCGTAACTCCCTCTTTTATACTTATAGGGGCGAATTTAACTAATTTCACCTTATCTATTGTTTCCCTTAATCTATTTCAACAAAAGCAAACCATCCTAGTTGGTCCGCCCTTTCTCCTCTCACAGCGTTGGTTTAGGGATCAAATCCCACTTACGCGTTTTTCTCTTTTTATCCCTTTTTGCCACTTTCGTTTACGGAAAAATTCTATAAAAATATCCATAATTTCGGAATAAATTCTAAGATATTTCTAAAATTAGTTTCGAGAATTTTCGGGCGTTACAATCCCCCATACCTTATAAAAAGTTCGTCCTCGAACTTAAAACAACTCTGGGTATTTCTGCCTCATGCTGTCCTCTGGTTCCCATGTTGCCTCTTCTACTCTGTGATTTTGCCATATGACTTTCACTAATGGTACCTCCTTGTTTCGCAATTTCTTAACTGCTCGGTCTATTATCTGAATAGGCCGACTATCATAACTGAGATCTTCGCGAACTTGTACCGTCTGTGGCTCTATCACCTGGGTGGCATCTGGGATATGCTTCTTCAGCATGGAAACATGAAATACATTGTTGATAGCTGACATCTCCTGAGATAGCTCCAACTCATAAGCTACTTTGTCAACTCTTCTAGTGATGGGGTATGGTCCTACATATCTGGGACTTAGCTTGCCCTTCTTCCCAAAACGCATTACTCCCTTCATGGGAGCCACTCCGAGGAACACTGAATCCCCAACTTCAAACTCTAATGGTCTGCGCCGTGTATCAGCATAGCTCTTCTGGCAGCTTTGAGCTGTTTCTATTTTCTGGCGGTTTTGCTGTATGACTACGGTGGTATCATCTATAAGATCTGTCTGTAGGCCTAACTCTTGCCTCTCACCACCCTCGTACCAGCAGATAGGAGATCTACACCTCCGCCCATATAAAGCCTAATAGGGTGCCATGCCGATAGTGGCCTGATAACTATTGTTGTAGGCGAATTCTGCTAAGCACAGGTATCTGCACCAACTGCCCTTGAAATCTAGAGCACAAGCTCTGAGCATATCTTCTAGTACTTGATTTACTCTCTCTGTCTGACCATCTGTCTGAGGATGGAACGCTGTGCTAAACTTCAGTTTGGTGCCTAGTGATGTCTGTACGCACTCCCAGAAGTGCGAAGTGAACCTACTGTCCCTATCCGAAATGATAGTCCTAGGGACTCCATGTAGTCTGACGATCTCTTTAAGGTACAACTGAGCTAGCTGTTCCATGGAATAGGAGATCCTGATAACTAGGAAGTGGGCAGACTTAGTCAATCTGTCTACTATTACCCCGATTGCATCATATCCATTCGTTGTTCTGGGTAGTCCCACTATAAAATCCATGGAAATATCTTCCCATTTCCATTTTGGAATCTCAATAGGCTGCATAACTCCTCCTGGTCTCTGATGTTCTGCCTTGACCCTTTGGCATGTCAGACAGGTACTGACATATTTGGCGATGTCTCTCTTCATCCCAGGCTACCAAAAACGTCCCCTGAGGTCTTGGTGTTGGTGCAGAATGCACCCAAGTCAAACCTATGTTTTGATAATGGCAACATAGGTCAAAAGTTAAGTCTTACTTGTGTTTCTAACAAGTTACTCTAGTGTGCAGAGATAAAGTCCTAGCGAAGGACTGCTAGGCAACTGGCGAAGGACTGCCAGTAGCAAAGTCCTAGCGAAGGACTGCTAGGCAACTGGCGAAGGACAGCCAACATCCAAGCCCTAGCAAAGGACTGCTAGGCAACTGGCGAAGGACTGCCAGTATCCAAGACCTGACAAAGGACCGTCAGGCAAAAGTCCAACCAAAGGAGCGGTTGGCATCAGGTAAATTCTCCCGAGAGGAGTAGGTGAGGACGCGTTCCCCGTCGAGGGAACAGTAAGCGTCGGTTCGACCTAGGGCTCCATTTTGGAGACCAAAGTCAGAACCAAGACAGCTAAGGCTGTATAAACTAACAAATTAATGCTTTATTTTGTTTTCGGACTAACCCTGGATGCAGGACCAAAGGAACGTGTGTCTGCAGCTCAGAGAGCCTCAAAGGAGTGAGGCAGCAGCTGAGTAGGGCGCCCTGAGTGTCTAGGGCGCCTCCAAGGTGAACAAGAAACAGGTAAAGCAAAAAGGAGTTCGGCTAAGCACTGGCCGAAGGCACCCTTTGCATCCAGGGCGCCCTCAGCAGCCAGGGCGCCCTCAGCGCCCAGGGCGCCCTCAGCAGCCAAGCGCTCCGCGCCTATGCCAGCGAGGCCGATCAACTCTATCCAGCCGAGAAGACCGCGTCAACCAAGGCGCCCTCAGCGACCAGGGCGCCCCAGAGGTCAAACCTCATCCCTATTCAGGTGGGATAAAGCTTGACCGAGCGAAGTGTGGATCGGCTGACACGTGGCAGGGCGCCCCCGACGTCCAGGGCGCCCTAGGTGCTATAAATAGCACCCCTCGACCCCAAGCTTCATCAATCACTTCGACACAACGCTTCTACGCTCTTGCGCTCTCACGCCTTGCTCCGGAAACCTCCCAACTCGAGCCGACGACGTCCCGCTGCTCCGAGAAAGTCAACCCTCATCGGACGTCGGTAAAAAGAAGAGCTTCCTTTTTGTTAAGTTTACGATACTGTATTTTGCAAATCAATATTTGTAAACTTTTATTGCGCCTATATAGTATTGCCCAACGAAAACGGTCAACGACCGTGGGCCTTGGAGTAGGAGTCGACACAGGCTCCGAACCAAGTAAATCGAACTGTGTCTCTGTGTTTCTAATTTCCGCTGCGTACTTGCTCTAAGCTTTCCGAAAGAAAAACGATTTCCGATATTCACCCCTCCTCTATCGGCTTTCACGATCCAACAAGTGGTATCAGAGCGGGAAGTTCAAACTTGGTGCAACCACCAGTTTGAAAATTTCTTTTCGGATTTTCTTAAATTTTTTTATTTCGAATTTTTAAATATTTTTTTCGTTCGAATTTCTTTCGTTAATCGAGGTTGGTGCAACACCCCTCGATATTTTATTTCTATTATCCCGCACTACTAATCCAAGACCAAGTCTTGGGATATTTTTCTAGTAGTTTTCTTTTTCAGCTTAAATGGCTATGCAAGAGGGATTCAACACCGCCAGACCTCCACTTTTCTGTGGAGAAGACTTTTCTTACTGGAAAAGTCGTATGGAGGTCCACCTGAAAACTCAGGTGGACATGTGGATCATCATCCAGTCTGGTCTGGAGATCCCCAAAAACGCCGAAGGACTACCTCAAAACTACTCGGAGTGGGACAACACCCTAAAGCGAAAGATAGAAGCCGACGCAAAAGCAACACAAACCCTACAATGCGGGCTGACAAAGGAAGAGCTGAACCGCGTGGGCCCCTTTAACAGTGCAAAGGAGCTATGGACAAAACTGATCGAGATGCACGAAGGGACTTCAGACACCAGGATCAGCAAGAGGGATCTGCTCCTGAACAAATTATACACTATCAAGATGGCGGACAACGAAACAGCAGCCCAGCTCCACGCACGAATCCAAGAGGTAATGAACGGTCTTCACACAATAGGTCACAAGGTTGAAAACCGTGACCTAATAAGGTATGCCCTAAACGCTTTCCCTAGAAGTACCTTGTGGGCATCTATGGTAGATGCGTACAAGGTCTCTAGAGATCTTTCTAAAATAAAATTAGATGAATTGTTTTCCGAACTAGAACTGCACGAACAAACTAACACCAATATGGTCGAGGAAAGTATTGCTTTCGTTGCAGGTAAAACAGGAAGGACTACGAAGAAGAAGCCTGAACCCGAAACTGAGTCTAACTCTGACTCAGACTCAGAAGAAGATGGAGATCAAACTAAGCTGGTCCGGCTCGCTCGAAGCTACTACAAGGAGCTGAAGAACCGAACCAACAAACGGAAAACCGGCCGAAGAAAGGACGAACCAACTGAACCCGCGAACAAGCCCAATGTGACCTGCTATGAATGCAAGAAAAAGGGCCACTACAAGTCAGAATGTCCAAATCTAAAGGAGTCCAAGAAAACAAGACGGAAGAAGGCACTCCAAGCAACATGGGATGAGTCTTCCTCAGAAGAAGAAGAAGAGGCACCCCAGTCCAACGTACTAGCCCTGACTGCCTCAGAAAACGTCGAAACCAAATCAGAAACAGAACAAGAAGACGGCGAGCTGACCTTCACAGAAGACGGAGAAATTAAGGTAACTGGTTTTAATAGATTGCAATTAAGTGAATTAATTTCTTTTCTTTCTCGAGATTTGGCCAAAGCCAAACTCCGAGTCGAATCCCTCCGACAGAAAGTAAAACTCCTGAAAGTGGGAGCTGATTCTAAACCCTTAACCGAGAAGGTTCAGGAAGGAACTCCTACTCAAGTTGAAAAACTTGAAAAGGAAAACTCCTCCCTGAAAACTCAGATTAAGGATCTTAGATCAGCATTAGAACGGTTTACATCTGGTTCCAAGGGTCTTGACATGATCCTTGGAAAACAGAAATCAGTTCTAAATCGATCCGGATTGGGCTATAGAACCAAATCTCGGCAAAGATCTTACTTTGCTGTACTGAATCAGTCCAGAGGCAAAATTCAGGCATGGGTACCTAAACTATGCCTGAACAAACCGACTGGATCAAATCAGTATTGGATCCCCAAGGACAAGATTCACATCTTGCCTAACCATCACCGTGGCTTTAGTCCAGGGGGAGGCAAACTGAAAACTATATTCATTATTAAATAAATTTTTTTTGCAATATGATTGTTTGCCTGTTTATTTAATTTCTGCAATTTACCATGCTTAGACTTAGGCTAGTTTAAGGACCAGACAAACATAACTGAAACTTGAAAACATAGTATTGGGTGGAGGTGAGATGATAGTACGTTGGGGAAACCAATTCTAATAAGATCAAGTTTACTTGGTCTCTTTAGACTGGGGAAACCAGCCGAAGCTACCGATCCAAAATCCAAACTAGTTAGACCAGAAATTTTTCAAAGATTAATTTTGAAAATGAAATTTCATTAAAAGACTTTGTCAAGGAAAGGGTGGATGATCCCATAAGGCTTCGGCCAAAGAAGGCCTAGTGCCTCGCCAAGACCTGGAAGTAAATTTTTGAAATTCAAATTCAAATTAATTTTTGTCAAATTCGAATCTAACACAAAATTTCAGTTAAGTGTAAATTTAAACATCTTTTCGAAAATTTCAAAATTAATTTAATTGTTTTCAAAATTAATGAAAATTTTCAAAATAAACTTAACTATCAAAACCTGTCTCACGAAAACCATAAGGCTAACGTGATTGAAAACCCTAGATTTGGGTGAGACAGTAAAATTAAAACTCAACTATGATTCCCTGTATTATAGTTAAATCCTAATCATAACCAATGATAAACACAGTCAAACTATGGTCAAAGAAGTCAAACTATGGTCAAAGAAGTCAAACTACGGTCAAAGAAGTCAAACTACAGACAAAGCAGTCAAACCTCGGACAATATAGACAAACCTTGGTCAAAACACTAGGTCAAATCCGGTCAAAATTAATCCTTTAGGGACAAAACAGCCCATAGGGCGCCCAATTGCTTTAGGGCGCCCCCAGACTGGTCAAAAGCTGCCAAATGGCAGCTGCAGACGCATGAAAGGCGCCCTCATCGTGGAGGGCGCCCTCCCACAGGCCTTTAATCACAGAAAGCTGCCAAAAGGCAGCTGCAGGCCCGGTCAAGGCGCCCTCGTCAGGCAGGGCGCCTACGTACAGTCCTTCAAACGGCAGAAAGCTGCCAAAAAGCGACGTGCAGGCCTGCGCAGGGCGCCCTCCCCATGCAGGGCGCCCTCAACAGACAGGGCGCCCTCCCGATAAACGACGCCCGAATCTGCCTATAAAAGGGATCCCATTCCCCTTTTCCTCTTCACACCCAAATCTCCTTCTCCTCAACTCTCTATCTTCTAAGAGATCTAGCAACACTCTCAAGCTCTCAACAATGCCTCCCCGAGCAACCCGGTATAAATTTTAATTAAGTTAATTTCTTTTTAAGTCTTTCGTTAAATGCATACTTTATTTAAGTGTACATTCTTCCTTAGAAGATGCCGACCTAATTAGGCAGAACCCGGTACTCAACCTAGTCCTGATCCTAGGTTTCCCAATTTAGAATTGTGCAATAAGTTCTCTCGTACCACCTATAAACATATCAAAACAAGTTACTTGACCCCAATCCTGTCCCCTAGCTATGAACGTCATAAACCATTACCAACTCGACAATCTCGTATTCTGCACCCACCCAATCAATACTTCCTTATGCGCAGAATTTTACAATAATATCATTAGACAGGATAATCTCATGTTCTCCACCATGGTTCAAGGCATTCCCCTAACTATCACACCAACATTACTGAACCGATTTCTAGGAATACGACCCTCGCAGTCCACCTTCTGTTGTTATCCTCCTAGGGAGCCTCCCTTTGATGCTCCTTATTCTCACATTACCTTAGATACATTACACTCATATTTCTTTAGGCAACCAGTGGCCAGACGATTTCAGTCAGTCGACTTAGAGGTCCAGGACTACGCCCTATATAGGGTCTTAGTCCGATGTATTCTGCCATTATCCACCAGGGACGTCACCACTATGCAACCATTCCATACCTTTCTCCTGTACACCCTGATTCACCAGCTAGATATTGATATAGGACTTCATATGTTTCACACTATCCTACACGCATCCAGTGTGACCACGCAAGGGCGGGTATGCACACCATACTGCCACGTTATCACATCCCTATTACATTACCATGGTAGGAACATTACTGAGGGAGAAATGGCCGATCTGACCGACTACGATGAAATAGGCTATAGAAACTTCGCCCTAGCAGGTATAGAGGTGTCCGGTACCGGGGTCTTGTCCTGGAGACGTCAGAGAGCAGCTCCCCAGATCGATTCGGATGAGGAGGTTGAGTACGATGTCGCAGATGTAGCCGCAGCAGCCCGAGCACATATCGACGAGCCCGCTCCACCGACACTCTATCAGATAGTGACACATTTAGACACAAAGGTTCAGAGTCTTCGAGAGGAGGTCGAAGCCTACCACCTAGAGCAGATAGAAGCTCGTCGAGCTGATCGAGAAGTGGCTGACGCACGATACATAGAGATGATGGCACGATTTGATGCATGGCAGCCGGGCCCGTCTGATCATCCCGGTCCTTCATCTTAGATTCACTTAGCATTGTACCTATTTGACTACCCCTACTCAGTAGGGTTAACTGGTGTTTGACTATTTGACTTGTGTTGAACCTTGAACATCTGCTTTATTCTCTGTTGACCAGTTTATGAGTACTTGTTCTTTTTGCAATTAGGATTGTGTTCAGTAGAATAGATTAAACTACATTTTCTTCTATTACTGTTCTACTTGTTTTTTCTCAAAATAGAATTTGAAAAACCGTTTACTTAATTTCAAATCAGTTTTCATTTTTTCGACTTAGTTTTTTTATTTCAAAACTACCCCTTTTAAAATTAGGGCTTTTTCGAAAATGGACATAGCCTAGGCCTAACCCTAGAACTGCATGCACCTATAGACTTAGAAGCCAGCATCTCACAAGCACCTTAGGGTACTTTTGAGTGATAACCTAGAAAGGGTTGAGATGCTTAGGTCTTTGCCTTAATTCAAGATGCTTTAAGTCAGTGCATCTGCAGTAATTGGGGCACTAAATACAACTTATACAGCAATCAAGTTAAGTGTCAAGTTTAGAAAATCTAACTTGAACAGAAACACTTAATTTGACTAACCCTAGCAAAAACTACTATTTATAACAGTTAGTAAGTAGCTAAGTGGGTTAGACAGGTCCCTATAGAGAAAATTGAATGATTGTGGTTTAAGTCTGATTATGATTTGGTTCAGTACAGCAAAATCTTACTCATTTCCATTATTTCTGCTATATTCATTTGTTTTGATATATGGCAAAGGGGGAGAGATAGGAAAGGAGAGAGAGTAAAATTAATTTTAATTAATTTAATTTTAATTTTCATTAATTTTCTTAACTCTATCCTTTATTCAAAAAGTATTTATGCATTTCAAAATTTTTACTTAAGCTTTCGAAATTTTGCTAAGTAGTTAAGCATTTCAAAATTTTTACTTAAGCTTTCAAAATTTTGCTAAGTAGTTAAGCATTTCAAAATTTTTACTTAAGCTTTCAAAATTTTGCTAAAGTGATTAAGCATTTTTACTCAAGCTTTCAAAATTTTGCTAAGTACTCAAGCCATTCGAAATTTCATAAGATTCTCAAAACTGGTTAAGTACAATGTTATTAAGTATTTAAGTTTTCCAAAAGTACTGTATTAAGTTTTCAAAAGTAGTTAAATTTTTCTTAAGCTAACACTTTCAAAACCTTTGAGTACCTTGAAACTTAAAGCCTTAAATTTTTTTAAGTACTCAAGAATCATGTTTCAAAAATCTTCCAATACACTTTTTAACTTAAGATTCCTAAGTACCTAAAACTTAAGTTTTCAAAGTACAAGTTTATTAACCCCACGAATGATTGAAAAATCTAGGGGGAGATTCCTTCCAGGGGGAGGGAACAAAGTTAAAACTTTTTCATGTTTTGCTAAAACTTAACTTTTTGAACTAGGGTTGTCATAAATCAAAAAGGGGGAGATTGTTGGTGCAGAATGCACCCAAGTCAAACCTGTGTTTTGATAATGGCAACATAGGTCAAAAGTTAAGTCTTACTTGTGTTTTTAACAAGTTACTCTAGTGTGCAGAGATAAAGTCCTAGCGAAGGACTGCTAGGCAACTGGCGAAGGACTGCCAGTAGCAATGTCCTAGCGAAGGACTGCTAGGCAACTGGCGAAGGACAGCCAGCATCCAAGCCCTAGCAAAGGACTGCTAGGCAACTGGCGAAGGACTGCCAGTATCCAAGACCTGACAAAGGACCGTCAGGCAAAAGTCCAACCAAAGGAGCGGTTGGCATCAGGTAAATTCTCCCGAGAGGAGTAGGTGAGGACGCGTTCCCCGTCGAGGGAACAGTAAGCGTCGGTTCGACCTAGGGCTCCATTTTGGAGACCAAAGTCAGAACCAAGACAGCTAAGGCTGTATAAACTAACAAATTAATGCTTTATTTTGTTTTCGGACTAACCCTGGATGCAGGACCAAAGGAACGTGTGTCTGCAGCTCAGAGAGCCTCAAAGGAGTGAGGCAGCAGCTGAGTAGGGCGCCCTGAGTGTCTAGGGCGCCTCCAAGGTGAACAAGAAACAGGTAAAGCAAAAAGGAGTTCGGCTAAGCACTGGCCGAAGGCGCCCTCTGCATCTAGGGCGCCCTCAGCAGCCAGGGCGCCCTCAGCGCCCTCAGGAGCCAAGTGCTCCGCGCCTATGCCAGTGAGGCCGATCAACTCTATCCAGCCGAGAAGACCACGTCAACCAAGGCGCCCCAGAGGTCAAACCTCATCCCTATTCAGGTGGGATAAAGCTTGACCGAGCGAAGTGTGGATCGGCTGACACGTGGCAGGGCGCCCCCGACGTCCAGGGCGCCCTAGGTGCTATAAATAGCACCCCTCGACCCCAAGCTTCATCAATCACTTCGACACAATGCTTCTACGCTCTTGCGCTCTCACGCCTTGCTCCGGAAACCTCCCAACTCGAGCCGACGACGTCCCGCTGCTCCGAGAAAGTCAACCCTCATCGGACGTCGGTAAAAAGAAGAGCTTCCTTTTTGTTAAGTTTACGATACTGTATTTTGCAAATCAATATTTGTAAACTTTTATTGCGCCTATATAGTATTGCCCAACGAAAACGGTCAACGACCGTGGGCCTTGGAGTAGGATCGACACAGGCTCCGAACCAAGTAAATCGAACTGTGTCTCTGTGTTTCTAATTTCGCTGCGTACTTGCTCTAAGCTTTCCGAAAGAAAAATGATTTCCGATATTCACCCCCCCTCTATCGGCTTTCACGATCCAACTCTTGGTACATTTTGGTGGAACCAGGATGCATCGCATAAGGAGATCTATGTGCGTCCTCTAGGATCTTCCTTCGGAGCTCTTCTTGGTTCGGAACACATAAGCGGTCACCGTAGTACAGTGTCCCATTATCTGATAGGCAAAATTCTCCATTTTCGGCTTCTGTCATCCCCTGCTTGATTTTCTGAAGGTCAGGATCTTGATCCTGTGCTGTCTGGATGTCTTCAATCAGGGTGGATACTAATGTCAAAGTGGAGAGCTGCCCAACTAAAATTTCCAGTCCGAACTCTGATAACTCTTTCCGAAGGGGCTGTGACATCGTGGACAAAGCTAGTAGGGTGGCACTAGATTTTCTGCTAAGTGCATCTGCCACCTTATTAGCTTTACCTGGATGGTAGAGGATGTCAATGTCATAATCCTTGACTAGCTCAAGCCACCTGCGTTGTCTCATGTTCAGATCCTTCTGAGTAAAGAAATACTTTAGACTCTGGTGATCTGTGAAAATCCTACACTGGGCTCCGTATAAGTAATGCCTCCAAATCTTGAGAGCGAACACTACTGCAGCTAGCTCAAGGTCATGGGTAGGGTAATTCTTCTCATAATCCTTGAGTTGTCTAGAGGCATAGGCAATAACCTTGCCATTCTGCATCAGCATTGCTCCAAGTCCTAATTTAGACGCATCGCTATATATGTCAAAGTTGTCAGTGGTCTCGGGAAGAGTCAGGATGGGAGCACTAGTCAATCTTCTCTTTAATTCTGTAAAACTGTTCTCGCAGTCCTCTGTCCACTAAAACTTTCTGTTCTTTCTGGTAAGAGCTATCAGTGGGGAGGCTATTCTGGAGAAATTCTCTACGAACTTCCTGTAGTAACCGGCTAGACCCAGAAAACTTCTGATCTCACTGGCATTCTTCGGTCAAACCCAGTTACTTACTACTTTTATTTTGCTGGGGTCTACCATCACACCATCCTTGGAGATGATGTGACCCAGAAAAGACACCTGATCGAGCCAAAACTCACACTTGGAGAATTTCGCATAGAGTTGGCTCCGCTGAAGGATTTCTAATACTGTTTTCAGGTGTTCTGCGTGTTCCTTCTGAGTCCTGAATATATCAGAATATCATCGATGAAGACGATAACAAACTTATCTAAATATTCTCGGAACACTCTGTTCATGAGGTCCATGAAAGTCGCTGGAGCGTTCGTTACACCAAAAGACATAACTACAAACTCATAGTGTCCGTATCTTGTTCTGAAAGCTGTCTTGGGGATGTCACCTTTTTTTTATCATTCACCTGGTGATAACCCGATCTCAAGTCTATTTTTGAGAACACTGCTGCTACCTTTAGCTGATCGAACAAGTCATCAATTCTTGGCAAGGGATACTTGTTCTTGATGGTGACATGATTCAACGCCCGGTAATCTATACACAAGCGCATGGACCCGTCTTTCTTCTTCACGGACAATACGAGAGCTCCCCAAGGTGAATGACTAGGGCGTATGAAGCCCTTGTCGAGCAGCTCCTGTAGTTGCTCCTAAAGTTCTCTTAATTCTGCTGGAGTCATACGGTATGGTGCTTTTGAAATGGGATTGGTACCTGGAACGAGATCTATCTCAAACTCTATCTTCTTGTCTGGCGCTAAGCCTGGTAACTCGTTAGCGAAGACTGCTGGTTAGTCACATACCACTAGGACCTCTTCTATCTTTTGGTCCTTCTCTTGTTCGGTATTGACTACATGTGCTATAAATCCGGTACATCCTGAATCCAGCAGTTTCTGTGCTTTTAGAGATGAGAGAAATTTCTTGGCCTTTCTCTTGGGTTCTCCGATGTATTCAAATTACACTCCTTCTTCAGGTTGGAATATGACTTTCCTTTTACGGCATTCTATGGAGGCACCGTACTTGATTAGGAAGTCCATTCCAAAAATGACATCATAATCTGTCATATCTAGTACTATCAGATCACCATAAAGCTCTCTGCCTGCTATACTGATTGGCATTGCACGGAGCCAGTGCGTGGACACCATAATCTCTCCTGAAGGTATGGTGGTTAAGAACTGGCCACTGAGTACATCTGGAGGTATGGCTAACTTCTCTGAGAACGCCCTGGGGTTCCGGAGTTCCTGAATTGCGTTGGCCTTTACTTTCTATCATTACTGACTTCTGCTGTTTCATGCTGTTCAGGTAGTGCTCGGTGATCAGAGCACTGCTAACTAGTTCTTCTAAGGTTTGCGGCCTATGAACGCCGCTAGCTACATTCAATGCTATTTTTGGCCTTAGCATCTGGAGCATTAGCCTAACTCGCTCTCGTTCGGTGCTGACTAATTCGGGACACAGACGCGCCAACCTGTTGAATCTCTTCACGGCTTCCTCTACTGATAGGTTACCTTGATGAAATTCAGTGAATTCATCATAATGTCGATTAGTAACCCACATATGA
The DNA here is from genome assembly GCA_024364735.1 of Boesenbergia rotunda. Lineage (NCBI taxonomy): Eukaryota > Viridiplantae > Streptophyta > Magnoliopsida > Zingiberales > Zingiberaceae > Boesenbergia > Boesenbergia rotunda. The sequence continues at coordinate 487,363 of JAGFNQ010000469.1, forward strand.
AAGAATCCTTTGAAGAACTCAGCTTCGAAGTTGGCCCACGTCATCTGATTTATGTCTCGCTTGACCTTCACCCTTTCCCACCACATTCTAGCATCTCCTGCTAGGCAGAAAGAGGCACACTTCACTTCCTCTTGTTCTGGCCAGTCCAGAAGCTCCATGGTACTCTCCAGGGTTTTGAACCAGGCTTGTGCATCCCATGGTTCACTAGTGCCTGAAAAGGTCTCTGGTTTGAGCTTCTGCCCCTGAACCAGATATGCTTCTCTTCTAGCCCCTACTGCTGGGGCTTCTGCTGCTATTGGTGGGATTGGTGCTATTGGTGGGATTGGTACTCTAGGTGGAACCTCTATCACTATTGGGGTTTCCACATTTGGTCCTGGCATACCAATAGGTGTGGTTTACTGATTAGCCCTTAAAGTGGCTATCTCTTGCTGCTGCTCAACTATCTGTCTCTAGAGCTGAGCCACTATCTCCACGAGATTAGGTGGAGTCACTATGTCAGTTGCCTCCTATAGAGGCTTAGTAGCTGGTGCCCTTCTAGTTGGGCGTCCTCTAGCCATTATCTAAATGACAGAGGACATATAGTTCATATTCTAATTCTAAAACATGCTATCAGATATAAACTAAGGTATTAAACATGCTTCCGTTAAATGTAAACAAGAACTGACTAGAAAACAGATGGCATGAATAACATGTAAATACTATAAATCTGAAAGCAAGAAAATATGGTAATGTGAGAGATACTCTTACTTGAAAGCTGCAGGTCTGATGCTGATGTGTGTGAGGAGGAAAGATAGAACTTGCTCTGATACCACTCTGTAACGACCCGCCTTCTGGTACTAGGCTTTAAGGCGGATCGTCACTACTAACTAACTGACTAACTGACTAATTAATGATTTCTAATAATGCTAAACCAACTGGGAGAATTTTAAAAATTCTTATTTCGCTATTTACTGAACTAGAAATTCATAAACATACTGAAGGTACTAATTTGCCCAAAATAAAGCAAAACTTTTATTTTATTATATTGGCAGGATTCGATCCCTCAACCTCTAGGTTGCATGGCTAAAGCACTAATCAGCTGCTCTACACCACCTTTGTTTTACACAGTACCAGTCGACTGCTATATGCCAGTCGACTGGTCGGGCCACAGAATGGTTCTGTGCCCGATACCAGTCGACTGGTGTTTTCCCAGTTGACTAGTAGTTCTGAAATTTCAGTTTTCAGATTTCTAGAATGTATCAACCTTGAGCCACAATGTACCAAAATCATATCTAACAAACATAATGACATAAATAAAGTTCCACGACTATTCTAAGACATTTATTACATGTTTTTGGAGGGTTTCTAGCATGTATAGCAACTTAGAAATCATAAAAACGACATGTAGAAGCATAAACATGAATATGCCAAGTTCGTATCAACTTCTTATTGAAACCATTCATTATTCATATCTAAGGGCATTTTTAGCTACTACATGTCATTCTATATGGTGCATATATCTTAAAACAAGCATATCCTATGTATTTAGCATGTAAATCAAAAGTATCAAGTTCTTATCTCTAAAGCTTAAGCATGGATCTAATTTACCATATTACAAGTAGTAACTCATATCATTCAACATTCGCTAAGCAAGTATTAACACAGGTAAATAAACTACTTTAATATACTAAGCACCACAAATAACGAGTCAAATTAAGTTCATATATGGTTCACATAACCTATTGCGGAAAAACTAAAAGAAACATAATAAAGACTATTTCTATGCTTTGCAAGTTCCGAAGACTTTTATTCCAACTCCACCATCACACACACTTTGCATCAAGCCCGCTGCCTCCGCTACTAGTGCTTTCCTTTACCTGTATCTGCAGTATAAGGAAATGCAAACTAATAAGCATAAAGCTTAGTAAGTACCATCTAGTCTCACAAAACATTGAAACTCAAATTATGCTTTTGTAAAACATGCTATGCACATACATGCTCATATCCATAAGAAATCATGCTAGGCTCATGCTAAAATACATATCATAGAATGTCATGACATATAACTGAGACATGACACATACTGAACTAGAACTGAAAAGTAAGCTATAGCATGACATATATATCTGAACTGGAACTGAAACTAACTAACATAAAACTAATTATTAAATTCACCACATGCTAATATGAATTTCTGAAAACTAAATACATATAGTAGGTGAAAATAATAATCAACCGCTGTGGGCCCGGCAATGTACCAACTGTGCGCGCATCCCTAATAAACCCGAGGTAGCAAATCCCGAATCCATTAGGGTTCTACTAGGTTATCTAAACCTAGGGGCAACTAGGAGCCCATCCATACTAGTTATCTGACCTAGGGGCAACTTGGAGCCCATCCCTGGATCGAAGTCCGGTACAATGCCAACTGAAAATAAAATAGTTCTTTTATACTTTTCTTTTTCTCTTCTGATTCTTGCTTTTACTAGGTTATCTAAACCTAGGGGCAACTAGGAGCCCATCCCACTGGACCTTGGTCCCAATCATAACTGAAGCAAGAATTTCTATTCTTTAATGCTTGCTATAGCATTAACTGACTAACAATTTAACAAACACCTTGCGACTTAACCCTTTCTTTTCTTTTAAAGTCGCTCCCTGGGCACTCGAACGTGCTCCTTAACCCGAAACTGAAGGGTAAGTGCACTCAAGCCCATCCAGGGATACCTTCAGACTCTAAAACTAATCCGAAGGGTTAATACAACGTGCTTGTTCATAATCCTCGGTATCTAACCGTAGAACATACATATAAGTAACTAAAGCATACGAAACGTCAACCGAAACTACTTATACTGCAGGTGAGGGATACTTACTTCCTGCGCTAGGTTTTCCTTACGAATAAAATCTGAAATTCCCGAGGGAACGTCGAATTTCGACGTTCTTCTTGCTCCTTGGCGTTCTCCTCGCGTCTACGAGAATTCTCGTAGAGAATAGGGCCTCTTGAGACCTTCCCTTGGCTTCTCCTTTGT
>JAGFNQ010000469.1:492234-512578 GCA_024364735.1 Boesenbergia rotunda
ATCAGATCACCATAAAGCTCTCTGCCTGCTATACTGACTGGCACTGCACGGAGCCAGTGCGTGGACACCATAATCTCTCCTGAAGGTATGGTGGTTAAGAACTGGCCACTGAGTACATCTGGAGGTATGGCTAATTTCTCTGAGAACGCCCTGTGGTTCCGGAGTTCCTGAACTGCCTTGGCCTTTACTTTCTATCATGACTGACTTCTGCTGTTTCATGTTGTTCAGGTAGTGCTCGGTGATCAGAGCACTGCTAACTAGTTCTTTTGAGGTTTGCGGCCTATGAACGCCGCTAGCTACATTCAATGCTATTTCTGGCCTTAGCATCTTGAGCATTAGCCTGACTCGCTCTCGTTCGGTGCTGACTAATTCAGGACACAGACGCGTCAACCTGTTGAATCTCTTCACGGCTTCCTTTACTGATAGGTTACCTTGATGAAATTCAGTGAATTCATCATAATGTCGATTAGTAACCCACATATGAAAGAATTCTTTGAAGAACTCAGCTTCGAAGTTGGCCCACGTCATCTAATTTATGTCTCACTTGGCCTTCACCCTTTCCCACCACATTCTAGCATCTCCTGCTAGGCAGAAAGAGGTACACTTCACTTTCTCTTGTTCTGGCGAGTCCAGAAGCTCCATGGTACTCTCCAGGGTTTTGAACCAAGCTTGTGCATCCCATGGTTCACTAGTGCCTGAAAAGGTCTCTGGTTTAAGCTTCTGCCACTGAACCAGATATGCTTCTCTTCTAGCCCCTACTGCTGGGGCTTCTGCTGCTATTGGTGGAATTGGTGCTATTGGTGGGATTGGTGCTCTAGGTGGAACCTCTATCACTATTGGGGTTTCCACATTTGGTCCTGGCGTACCAATAGGTGTGGTTTACTGATTAGCCCTTAAAGTGGCTATCTCTTGCTACTGCTCAACTATCTGTCTCTAGAGCTGAGCCACTATCTCCACGAGATTAGGTGGAGTCACTATGTCAGTTGCCTCCTATAGAGGCTCGGTAGCTGGTGCCCTTCTAGTTGGGCGTCCTCTAGCCATTATCTAAATGACAGAGGACATATAGTTCATATTCTAATTCTAAAAACATGCTATCAGATATAAACTAAGGTATTAAACATGCTTCCATTAAATGTAAACAAGAACTGACTAGAAAACAGATGGCATGAATAACATGTAAATACTATAAATCTGAAAGCAAGAAAATATGGTAATGTGAGAGATACTATTACTTGGAAGCTGCAGGTCTGAAGCTGATGTGTGTGAGGAGGAAAGATGGAACTTGCTCTGATACCACTCTGTAACGACCCGCCTTCTGATACTAAGCTGTAAGGCGGATCGCTACTACTAACTGACTGACTGGCTGATTATTGATAATGCTAATTAATGATTTCTAATAATGCTAAACCAACTGGGAGAATTTTAAAAATTCTTATTTCGCTATTTACTGAACTAGAAATTCATAAACATGCTGAAAGTACTAATTTGCCCAAAATAAAGCAAAACTTTTATTTTATTATATTGGCAGGATTCGATCCCCCAACCTCTAGGTTGCATGGCTAAAACACTAACCAGCTGCTCTACACCACCTTTGTTTTACATAGTACCAGTCGACTGCTATATGCCAGTCGACTAGTCGGGCCACAGAATGGTTCTGTGCCCGATACCAGTCGACTGGTGTTTTCCCAGTTGACTGGTAGTTCTGAAATTTCAGTTTTCAGATTTCTAGAATGTATCAACCTTGAGCCACAATGTACCAAAATCATATCTAACAAATATAATGGCATAAATAAAGTTCCACGACTATTCTAAGACATTTATTACATGTTTTTGGAGGGTTTCTAACATGTATAGCAATTTAGAAATCATAAAAACGACATGTAGAAGCATAAACATGAATGTGCCAAGTTCGTATCAACTTCTTATTGAAACCATTCATTATTCATATCTAAGGGCATTCTTAGCTACTACATGTCATTCTATATGGTGCATATATCTTAAAACAAGCATATCCTATGTATTTAGCATGTAAATCAAAAGTATCAAGTTCTTATCTCTAAAGCTTAAGCATGGATCTAAATTACCATATTGCAAGTAGTAACTCATATCATTCAACATTCGCTAAGCAAGTATTAACACAGGTAAATAAACTACTTTAATATACTAGGCACCACAAATAACGAGTCTAATTAAGTTCATACATGGTTCACATAACCTATTGCGGAAAAACTAAAAGAAACATAATAAAGACTATTTCTATGCTTTGCAAGTTCCGAAGACTTTTATTCCAACTCCACCATCACACACACTTTGCATCAAGCCCGCCGCCTCCGCTACTAGTGCTTTCCTTTACCTGTATCTGCAGTATAAGGAAATGCAAACTAATAAGCATAAAGCTTAGTAAGTACCATCTAGCCTCACAAAACTATAAATCTCGGATTATGCTTTTCAAAACATGCTATGCAAATACACGCTCATGTTCATAAACAATCATGTTATGCTCATGCTAAAATACATGTCATAAAATGTCATGGCAAATAACTGAGACATGGCACATACTAAACTAAAATTGAAAAGTAAGCTATAGCATGACATATATATCTGAACTGGAACTGAAACTAACTAACATAAAACTAATTATTAAATTCACCACATGCTAATATGAATTTCTGAAAACTAAATACATATAGTAGGTGAAAGTAATAATCAACTGCTGTGGGCCCGGCAATGTACCAACTGTGCGCGCATCCCTAATAGACCCGAGGTAGCAAATCCCGAATCCATTAGGGTTCTACTAGGTTATCTAAACCTAGGGGCAACTAGGAGCCCATCCCATACTAGGTTATCTGAACCTAGGGGCAACTTGGAGCCCATCCCTGGATCGAAGTCCGGTACAATGCCAACTGAAAATAAAATAGTTCTTTTTTTTTTACTTTTCTTTTTCTCTTCTGATTCTTGCTTTTACTAGGTTATCTAAACCTAAGGGCAACTAGGAGCCCATCCCGTTGGACCTTGGTCCCAATCATAACTGAAGCAAGAATTTCTATTCTTTAATGCTTTCTATAGCATTAACTAACTAACAATTTTAACAAACACCTTGCGACTTAACCCTTTCTTTTCTTTTAAAGTCGCTCCCTAGGCACTCGAACGTGCTCCTTAACCCGAAACTGAAGGGTAAATGCACTCAAGCCCATCCAGGGATACCTTCAGACTCTAAGACTAATCTGAAGGGTTAATACAACGTGCTTGTTCATAATCCACGATTTCTAATCGTAGGACATACATATAAGGAAATAAAGCATACGAAACGTCAATCGAAACTACTTATACTGCAGGTGAGGGATACTTACATCCTGCGCTAGGTTTTCCTTACGAATAAAATCTGAAATTCCCGAGGGAACGTCGAATTTCGACGTTCTTCTTGCTCCTTGGCGTTCTCCTCGCGTCTACGAGAGTTCTCGTATAGAATAGGGCCCCTTGAGACCTTTCCTTGGCTTCTCCTTTGTCTTGGGCGAGAGAGAGGGCGAGAGGAAGAAAAAAATCGCGAGAGGGAGAGAGGGAGTCGGCGGTGAGAGGATGTGAGGGAAAGAAAGAATTAAAAAAACCCTAAGTTTCCCTTTTATACTTATGGAAAAATTTAACTAATTCTGCCTTATCTATTGTTTCCGCTAATCTTTTTCAACAAAAGCAACCCATCTCAGTTGGTCCACAAGGCAGATCCTGACCCCAGATCATCATCATCAAAGTTTGGCTCAAATCAGAGCAAGATCAGCCGTTGGATTTTCTCAAATAAATCACAGCCGTCCATTTCTGATTACTTAAGGAAAAATTGCTGCAGCTTCCTCTTCGTCGCGTCTCCGTCGCTACAGCGTTCTTCTTCAGTTTTTCATCGTTTCTTCAGTAGTTCTTCATCCAAGGGGCGCGACCCCTCAAATCCTTCAATAGAACAAGTGTTAGGTCAGTGGGGAGAGCTCGCATGAGGAGTTTCCAGCTTGAATTTTGCCCAAGGACAGAGTTTCGTGAGGTTTCAGTAGCTCTGTCACTTGAGCTCGTCAATCTCTGTTGTGTACCATTTCATTTCATCCTAGCTATCTGGAGGGGTTCCCTGGAAGGCTCGGAGCATTCCCAATTCATCGGCGCAATCCACCACAGCAAAGTTGAAGAAATCGATGGCTGTTTTCAGCTTGAGCGGAGTTTGAATGGATTTGAATCGCAGAGCTATTCTTCCACTGATTTGCTGAGCTTGAGGGTTCGAGGCTCACCATTGCGTGACGAACAAGGAGCATTTGAGCTAGGGAGTGATTGAGGATTAGTTTACTTGGTTAATTTTTATTGTTTGTAGCTGTAATTGCATTTCTGCGTGATGTTTCATTTTCTGTATCAGATGCTTAAGTTCCATTTCATGAGTTGCTTTAGTCTTAATTAGGTTCAATTCTTGCAGGTAGTCAGTTAGTGAACTTGTGTAGTGATAGATTGCATTTAATTAATTTCAGTTTATTTCTGTGTTTAATGCTTGCGTATCAGACTTTTACAAGCGTGCCAGTTTTTGTATGCTGCGTATCAGCTGTTTCTACTTGCGTATCAGATTTCTATTGAGTTCTTGCATTTGTTCCAAGCTCGATGTAGTTTTACTTAATGAGTTTAAATCCTGTAGTTTAGTCTAGCTAAATAGCATTCGATTTAGCCTTGCACATCAGTTATTGTGAATCAACTTCATTTTTGAAATCTGATTTCGAATTCTGCCACCCAACTTTAACTTCTGCAATTTTCAACTTCTTATTGCTGAATTGATACAAATAAGCTTAGTTCTGACTTCTGAACTCAAGTGCAGTTGGTTTTATTCCATAGCAATGGATATCAGCTTCAGAATCTGTTTTCCATCTCGCGTATCAGCTCCTCCTTGCGTGTCCCACTCCATTTCTGCACATCAGTTTTTCCTTCCTGCATTGATGTCAAATAACATTAGTTGAATTCAGTTTGTTTTTCTGAACTCAGATTAATGCATTCAAACTTAGTTACTCTATTGAATCCTGCATTCGAATTACTGTCTCATTTTCTTGAATCCTGAATTCATTTCTGATTTATACAATTTCAGCTTAATTTTCGAAGTGTTTAGTTTTTGATTTCTAAGGCTGCATCAATGGAATGTTAGCTCTTCTCAATCCCCTCTGAAATCTAGTTGAGCAATTACTTTCAAATAGCTTGTTGATTGTTTGTAGGTGCATCTAAATTGTTGCTGATTTCTGCTTTATGCTCAGAATTTCTGCATTTCAATGCTGAATTGAGCTGATTTCCTGCGTGCCAATCATGCCTTTTGGTTTGTCCTTGATTGATCAGTAGCTAGCATTTAGTTCTTATAGTTTATGCACAGCATTCTTCTTAAGCCTCATATTCCTAGCTGAATTGACAGTTTTCTCGAAAGTGGTAATTCACAATCTTTGCAATTGACATCAAGTCTTGGCACACAAGTTTCTCCTTTGCGTACCAAGATTAATTCACTTCTTCCTTGTGCATCAAGGTAGAGCTATGGCATTGATTAGTGTCAATTCAGATGAAGTTTCGAGTGTTCTTTGATGCTTGAATTCAATTAGAATCATATTCGGATGTGCTTAATTCTCTATGCATTGGTTGGCCCCCGCATTGCAATTAGCTTGTGCCGAGTTGTTTTAAGTTTGATTGCTAAATTTTGTGGCTAGCTTTAGTTGAAGCTTTCTTATTTGCGAAAATTGCTATGCACTTTTTTTATTCCTTTGATTGGCATTTATTCAGCATTTATATTAGATTGGTTTTCCAAACTAGGCTAAGTCGCCTTTAAGCTTCCATTTGTTTGAGTTCATTGGTTGAATGACTTGGGTTAAGTGCCATAGCTAAGTTTCTTTCCATTTTATATGATATTTCATTTCTGATTCCAACCAACCCAAATCTTATCTATTTGAAACCCAAAAACATAAATGACACATAAACACAAGCATCGAATCATACAACATCAACTAGTCCCAAGGAAAAATACGACATGTGCCCCCTTTACTACGTTTTCATATTTTGATTGCAAAAAGGGTTTCCAGCTTTCATTTATAAATATCTAAATTTGAGACCCACATTCGTGACACATAATTTGGGCTCGTCAAATTTTTGGCGCCGTTGCCGGGGAAGCAACTAGTTGATTTGTTTGATTTTAGTTTGTATGCTTATGGACATATCATTGGGTTCTATTTTTTTTTGCTTTATCTTTTGTATACGGGTACTGCCATTTTTCTTGTTTGTTTTGTGATAGGGGTGCAGGTTCAAAATGTTTTCATCCACTTATCAGCAGCCGTGTCCACAATTTCAGCAGAACCAACCGTTCAATCAACCACTACAGCAATTTCAACCGCCACAGCAAGAATCCCAACAGCTCTATTCGAATTTCCAGCAACCAAATCAGTTTTTTCAGCCACCATTACAACAATTCGAGCAACCACAGCAATTCCAACAATTTCAGCCAGATTTTCAGCCCAGTCTACCAAATTTCCAGAATTTTCAGAATGGGCAGCTACAACTCCAGAATTTTCAACCCCAATTTCAGCAATTTCAGCCCAATTTTCAGCAACCTTGTCAACAAGATCAATCACCTTTTCAAGGAATTCAACAAGGGTACCAAGTTAATTCGAATTTCCAGCAACCATGTCAATTTCCACAGCAAGTTCACCCTTGTAACCAGAATTTCCAGCCCGCGCAATCTCAGTTTTTACCACCACAATTTCAACCTCAGATTCAAGATTTCCAGGGTTACCCTTCTCAGCAAGTTCAACCATCCTTTCAACCACAACTTCAACATTTTCAGCAAGATTTCCAGTTTCAAGGACAAAATTTTCAGCAAGACACTCAGAATTTTCAGCCCCTCCCATTTCAGCAGTTTAATCAAGGAGGCTTTGATGATCCTGATTGGGATGAGGCTCTACACCAAAGGATGATGGAGATGTTGCAACAAGTCCTACAACAACAGCAACGTTTTCAAGAACAACTACAGCAAAATTTTCAACAACAACAACAATAGCTAAATTTTCAACAACAACAACACCTTGCAAAATTGGTTGATCAATGGAATCAGATACAAGCCCAAAGATCAGGGCAATCAGATGAATCTATAGGTGTAGGGGATTGCACAGAGCCCCAGGAACCACCTATATTGATTGATGCATCAGAAAATTCAGAGGATAGGATTGAGAGTGTAGGGGATTGCACTGAGCCCCAAGAATCACCCATTCCTACTGATTTAGAGGCAGTGAAGGAGATTGATAGCGGAGCTTGTGAAAGTTTTGAATTAAATTCTGAAACTTTACAGGATCATTCTATACTTTTATCTTGTGATGATTTAGTTGTTAATGATCCTAATTGTTATAATTTGGTTGATACAGGAATGGTTGAGGGAACATGCATGGGAGATGATTCCATAGGTGTAGGGGATTGGACTAAGCCCCAGGGACCACCACAATTACCAGAAAGTGTAGGGACTTGCATGGTGGAAGCAAGAACCCAAGGATCACCTACTTTAGTTGATTGTCCACCAGAACCTGAACCTGAAGTGGAGCATATACTTGACCAAGAGGAGAACACGGATACATCTACTTTTGTAGAACCTCCAGGTATTTTTCAGCACGATCAGGTTAATACTACTCCTATTTTTTCTGAAAATTGCATAAGGGTACCTCAAACTGATTTTATTGTTTGTAATACACTTGTGGATACATTTTTTGTAGAAAATAATTGTGAAAAATTCATAAGGGTACCTAGTGCTAAACTTGTTGAATATGAATCATGCTGTGATACATTAGATGAAAATGCTGAATGTGAAAAATTTTTAGAAGTGCCTAGTGTTGTTAATTGTTGTGATGAGTCTTTTGATATATCATATGCTGAAAATAATTGTGAAAAACTCATTGAGGCCCCTAAAATTGATTTCATAGGTTGTGATACATTGCTTGATACATCCTTGGTAGAAAATGATTGTGAAATTTCTATTGAAGTACCAAGGATTGATTTTATTATTTGTGATGAGTTTTTGGATGCAAATTTTGTAGGAAATAATTGTGAAAAATTTATTGAGGCACCACAAATTGATTTAATTGGACATGATGCAGATTTGGATACATTTCATGCAGAGACTGATATTATTTTATTTCTTTCTGACCATGCACACTTGAGAGAGGTATTACATTGTTTTGCAGGGTCTAGAAGACTTCAGGAGTGGGTGCTTCAACTGAACAGACTTCAACCTCCTGGAAGGACTTCTAATAGGCATAAAGAAGGAGGAGATGATTTTACTTTAATTCGAAGCACTCCATTCGTTCAATGGATTTTGAACCTAAATCGCCTTCGGCCACCGGAGCATATTTCTACAAAGTTCAAGTGTGGGGGAGTCTTAATTCACTCAGCCACCCATTTTCCTCCACTACCACGATGGAGGCTACTGCTTGATAGACTCCGCCCACCAGAAATAAAGGGGAGATTTTTCTTTCTTGTATTTTCTTTTATTGCATTTTTCATTTTCATGCTTTCTAGAAGTAGAATTTTCTTGCTAATTAATGCATGAGTAGAGTAGAATGAATAGGAGTCATTGTAAATACCTTGTTATTTCTTTTAGCACCTCTTTCTTCCATGATTAGGAATAAATGTATCCCTCTAGGTTATCTCCATAGCATTTTAGAATCTCTTTGAAAACAAATTAAATTTGGTTGTTAAAACATAGGGTTTAAGCTCATGGATGAAATCTTGGATATTTGAGTACCACTTGTCTTTGGATTCTTAATTGAGGACTTGGGATGAATTATTTTTACCTAGTGAGAATTAGCCTTATATTTGTGACACACATGTTATTGAACTCTAGAACTTGCTTAGGTTCTTTCAAAATCATATTTCAATGATTGAATCACATCTATAGAGACTAATCATTTTGTTTACCTTTCCATATCAATTTTGGAAAAAATCATTTCTATTCTATTTGTCTTTCCTTATTCCTAATCTTAACCCCAATTTTTCTATGGATTTGTTTGCTTGGGATGTTTCTTAATGCTATTTTGCCTGAGACGGACAAAGATTTAAGTGTGGGGGAGTGATTAGTGTTCTGAAAAAAAAAATTTATGTATCAAGGAAGCATTTGGAAAAAGTTAAGTTTTGTATCAAGATCAAGTGAAAGGATTGAAAACAATTGAAAATTCTTGATCATCATTTGAAGATCCAAGGAAGTGAATTTCAAGTTAAATTCGGCTGAGAAGAAAAAAATTGGTACCCAAGGCAGAAATTGATGCAAAAAGGGAAGAAAAGGATTCAATTCTAGCAGACCTTGAATTATTCTGAACTGGAACTAATGTAGGTTTGCTGTCGAGTCCTGGAAATGAAGACAATCTAGATTGAATTCTGGAAAAAAGGGCTGAGTGAAGACTGATACAAGCTGAGAAAAATCTGGAACATGGCAGAAAAACTTGTGCCAAACAGAGGAAGAAAGGGATGCTGACAGAAATCCACTTGCAGCTATACCGAAGCTGAAAAGAAGCTTAAATGCAGCTGTACAGATTTCAAAAGAGCTGAACAAAATCTGAGCTGGGCAGAAATGAAAGAAATGCAGGAAAATCTGAAGCAATGGAAAAATCTGTGCCATTTAGAAGGGGAACAAAAGAAAAAGAAAGTTGTGCCAAAGTTCACCCTGCTAGAAGATGAATTGCATGCTGAACAACTCAACTTGGAGCTGCTGAATTGGTGCCAGGACAGAAGAGAGAAAATCTGTGCAGATTTAGTTATTGGAGTGTAGCTGGACTTGTGTGAGCTAATACTGAGTTTTGTGCAAAGGATTGCTGAGCAGAATTAATCAAAATCACCCGACAGCTATCAGAGGTCATGGAGAGCATTTAAATTGAGGATGCAAGCTGAGAAAACAAGAGACAAGAGGAGAAATCAGATGGAATGCAATCTTGGCACATAATTGTATCAATCTAAACTGAATTTAGTTTTCTTAAATCAGCAAATGCTTGGCTAGGTTTCAACAAACTGGCAGTATGGTTTTCAGCTGCATTCAACTTCTTGGGAAGCTAAAATGAATTCTGAATTGAAAAGAAAAAAAATGCAAGAAAATCTGAAACCAATGGAAACTCTGTGCCAAGTTGAAGCTGAATTAGGATTGCTAGGCTTAGAATTAAGGGAACAAAGATATGAATGTATCAACGAGTGATGATTGCATTCAATGCTGATCAGAACAAAAGAAAAACTTGTGCCAAACAGAGGAAGAAGGAAATGCAGTGAAGCTGGACAAAATTTCTGAAGCTGTAGAAGAAATTGCAGGAACTAATGTATCTGAACTCATTTCTGCAACTGCTCTTGGCTAGGAAGGTCAGTAACAACCTGCTAGGATCCTAATGACAGCTGAAAATAATCTGAATGGAGTCTAAACGTAGCTGTGGAAAAAAAAAATCAGAAACATTGTAAGAAATTCTGGAATTCAGCTGTGCAGGAATTGGAATTAAATGCAAGGTTTGCTAACAATTGAAGAAATCTGAGTTGTATTTGTTGCTGCTGAGTGGTGCATCTGGGAGATACTGAATGATACAAGCAAAGTCTATGCTGGAATGGAATGGTTGCAGCAGAAACAATATGAACTACAGCTGTATATTTAGAAAACAATCTGAATTGAATTCTGGAAATGAGTTTGAGTGAAGCTTGTGAACTACCCAAAAGCTGAACTGCATTCCATTTGAAGTGTAAAATGTATCTGAAGTTGAAGGTGCACATTCAATTTCGGATCTAAGAAAAACAAATGGCTGCTAGAAGTTTCAAAGTGGAGCACCAAATTCTCCACTATCATTAATGCAATTGCTGTGAAGGAGGAAAGAATTGAAAGGATAATCCATTTCTGTTTGATACAAACTGCTGAGTGGAGGAATTGGATTGGAATGTAAATCAGATCAAAGTGCTCCATTTGAAGACTTCAGAAAAATAGAAAGAAAAAAATATGAGAAAAGAGGGAAACAAGTTGGCATGCAATAGCTAAAATTGGCACAATGAAGTCAAGGAAAGTTTATTTTCATCCAAATCAAAGGCAATTATTCAAGTTTGACTTCACAACACTTTTGATATCATTAGAGGACTGTAAAGAGAAGCAAAGTACATTGGAAACATCTTTGAGCACTCAAGTCTTCCACTTTATCAATTTTTCCATTTTCTTTGCTTTTATTCCATTTCTTATCATTTTCCATGTTTTCACTTATTTTTATAGATATTGATCCCAATCATGAATAATGGTGGAGAGTAGATAATAAGCAAGCCTATGGTAGTGCATGAAGGATGTGTGTTTGAGTGAGCTCCACTTCCATCATCAACTTAGAATTTAAGGAGAGAGCCACCAAAATTTTCCTTGAAAGGCTAGTGATTTAAATTCATCTCAATGACTCATGATGGATGAAAAGGCTAAGTTGTTGATTTAAGGACAAGATACTAATCCATAGGGCTTAGATTTATGAGAACTGACAACCTTAGGTAATTTCTTTTCATTTGCTTCTAATTATGCTTAAGAAAATCTAGGGGATACATACTTAGTAGTTTCGCGAGACGCTCAGGGTTAAGTGTGGGGGAGTTGATAGATACCATTTTGTTGATTATTTTAATTGTTAAAATCCATGTTTGACCTATGTTTTTATTGCTTAATTGTGATTTTACCCTAGGTTTTAGGATTTCCTCTTATTTTGGACTTAATTGCAAATTTACACATTTTTGGATTATTTGGCCATTAATTTTCTAATATATTTTTGTAGGCATGAAAGGAACCTGGACCTAGAGCATATTGGGTCAAACTTGAGTCGGAAGTGAACCGGATCGAGTTATCAAGCTTACGATTAATTCGAGCCGTCCGATTCAAGAGCGGCTAGATCTGAGCCATCCGGGACCATCTGAAGTAATCCGAGCTAGGGTTAGGGTTGATCAAGCATTCTGATCAAGATCTGAAGGTTTCATCCCAATCAGAGCTCAATCAACCGTTGGATCAAGCTCGGAGGGCTCTAGATCGTCCATTTAAAGATTAGGTTGATCTGGACCATCCGTTGCACATCTGGAGGATCCGAGCTACCACAAGGCAGATCCTGACCCCAGATCATCATCATCAATGTTTGGCTCAAATCAGAGCAAGATCAGCCGTTGGATTTTCTCAAATCAATCACAGCCGTCCATTTCTGATTACTTAAGGAAAAATTGCTGCAGCTTCCTCTTCGTCGCGTCTCTGCTGCTACAGCGTTCTTCTTTAGTTTTTCATCATTTCTTCAGTAGTTCTTCATCCAAGGGGCGCGACCCCTCAAATCCTTCAATAGAACAAGTGTTAGGCCAGTGGGGAGAGCTCGCATGAGGAGTTTCCAACTTGAATTTTGCCCAAGGACAGAGTTTCGTGAGGTTTCAGTAGCTCTGTCACTTGAGTTCATCAATCTCTGTTGTGTACCATTTCATTTCATCCTAGCTATCTGGAGGGGTTCCCTGGAAGGCTCGGAGCATTCCCAATTCATCGGCGCAATCCACCAAGCAAAGTTGAAGAAATCGATGGTTGTTTTCAGCTTGAGCGGAGTTTGAATGGATTTGAATCGCAGAGCTGTTCTTCCACTGATTTGCTGAGCTTGCGGGTTCGAGGCTCACCCTTGCGTGACGAACAAGGAGCATTTGAGCTAGGGAGTGATTGAGGATTAGTTTACTTGGTTAATTTTTATTGTTTGTAGCTGTAATTGCATTTTTGCGTGATGTTTCATTTTCTGTATCAGATGCTTAAGTTCCATTTCATGAGTTGCTTTAGTCTTAATTAGGTTCAATTCTTGCAGGTAGTCAGTTAGTGAACTTGTGTAGTGATAGATTGCATTTAATTAATTTCAGTTTATTTCTGTGTTTAATGCTTGCGTATCAGATTTTTACAAGCGTGCCAGTTTTTGTATGCTGCGTATCAGCTGTTTCTACTTGCGTATCAGATTTCTATTGAGTTCTTGCATTTGTTCCAAGCTCGATGTAGTTTTACTTAATGAGTTTAAATCCTGTAGTTTAGTCTAGCTAAATAGCATTCGATTTAGCCTTGCACATCAGTTATTGTGAATCAACTTCATTTCTGAAATCTGATTTCGAATTCTGCCACCCAGCTTTAACTTCTGTAATTTTCAACTTCTTATTGCTGAATTGATACAAATAAGCTGAGTTCTGACTTCTGAACTCAAGTGCAGTTGGTTTTATTCCATAGCAATGGATATCAGCTTCAGAATCTGTTTTCCATCTCGCGTATCAGCTCCTCCTTGCGTGTCCCACTCCATTTCTGCACATTAGTTTTTCCTTCCTGCATTGATGTCAAATAACATTAGTTGAATTCAGTTTGTTTTTCTGAACTCAGATTAATGCATTCAAACTTAGTTACTCTATTGAATCCTGCATTCAAATTGCTGTCTCATTTTCTTGAATCCTGAATTCATTTCTGATTTATACAGTTTCAGCTTAATTTTCGAAGTGTTTAGTTTTTGATTTCTAAGGCTGCATCAATGGAATGTTAGCTCTTCTCAATCCCCTCTGAAAGCTAGTTGAGCAATTACTTTCAAATAGCTTGTTGATTGTTTGTAGGTGCATCTAAATTGTTGCTGATTTCTGCTTTATGCTCAGAATTTCTGCATTTTAATGCTGAATTGAGCTGATTTCCTACGTGCCAATCATGCCTTTTGGTTTGTCCTTGATTGATCAGTAGCTAGCATTTAGTTCTTATAGTTTATGCACAGCATTCTTCTTAAGCCTCATATTCCTAGCTGAATTGACAGTTTTCTCGAAAGTGGTAATTCACAATCTTTGCAATTGACATCAAGTCTTGGCACACAAGTTTCTCCTTTGCGTACCAAGATTAATTCACTTCTTCCTAGTGCATCAAGGTAGAGCTATGGCATTGATTAGTGTCAAGTCAGATGAAGTTTCGAGTGTTCTTTGATGCTTGAATTCAATTAGAATCATATTCGGATGTGCTTAATTATCTATGCATTGGTTGGCTCCCGCATTGCAATTAGCTTATGCCGAGTTGTTTTATGTTTGATTGCTAAATTTTGTGGCTAGCTTTAGTTGAAGCTTTCTTATTTGCGAAAATTGCTATGCACTTTTTTTATTCCTTTGATTGGCATTTATTCAGCATTTATATTAGATTGGTTTTCCAAACTAGGCTAAGTCGCCTTTAAGCTGCCATTTGTTTGAGTTCATTGGTTGAATGACTTGGGTTAAGTGCCATAGCTAAGTTTCTTTCCATTTTATATGCTATTTCATTTCTGATTCCAACCAACTCAAATCTTATCTATTTGAAACCCAAAAACATAAACGACACATAAACACAAGCATCGAATCATACAACATCAACTAGTCCCGAGGAAAAATACGACCTGTGGCCCCTTTACTACGTTTTCATATTTTGATTGTAAAAAGGGTTTCCAACTTTCATTTATAAATATCTAAATTTGAGACCCACATTCGTGACACATAATTTGGGCTCGTCACCACCCTTCACGTGTGCCCTTTGAAGTCCACTTTCCGTCTTGACCTTGGAGTCCTCCTCCCTCGGCTCTCGCCCCTCGTATAAGTCCTCCATGTGTTATTCTCCAAGTCCTGCAAACTCAATCACACATATCAAATAACAAGATAACACCCTAATCTTAAACATATTGACACACACACATCAAAACCATGATCTTCCCGATCATCCTTGGGTCGATTGCCCCAACAATCTCCCCCTTTTTGATGTGTGGCAACATGATTAAGTTAGGGATAAAACAACAGCCAACAACAGTAATTGAATCAACAAGACATAGGAAGAAAATAAGAGATAACTGTTGATGCAGTCTGGCCCTGATTGTTGTTTTGGTGTTGACAACGATTTTAGTTTAGGAGGATGATTATGATGTGGAAAATCCTAATCTGGGAGCTTAGGTGGATTATGATTAAGTCCTGATCGAGGATTAGGCATGATTTGGAAAATCCTAACCTGGGAGGTTAGGTGTGATGAATTGTGATGATTATGATGATTAAGTCATGATCGAGGATTAGGCATGATATGGAAAATCCTATCCTGGAGGGTTAGGTGTGGAAAATCCTAGCCTGGAGGGCTAGGTGTTGGAAAATCCTGACCTGGAGGGTTAGGTGTGGAAAATCCTAACCTGGGAGGTTAGGTGTTGGAAAAGTCCTAATTCGGAAAGGTTGGGTGAAAAGTCCTAGCTTGGAGGGCTAGGTGAAAAGTCCTAACCTGGAGGGTTAGGTGCAAATTCCCATCCTGGAGAATTAGGTGAAAAAGTCCTGGCTTGGAGGGTCAGGTGCCTAGCTTGGAGGGCTAGGTTGGATGATGTTCTAACTCGGAAGAGTTGGGTGAAATGTCCTAGCTTGGAGGCCTAGGTGAAAAGTCCTAGCTTGGAGGGCTAGGTGAAAAGTCCTAACTTGGAGGGTTAGGTGCAAATTCCCAACTTGGAGAGTTAGATGGAAAAAATCCTTAGCTTGGAGGGCTAAGGTGGATGAATTCCTAGCTTGGAGGGCTAGGGTTGAGTCACTAGATCGGTCTGGTGACCGATCAGGGACATTGGCACACTGCTCCTTAGTGGATCGGTCTGGTGACCGATCCAGCTATGTCTGATCGGACTGGTGACCGATCAGGGAGCGCTACAGTGAGATTGGGAATCTACTGTGTGGCTCCTGATCGGACTGGTGACCGATCAGGGAGCAGGCTGCTTCCTTACTGTCTTGCTCCTGATCGGTCCGGTGACCGATCAGGGAGCAAACGGTGAGTGAGTTCCCTTGCTGATCAAAGTCTTGGATTGGTCCGGTGACCGATCAGGAATCTTGGGTTTGATTAAAAAGTAACTGTTCATCTGCTCTGATCGGTCTGGGTGACCGATCAGGATTCACCCTGATCGGTCTGGTGACCGATCAGGCGTGTATAGCTGCGAGAGCTGGGAATCCCAGCAAAGTAGTGGATCGATCTGGTGATCGATCCACACACCCTAGATCGGTCCGGTGACCGATCACTTTAATTCAAATTTCACTGTCAGACGCGGTCAGAGCGTCTGATCGTATCGGATTTGCTGATGTATGTGATATGCTGTGTGATCTTCTGCTCTAATGCTCTGATTGAGTTTCAGGTGACAGGGGAGGATTCAAACACTCAAGGAGAAGTCAAAGCATGCTTTCCTTGGAGCAGGTTTGTCCCTTTTCACATCTCAGGTTGCAACGGCGAGCCGAAGACTGGGGCTGAGACTGGAGCTTGGCTGAGGAGCTCAGTGAGTCCAGAGATAGCTCAGTAGAGGCTGGCGTTGGCAGATGAGTAGCTGGGAGCTACAGAGATGTGGTCACTTGTCGCTTGGCGGAGAAACAAAAGGAAGCGCGAGAAGACGAGGCGGTAGAGTTTTTTTTGGAAGCGATTCAGTTTGAAAAACTGCTTTGTGTTCTTGCGTTCTGCTGCGACAAGCTTGCTGTTCTTGAGTTCTTCAACCATTCTAAGCAAGCTATAGAGGAGCAATCATCATACTTGAGCGCTTGAAGGAGAAAACAAGAAGCTTGGAGTCCGACAGTGGGAAGACACGAAGCAGACAGGGGTCTGCGTGAGATCGCCACTGGGTGGAGCTCAGGGAAGCTTGCTGTGTTTTGTCCTTGCTAAGAGTTTGAGTAAGATCCTTCTTGTTGTTGTTTCATTGTGCTCATTATATATCATTGTGTGAAACACGCTGTGGAGAGGTTTCTCCACCGAGAAGGAGGTTGCTTCATATCCGGTGTTGACCGGGGCTTGATCTGCCGACGATCAAGGGATCGCCCACCTCAAGGGCACGCCAAGGAGTAGGGGCAAGTTATCCCCGAACCTTGTAAACCCTCATTGTTAGCGATCTTGCTAGTTGTGTTTGTTTCGCTCTCGTTTAGTTTTTCTGCATACTCTGTTTTCCACTCTTTCCGCTGTGCTACTGATATTTGAGTTGCAGAAATCGTGATAAGTTTTCAAGGGGCAAGCGATTGTCTATATTCACCCCCCCCCCTCTATAGCCATCTCGTTCCCAACAAGTGGTATCAGAGCGAGGGGCTCTATACACGGCGTAACAACCGAGAGTCTTCAACAAGATGGCTTTGAGAGAAGGCTTCTCCACCACCCGACCTCCATTCTTTGATGGCGCCGACTTCCAATATTGGAGATCAAAAATGGAATACTATTTGAAGATGGATATCCATACGTGGTTCGCGGTGAAGGAAGGATTCATCCCTCCTAAGGATGATGAAGGTAAGGAACTCGAATCTTCGCGGTGGACTGCCGAACAAACAAAGAAAAGTGAAGCCGACGCTAAGGCGGTTGTCACTCTACAATGCGGCATGAACAAAGACCAACTCATCAAGGTTGGTCCCTTCACGAGTGCAAAAGATTTGTGGAACAAACTCATAGAGCTCCATGAAGGCACCCGAGACTCGAGGATTGCAAAGAGGGACTTGTTCCTCAATCAACTTCAAAACCTCTCCATGAAGGAGAATGAGTCGGTAAGTGAGCTCCATAGCCGGTTCAAGGAAGTTCTTAATGGACTTCATTCAATTGATGAAAAGGTCGAGAATCGCGACCTTGTGAGGTATGTCTTGAAAGCATTTCCAAGGAATGCTTTGTGGTCATCCATGGTGGATGCCTACAAAGTATCCAAGGATTTATCTATTGTAAAATTAGATGACTTATTTTGTGAGATGGAATTGCATGAAATGGCTAACAAAGGCCCCAAGGAGAAGGGGATTGCCTTAGTTGCAGGGGACCGGACCACTAAGAAGAAGAAGGAGAAGAAGAAGGAGAAAGAGATCTCATCATCTTCATCCTCCTCCGAATCCGAGTCAAACTCAGAGGAAGATGGCAGTGGCTCCTCTTCATCCGAGATGGCGAACTTCGTGCGAAGGATGATGCGAAGAGACCGACGATTCAAAAGGAAAGGTAACACTAGTGAATTCAAGCTTGATAAGAATAATGCATCTTGCTTTGAGTGTGGTAGGAGAGAACATTTCAAGAATGAATGTCCGAAGCTTAAAAAGGAGGAGAAACCTAAAAGAAAAGAAGAGAAATCCAAGAAGAAGAAGAAAACCTTGAAGGCTTCTTGGGATGAGTCATCTTCTAGTTCATCCGATGATGAGAAGGAGGAGAAGAGCACAAGGCAAGTGGCTCTCATGGCTTTTGGAGAGGAGAGCAGTGAAGAAACTTCAAGCTCCTCAAACGCGGCTTCGTCATCTTCGGATGATGAAGAGGTAACTTCTCCCGAGCTTGAAAAATGTTATAGAGCAATTGCATGTTTAACTAGTATGCTTAAGAAATCCAAAAACAAAGTTAAAGCATTGCAATTAGAGATTGATCAATTGAAAGCTTCTAGGGATGATAACATTGATGACTTGCATGTTGAATTACTAGAAGATGAAATTAAATCTTTGAAACATGAGATTGTAAGCCTGAAATCCTCTAAGGTTGAGGAAATCAGTGATTTGCATGATAATGAGTTAGTGGAGGAAAACCAAGCATTGAAGAGTGAAGTTGAGAAGCTCAAGAATATTCTTGGGAAATTCTCAAATAGCTCTAAGACCTTAGATATGATTTTGAATGCCCAAAGAGCGGTCTACAATAGGGCCGGTATTGGTTACCGCCCTAAGGAACCCTCTTTTGTATCTCTCATGTCTAGGACTGACATGAGACAATCTAGGACACCCAAAATCCAAAAGAAAGTTGTCAAGGCATGGGTGCCGAAGTCATGCTTAGTTGATGCTTTAGGTCCCAAGGTTTGGGTACCTAAGACTTCTATTTTTCGAATTGTGTAGGTTATGATTGAGGGGGAGCATCTATCAACTTGGTTTGTTGATAGTGGATGCTCCAAACACATGACCGGGGATAGATCATTGTTTACCACATTTCACAAGAAGAGTAGAGGTAATGTATCATTTGGTAACAATGGTAGTCTTAGGGTCATAGGAATAGGAGACATTCAAATATCCGGATGTCTTAGAATCTCAAATGTCCTTCTAGTCAAGGGGATGAAGTTTAATCTCCTAAGTGTCAGTCAATTGTGTGACACGGGTTACACAATTGATTTCCAACCAAGTCAATATCTAGTTAGACAAAATGACACTTTGGACACGGTACTAGTAGGAGCAAGAGTAGACAATATTTATCAAGTTTCTTTTAAAAGTGCTACTAATGCTCTTGCTAAGTGTTTCATGTCAAAAGAAGAAGAGTCCACACTTTGGCACCGGAGGCTAGCACATGTGAACATGAAGAACATCCGGAAGTTGGCCAACAAGGGACTAGTGCGAGGCTTACCAAGCATCAAGTATGGAAAAGATAAATTATGTGATGCGTGTCAAATGGGTAAGCAAACAAAATCTGCACATAAAGGTAAAACCACTGTAAGTACTTCCAATGCTTTAGATTTACTTCACATGGATCTATTTGATTGTAGTACCATCATATCATTGAATGGAAGTAGATATTGCTTTTGTTATCATTGATGATTTTACAAGATATACTTGGACTTACTTTTTAAAACATAAGGATCAAACCTTAGATATTTTCATTTCTTTTGTAGAAGGGTTGAAAATGAGAAATCATCAACAATTAAGACAATAAAAAGTGATCATGGAGGTGAATTTCAAAACCAAAGGTTTCTAGAATTTTGTCAAGATAAGGGTTATAGACATGAGTTCTCTACTCCTAGAACACCACAACAAAATGGTGTTGTAGAGAGGAAGAACCGTGCACTTCAAGAGGCTGCACAAGCATGCTTAATGAGTACTCACTCCCGAGTTACTTATGGGCTGAAGCTGTAAATACAGCTTGCTATGTGCAAAATCGAGTTCTCATCCATAGGTTTTTAGAAAAAGACTCCCCCATGAACTTTGGTTTGGAAAACCACCTACGGTTAAACACCTTAGGGTGTTTGGGTGTAAGGTGTTCATCCTAAACACCAAGGATCATCTTGGAAAGTTCACGGCAAAAGCTGATGAAGGGATACTAGTCGGGTACTCCCTCGTTAGTAAAAGCTTACCGAGTCTAAATAAGAGAACTAGACTAGTTGAAGAGTCTTCTGATGTGGTTTTGAGGAATTTCCAAAATCAATTGACCAATCAGATAATGTAGAAGGAGTTCAAATCGAACTAAGGAGACTTAGTTTGAATGAAAATCCGAGTATTGTTGATGGTGATGAGTCTGATGACGGTGAGCCTAGACAACTCATTGCAGCGGATCCTGAGGCTGAACTTGTGTCTAGTGAACTCGTTCAAGAAGCACCACCAACACCAAGACAAACGAGATTAGCCTCTAGTCATCCCCAAGACCAAATTGTTGGAGACA
>JAGFNQ010000469.1:532747-623608 GCA_024364735.1 Boesenbergia rotunda
CCATAGCCGGTTCAAGGAAGTTCTTAATGGACTTCATTCAATTGATGAAAAGGTCGAGAATCGCGACCTTGTGAGGTATGTCTTGAAAGCATTTCCAAGGAATGCTTTGTGGTCATCCATGGTGGATGCCTACAAAGTATCCAAGGATTTATCTATTGTAAATTAGATGATTTATTTTGTGAGATGGAATTGCATGAAATGGCTAACAAAGGCCCCAAGGAGAAGGGGATTGCCTTAGTTGCAGGGGACCGGATCACAAGAAGAAGAAGGAGAAGAAGAAGGAGAAGAGATCTCATCATCTTCATCCTCCTCCGAATCCGAGTCAAACTCAGAGGAAGATGGCAGTGGCTCCTCTTCATCCGAATGGCGAACTTCGTGCGGAGGATGATGCGAAGAGACCGACGTTTCAAAAGGAAAGGGTAACACTAGTGAATTCAAGCTTGATAAGAATAATGCATCTTGCTTTGAGTGTGGTAGGAAGAGGACATTTCAAGAATGAATGTCCGAAGCTTAAAAGGAGGAGAAACCTAAAAGAAAAGAAGAGAAATCCAAGAAGAAGAAGAAAGCCTTGAAGGTTCTTGGGATGAGTCATCTTCTAGTTCATCCGGATGATGAGAAGGAGGAGAAGAGCACAAGGCAAGTGGCTCTCATGGCTTTGGGAGAGGAGAGCAGTGAAGAAACTCAAGCTCCTCAAACGCGGCTTCGTCATCTTCGGATGATGAAGAGGTAACTTCTCCCGAGCTTGAAAAATGTTATAGAGCAATTGCATGTTTAACTAGTATGCTTAAGAAATCCAAAAACAAAGTTAAAGCATTGCAATTAGAGATTGATCAATTGAAAGCTTCTAGGGATGATAACATTGATGACTTGCATGTTGAATTACTAGAAGATGAAATTAAATCTTTGAAACATGAGATTGTAAGCCTGAAATCCTCTAAGGTTGAGGAAATCAGTGATTGCATGATAATGAGTTAGTGGAGGAAAACCAATCATTGAAGAGTGAAGTTGAGAAGCTCAAGAATATTCTTGGGAAATTCTCAAATAGCTCTAAGACCTTAGATATGATTTTGAATGCCCAAAGAGCGGTCTACAATAGGGCCGGTATTGGTTACCGCCCTAAGGAACCCTCTTTTGTATCTCTCATGTCTAGGACTGACATGAGACAATCTAGGACACCCAAAATCCAAAAGAAAGTTGTCAAGGCATGGGTGCCGAAGTCATGTTTAGTTGATGCATTAGGTCCCAAGGTTTGGGTACCTAAGACTTCTATTTTTCGAATTGTGTAGGTTATGATTGAGGGGGAGCATCTATCAACTTGGTTTGTTGATAGTGGATGCTCCAAACACATGACCGGGGATAGATCATTGTTTACCACATTTCACAAGAAGAGTAGAGGTAATGTATCATTTGGTAACAATGGTAGTCTTAGGGTCATAGGAATAGGAGACATTCAAATATCCGAATGTCTTAGAATCTCAAATGTCCTTCTAGTCAAGGGGATGAAGTTTAATCTCCTAAGTGTCAGTCAATTGTGTGACACGGGTTACACAATTGACTTCCAACCAAGTCAATGTCTAGTTAGACAAAATGACACTTTGGACACGGTACTAGTAGGAGCAAGAGTAGACAATATTTATCAAGTTTCTTTTAAAAGTGCTACTAATGCTCTTGCTAAGTGTTTCATGTCAAAAGAAGAAGAGTCCACACTTTGGCACCGGAGGCTAGCACATGTGAACATGAAGAACATCCGGAAGTTGGCCAACAAGGGACTAGTGCGAGGCTTACCAAGCATCAAGTATGGAAAAGATAAATTATGTGATGCGTGTCAAATGGGTAAGCAAACAAAATCTGCACATAAAGGTAAAAGCACTGTAAGTACTTCCAATGCTTTAGATTTACTTCACATGGATCTATTTGATTGTAGTACCATCATATCATTGAATGGAAGTAGATATTGCTTTGTTATCATTGATGATTTTACTAGATATACTTGGACTTACTTTTTAAACATAAGGATCAAACCTTAGATATTTTCATTTCTTTTTGTAGAAGGATTGAAAATGAGAAATCATCAACAATTAAGACAATAAGAAGTGATCATGGAGGTGAATTTCAAAACCAAAGGTTTCTAGAATTTTGTCAAGATAAGGGTTATAGACATGAGTTCTCTACTCCTAGAACACCACAACAAATGGTGTTGTAGAGAGGAAGAACCGTGCACTTCAAGAGGCTGCACGAAGCATGCTTAATGAGTACTCACTCCCGAGTTACTTATGGGCTGAAGCTGTAAATACAGCTTGCTATGTGCAAAATCGAGTTCTCATCCATAGGTTTTTAGAAAAGACTCCCCATGAACTTTGGTTTGGAAAACCACCTACGGTTAAACACCTTAGGGTGTTTGGGTGTAAGGTGTTCATCCTAAACACCAAGGATCATCTTGGAAAGTTCACGGCAAAAGCTGATGAAGGGATACTAGTCGGGTACTCCCTCGTTAGTAAAGCTACCGAGTCTACAACAAGAGAACTAGACTAGTTGAAGAGTCTTCTGATGTGGTTTTTGAGGAATTTCCAAAATCAATTGACCAATCAGATAATGTAGAAGGAGTTCAAATCGAACTAAGGAGACTTAGTTTGAATGAAAATCCGAGTATTGTTGATGGTGATGAGTCTGATGACGGTGAGCCTAGACAACTCATTGATCAGCCGGATCCTGAGGCTGAACTTGTGTCTAGTGAACTCGTTCAAGAAGCACCACCAACACCAAGACAAACGAGATTAGCCTCTAGTCATCCCCAAGACCAAATTGTTGGAGACATCCATCAAGGGGTTAGGACTAGATCATTCTTCAGGAATGAGGCTAATGAAGTTGCTCTAATTTCCGAAATTGAACCTAGAAAAATTGATGAAGCATTAAATGATCCCGATTGGATTATTGCAATGCAAGATGAACTAGGTCAATTTGAGAGGAGTCAGGTTTGGGACTTAGTCCCTAGGCCCAAGAAGACCACTATTATTGGAACTAAATGGGTCTTCAAAAACAAATTAAACCACAAGGGAGAAATCATTAGAAACAAGGCACGCTTGGTAGCCAAGGGCTACAGTCAAGTTGAAGGTCTTGATTATGATGAGACTTATGCTCCCGTGGCACGATTAGAGTCCATCCGATTGATGCTTGCATTTGCAGCACATCGAGGCTTCAAACTATTTCAAATGGACGTCAAATCGGCATTCCTAAATGGTTTGATTAGGGAAGAAGTCTATGTCGAACAACCTCCAGGGTTTGAGAGTACCGAATATCCAAACCACGTGTACAAGCTCAAGAAGGCACTCTATGGCCTTAAACAAGCACCCCGGGCTTGGTATGAGCGGTTGTCGACATTCTTGATTGAAAAGGGTTTCGTTAGAGGTCAGATAGACCCTACACTATTTCTACGAAGAGATGGTGACAATATATTTGTAGCCCAAGTGTATGTCGATGACATAATTTGTGGCTCAAACAACAAGGGCTATTTACGTGAATTTATCGGACACATGGAGAGTGAGTTTGAAATGAGTCTAGTGGGAGAGTTGACTTTCTTCCTCGGACTTGAAATCAAGCAAACTCGCGATGGTATCCATGTGCACCAATCAAAGTATACACATGAAATGCTTCGAAAATTCAATATGAGTGATTCAAAAGAGGTAACCACTCCCATGGCCACAAACACAAGATTAGATAATGATGAGAGTGGTAAACCCGTTGATCTAACTCAATATCGAAGCATGATAGGTAGTTTGCTATACCTTACAGCTAGTTGACCAGATATACTATTTGCTGTAGGGATGTGCGCTAGGTATCAAGTCTGTGCCAAGGAATCTCACCTAATTGCTGTTAAGCGAATTTTGAGATATCTCAAGGGCACAATTGGTGTAGGTCTTTGGTATCCCCGTACCGAATCTTTTGATTTGATGGGCTATACGGATTCCGACTACGCTGGATGTAAGTTGGACCGGAAAAGCACTAGTGGGGGTTGCCAATTCTTAGGATCGTCTTTAGTAAGTTGGTCAAGTCGGAAGCAACATTGTGTTGCTCTTTCCACTACCGAGGCAGAATATATCGCCATGGGAGAGTGTATATCACAATTGTTGTGGATGATCCACACCTTAGAGGACTATGGATTGAGTTACAAGGGTGTGCAAGTGTTATGTGATAACATTAGCACAATTAACTTAACCAAGAATCCGGTCCATCATTCGAGGACAAAACATATTGAGGTAAGACACCACTTCATTAGAGATCATGTAGCTAGGGGGAACATCATACTCTCACATGTAGAGTCAAAGTCAAACCTAGCTGACATTTTCACTAAACCACTTCCCGAGAGTGAATTTAATTTCCTAAGACGGGAGTTGGGAATGTGTCGCGCTTCATGATTCTCAAATTATGGTCAAAACCCTTCATGATTATTTCAAATTGTTAGGGAACAATTGGGTAACTTTGGGGACATCTCACACAAACATAAGGGTTACCAAAATGTTTTTGATTGCTAGATATGGGGTGAGATGTTAGGTTCAACTCAATTTCTCAAAATGTCATTGCATCAATTGAGAAATTAAGTTGACGAGATAATAATCACGGTGGTGACCAAGTGTGGGGAAAATCATTGCATAACATATGTGTATATGGCTCCATGATCATACTTGGACATTCCAATCAAGGCAACTTGATTGGAAACTTGAAGTTGGAGTAGAAAACTTGTTTGAATTTGCTTGATTGATTGATAGTTGAGTTTGACTCCATTAAGATGGGTCAAAGTGTGTGATGAACCTATAAGGACTTTAGATTCTTGTTCAAGAATCAATCTTAGTCAGAAGTACCTGTCCAAATTAGACAAAATTCATCAGAGTTCGTTTGAAAATTTCAGAAGTTCTGAAACTGAACATTTCAGTTTGTATCAGGAACCCTGATCGGTCATCGGACCGATCAGGCATCGGGCTTATCGGTCCCCGGACCGATCTGACCCCTTTCTGTGGTGTTCGATCCACAACCTTTCTGCGAGGCAAGCCGTAATCTCCCAAAATTTGACTAAGTGTCTGAGCTAGCCTGGATCGGTCTCCAGACCGATCTGGCACCCTGTGGGGATCGGTCCACAGACCGATCAGGGAGCTCAGAATTTTCTCTCCGGGACCTACTGATCGAATCCTGATCGGTCACCCGATCGATCAGGATCGCGTCTGATCGGTCATCCGACCGATCAGGACCATTCCAGTCCGATCAGGATGTATCCTGATTGGTCCGGACGCGATCTGATCGAACGGTGATCCGATCAACCGCATTAAATTTTGGTTGGTGGACCGATCCACCAACCGATTAACTCTCCAAATCTTCGTTTTCCCGAACCCTAGCGCCGAAACAACCTTGTGCGAGCGAGCGAGAGAGTCTTGTGTCTTCCTTCTTCACTCGCGGGCGGGCGAAAGCTTCTACAGGCGTTCTCTCCAAACTCCTTCTTCCCGCGCGTGCGTGCTCGAAGTGTT
Organism: Boesenbergia rotunda; assembly: GCA_024364735.1. Lineage (NCBI taxonomy): Eukaryota > Viridiplantae > Streptophyta > Magnoliopsida > Zingiberales > Zingiberaceae > Boesenbergia > Boesenbergia rotunda. Next base: position 538,261 of record JAGFNQ010000469.1, read on the forward strand.
CTTCACTGTCGCGAGTCTTGCAATCTCGTCAAACAAACTTCAATGGCGCCGAAGTAAGATTTGATTTCAATTTTCCTTTCATAACAACTCTTAGAATATTTGTGAAGCTAACCATGTCTTGTGTTTGTTTTTGCCGTGACCCTCTTCCTCATTTCTTGACCAAAACATTTTATATCTATCTTTTGATTGGGTCTCATCTTATGATCAATTCTTGTGCTTCAATCTATGTGTCATGCTCCATTCAAATCTTATTAGAAAGTCATCTAAGGGAAAGGAGGTAGCAGAGGAGAGTTCTAGAGAGAAAACCTTTTCACCCTCTCAAAGGCCTCCATCTCCCCCGCATCCTAGATTTCAGAACATTCTCTATGCCCTAGACTTTCATTGGCACAACTTTGAACTAATGCCATGTCGATCAGTGGACCGAACCTTCGTTTATGAACATTGCCCTACGATAAAAGGAATCATTGAGTACTATGGGCTTCAAAACATCCTTTTCTTAGAAAGGCCGATCAATGTTGACTTGATCTCTGAATTCTACAATAATCTGACCAATGGGGAGGGCATGGGATGGCGGACCCGTGTCACCGGTGTCGATCTTGACTTTACCCTATCATCCTTCACTTTATTTCTGGGTTGTCGTCACTCTAAGAACGATTTCTCACTTTATCCATATCATCCTGTTCCTCTTCCTGCTCCTTTTACTGGAATCACTCCGGACTCCATATATGAACATTTTCTAGGCCACCCCAGGACACGGGGTTTTGGAGCGGATATCTATAACTTTCTCACATTCCCTGCTCTTCATCTATCTCCCATCGATTATATTCTGTTTCAAATTATCGCAAATTGTCTTCTTCCAACTACGTCCAAGCATCTTGATGTGATCCTTACATCTCACTGCCTGATGCTTTACGGGATGCATCTGCAGTTCGATTTTGACATAGCACCGTCCATCTATTCCTCCATCATTGTTCATGGTCTGCGGTCTGGTCAGACGATCTACATGCCTTTTGGCCATATCATCACTGCCTGGCTGGAGTCAGTTGGCATCGACGTCTCACAGGGCCGACTCGTGCCGATGAATCGACAAGACTGTCGCCTGGATCGTCGTATGCTTGCTCAGTCCGGCATTGCTCTCGGGACCGAGGGGCTACAGTGGATGGATCGCAACCAAGCGAGGGAGCTGCCGCTAGCGGGTCATGCCGAGAGTGCACCAGTTGTTGCTGCTAATGACGCCACGATGGACGACCTTATGCGCGATGACGACCCTCCTATTGACACTTGAGCTCGGATACCTGCTGTTTTATCTATGTATTTGACTATGACTTTTGGGCTGTATGCCCTCTGACGTTGTTTGTTGTGACCTCGAGTTACACATATTTTGCTACTTGCTTGGATGTTTTCATGCTTTGACTTATCTGCCATGCTTATTCTACTATTGTTGATGTCTTGATGATTATGAACCTGTTATCTGCATGATTGTTCGATTGCCATATTCATGCTTACACTGCCATATCTATTTGATACTTATGAATATTATGGCATGCTTTGGGAGTCTATATTTCATACTCATATGATGCATATGATTGCTATGTCTTGCTATAATTTTTCACATGTGTTCGTATGCCAATTCCACAAACTATCACATTCTTGATGAGTTGGGATACCTCTAGGGTTGAGGGGGAGTTTTGTTTAAACTTAACAGCCCCTCTGGCTCCTTTTCGGTGTTCGACAAAGGGGGAGAGTGTGGATTGGTTAAATTTAGCATGTTTATGTTGTAGGGGGAGGATCTGGATTCCCCTATGATTCTAAAGTTGGAATATTGATTAAGAATCCTTAAACTTAAAATCGGGTTGTCAAACAACAAAAAGGGGGAGATTGTTGATGCAGTCTGGCCCTGATTGTTGTTTTGGTGTTGACAACGATTTTAGTTTAGGAGGATGATTATGATGTGGAAAATCCTAATCTGGGAGGTTAGGTGGATTATGATTAAGTCCTGATCGAGGATTAGGCATGATTTGGAAAATCCTAACCTGGGAGGTTAGGTGTGATTAATTGTGATGATTATGATGATTAAGTCCTGATCGAGGATTATGCATGATTTGGAAAATCCTAACCTGGGAGGTTAGGTGTGACGAATTGTGATGATTATGATGATTAAGTCCTGATCGAGGATTAGGCATGATATGGAAAATCCTATCCTGGAGGGTTAGGTGTGGAAAATCCTAGCCTGGAGGGCTAGGTGTTGGAAAATCCTGACCTGGAGGGTTAGGTGTGGAAAATCCTAACCTGGGAGGTTAGGTGTTGGAAAAGTCCTAATTCGGAAAGGTTGGGTGAAAAGTCCTAGCTTGGAGGGCTAGGTGAAAAGTCCTAACCTGGAGGGTTAGGTGCAAATTCCCATCCTGGAGAATTAGGTGAAAAAGTCCTGGCTTGGAGGGTCAGGTGCCTAGCTTGGAGGGCTAGGTTGGAGATGTTCTAACTCGGAAGAGTTGGGTGAAAGTCCTAGCTTGGAGGGCTAGGTGAAAAGTCCTAGCTTGGAGGGCTAGGTGAAATGTCCTAACTTGGAGGGTTAGGTGCAAATTCCCAACTTGGAGAGTTAGATGGAAAAATCCTTAGCTTGGAGGGCTAAGGTGGATGAATTCCTAGCTTGGAGGGCTAGGGTTGAGTCACTGGATCGGTCTGGTGACCGATCAGGGACATTGGCACGCTGCTCCTTAGTGGATCGATCTGGTGACCGATCCAGCTATGTCTGATCGAACTGGTGACCGATCAGGGAGCGCACAGTGAGATTGGGAATCTACTGTGTGGCTCCTGATCGGAATGGTGACTGATCAGGGAGCAGGCTGCTTCCTTGCTGTCTTGCTCCTGATCGGGCCGGTGACCGATCAGGGAGCAAACGGTGAGTGAGTTCCCTTGCTGATCAAAGTCTTGGATCGGTCCGGTGACCGATCAGGAATCTTGGGTTTGATTAAAAAGTAACTGTTCATCTGCTCTGATCGGTCTGGGTGACCGATCAGGATCCAATCTGATCGGTCTGGTGACCGATCAGGATTCACCCTGATCGGTCTGGTGACCGATCAGGCATGTATAGCTGCGAGAACTGGGAATCCCTGCAAAGCAGTGGATCGATCTGGTGATCGATCCACACACCCTGGATCGGTCCAGTGACCGATCACTTTAATTCAAATTTCACTGTCAGAGGCGGTCAGAGCGTCTGATCGTATCGGATTTGCTGATGTATGTGATATGCTGTGTGATCTTTTGCTCTAATGCTCTGATTGAGTTTCAGGTGACAGGGGAGGATTCAAACACTCAAGGAGAAGTCAAAGCATGCTTTCCTTGGAGCAGGTTTGTCCCTTTTCACATCTCAGGTTGCAACGGCGAGCCGAAGACTGAGGCTGAGACTGGAGCTTGGCTGAGGAGCTCAGTGAGTCCAGAGATAGCTCAGTAGAGGCTGGCGTTGGCAGATGAGTAGCTGGGAGCTACAGAGATGTGGTCACTTGTCGCTTGGCGAAGAAACAAAAGGAAGCGCGAGAAGACAAGGCGGTAGAGTTTTTTTTTGGAAGCGATTCAGTTTGAAAAACTGCTTTGTGTTCTTGCGTTCTGCTGCGACAAGCTTGCTGTTCTTGAGTTCTTCAACCATTCTAAGCAAGCTATAGAGGAGCAATCATCATACTTGAGCGCTTGAAGGAGAAAACAAGAAGCTTGGAGTCCGACAGTGGGAAGACACGAAGCAGACAGGGGTCTGCGTGAGATCGCCACTGGGTGGAGCTCAGGGAAGCTTGCTGTGTTTTGTCCTTGCTAAGAGTTTGAGTAAGATCCTTCTTGTTGTTGTTTCATTGTGCTCATTATATATCATTGTGTGAAACACGCTGTGGAGAGGTTTCTCCACCGAGAAGGAGGTTGCTTCATATCCGGTGTTGACCGGGGCTTGATCTGCCGACGATCAAGGGATCGCCCACCTCAAGGGCACGCCAAGGAGTAGGGGCAAGTTATCCCCGAACCTTGTAAACCCTCCTTGTTAGCGATCTTGCTAGTTGTGTTTGTTTCGCTCTCGTTTAGTTTTTCTGCATACTCTGTTTTCCACTCTTTCCGCTGTGCTACTGATATTTGAGTTACAGAAATCGTGATAAGTTTTCAAGGGGCAAGCGATTGTCTATATTCACCCCCCCCCTCTATAGCCATCTCGTTCCCAACAATAACCTCCCCCTTAACCTATGCATTCTCCATTTTCAATTTTCATAAACCAAAATTAAACTAAAGTTAAGTCACAAACCTAACTTAAACCACCCATTCTCCCCCTTTGACACCATCAAAATGATTGCCCTAAGCAATATCTACCCATGGCATCAAACGAGAGAATTTTTTATTTCTAAAAAAAATGCTCAGTAGGCTAAAATCAGGCGTGCCAGTCGACTGCCACTGATACTCTGTTAGTCTGAATTATAGGTTTCTGAGCTGAATTTCAGAAACTCCCCAAAAATTCCATAAAATTCTAAAATTACAAAAATTTGCAAGCATGTTTCATATGATATACTCTAAAAGAAAAATATCAGTTCATGAAAAATTCAAACATGCTTGACTTTTTGACTAAAGTTTAAATTTCTTGAAAAACACTAACTTTGTATCAAAGTTCCAACCTAGTTTTGCAATCATACATGTTTCAAACTTATGGCAAAACAAATAAAATATAGAATGGTATTCAAATGTTTAAAATGTCCAACCATGATCATTGGTCAAGATGTCCATTAATTAAACACTTATTTTCCCCATGGTTGGTCTATTTTTTATAATTTGATACATCTAATGATCCAACACTATACCATAAGCACAAGTGAATCATTTGTATCATCCTAATGGATCAAGCATTACCTTCCTATTGTATTACACCAAGGTCCATCCTATACTTTTACAAAACACATACCAAGACCCCTTCTTAAGGATGTGAACTCTGCTTCAGGAAGAGGCTTGGTAAATATATCGGCAAGTTTGACTTTGACTCAACATAGTGCAAATCTATGTCACCCCTTGCCACATGATCCCTAATGAAGTGATGCTTCACTTCAATGTGTTTTGTTCTAGAGTGGTGAACCTGATTTTTGGTCAAGTTAATTGTACTTACATTATCACACAAAACCTTGACTTTGGAGTAATGTAACTCATAATCCTCTAAGGTGTGCATGATCCAAAGTAGTTGGGATACACAACCACCCATTGCAACATATTCGGCCTCCGTTGTTGATAGGGCAACACATGGTTGTTTCCTACTACTCCAACTAACTAAAGATGACCCAATAAATTGACATCCTCCACTAGTACTCTTCCTATCTAATTTATAACCCACATAGTCCAAATCCGTGTATCCAAAAAGGTCAACATTTGGAGTTCTAGGATACCAAAGCTCGACATTAAGAGTACCTTTAATATATCTTAAGATCCTCTTGACTACCACTAAATGAGACTCTTTGGCACATGATTTGTATCTTGCACACATACCTACCGCAAACAAAATATCGGGTCTACTAGCGATTAGGTACAATAAACTACCAATCATGCTTCTATATTGTTTGGAATCTACCATCTTCCCCTCAAGATCACTATCCATTTTAACATTTGTTCCTATAGGGGTAGATGTTACCTTAGCATTTTCTAGGCCAAATTTCTTAATGATTTCCCTAGCATATTTAATTTGATACACATGAGTCCCTTCATTTGTTTGTTTAACTTGTAGCCCTAAAAAGAATGTCAACTCTCCCACAAGCCTCATCTCAAATTCATTTTCCATGCATTAATAAACTCATAGAGAAATTCACTATTTGTGGATCCAAAAATAATATCATCCACATATACTTGGGCCATAAAGATGTCCTTATCCTTAGATTTTAGGAATAGAGTTGGATCAATTGTACCTCTCCTAAAACCCTTGGATACTAAGAATGATGAAAGTCTTTCATACCAAGTCCGGGAGCTTGTTTCAATCCATACAAGGTTTTTCTTAGTTTATAGACATGTCTAGAGTAATTTGGGTTCTCAAACCCGGGTGGTTGCTCTACATATACCTCTTCCTTAATGACCCCATTAAGGAATGCCGACTTCACATCCATTTGGTGAAGTGTGAAACCCATGTGAGCGGCATATGCTAATAAAATTCTAATAGACTCTAGTCTAGTTACGGGGGCATATGTCTCATCATAGTCAAGACCTTCAACTTGATTAAACCCCCTAGCAACCAACCTAGCCTTGTTTCTAGTTATCTTTCCTTGATCATCTAGCTTGTTCCTAAAGACCCATCTAGTGGTGACAATGGTACAATCATTGGGCCTAGGAACCAACTCCCATACTTCACTCCTTTCAAATTGATTCAACTCCTCTTGCATAGCTAGGACCCAATCCACATCACCTAATGTCTCATCAATAGATTTCGGTTCTAATTGAGAAATCAAGGCAATTTGACTACTTTATTCCCTAAAGTAAGACCTAGTCCTTATCCCTTGAGTGACATCACCCACTATTTGATCAGTGGGGTGATCTTGGTGATGCCTTAAGGGTCTAGAGGTTATGGGTTCATTGGTTACATGATGCTCATCCTCTAGTGCACTTCTCTCTCCCCCTAGATCATTGCCCCCCAAATGTAGGTCTTGAATTTCTTAGGCAAGGAGTTGACTTTCTTCTATGTCCTTATCAATAGAAAATTTCCTAGGATAGGTGTTGGTAGACTCATCGAACTCCACATATGATGACTCCTCAATTACCTTAGTCCTTTTGTTATATACCCTATAACCCCTACTAGTGGATGAATATCCAACCAAAATCCCCTCATCTGCCTTAGATTCAAACTTTCCCAAATCATCTTTGGTGTTCAAAATGTTCACTTTACATCCAAAAACCCTAAAGTAATGAACTTGTGGAATGCTCCCATTCCACAACTCAAATGGAGTTTTTCCTAAAAACCTATGAATTAATATCCGGTTTTGGATGTAGCAAGCGGTATTTACCGCTTCGGCCCAAAAGTAGCTAGGAAGAGAATATGCATTAAGCATAGTCCTAGCGGCTTCTTGTAATGTCCTATTTTTTTCTTTCTACCACACCATTTTGTTGAGGGGTCCTTGGGCATGAAAATTCATGCTTGTACCCATTTTCTAAATAAAATTGTGAGAAGTTTGAATTTTCAAACTCTCCACCATGGTCACTCCTAATTCGATTTATTTTGAGGTGTTTTTCATTTTCAACCCTCTTACTAAAACCTATGAAAATTTCGAAGGTATCATCCTTATGTTTCATGAAAAATACCCAAGTAAACCTAGAAAAATCATCTACAATTACCAAACAATATTTACTCCCTACCAAGGATGGAGTACTATGACAATCAAATAAGTTCATATGCAATAATTCTAAAGGTAAAGTAGTGCTAGTTAAGGTTTTACCTTTGTGTGATGACCTAGATTGCTTACCCTCTTGGCATGCATCACACATCTTGGTCTTTTCATACTTGATCATGGGGAGCCCCTTCACCAACTCCTTCTTGGCAACTCTTGCTATATTCTTCATGTTGATGTGTCCAAGTCGTCGGTGCCACAACCATCCTTCTTCTTCTTTAGATATGAGACACTTAGGCAAATTGTTAGTAGCATAAGCAAGATTAAGATAGTAAAGATTAGCCTCTCTATATCCTTCTAGCATAACATTTTCGGATCCATTGTGTTTAATTAGACACTTTCTAACATTAAACTCAACCCTATATCCCGCATCACAAAGTTGACTTACACTAAGTAAATTAAACTCCATTCCCTTAATTAAAAGAATTTTGTGGATAGTGATTATAAGAGATACCTCAATGGTGCCCCTACCAATGATTTTGAGTTTCTCACTATTTTCGAAAGATACGGTGCTTCTCTTAGATAGCTAATAGTGGTGAACTTGCTTACATCTCCGGTATATGCCTTGAACACCCGCTATCCACTATCCAAATTTTTTAGGCATCCTTCACTTTCACCTAAGCAACATAGAAAACACAAGCTTTTGGTATCCAAATGTTAGTTCCACAAGAATCATTTAAATACTTCTTTGGAACCCAAGCCTTCTTTGCATTTCCCTTAACCCCTTGTCTCCTAGAGGTATCCTTTCTACCCATAAGTGAAACAAAAGCTACCTCCTTGGTTTTTGGCATATAACCTATCCCGGCTTTGTTATACACGGCTCTTTGGCTATTTATTATCATATCAAGGTTGCTAGAGCCAACTTAAAATTTTCTAAGTGCCTTGGTGAGGTCCTCTACCTTTTCCCTTAGTTCCCTATTTTCTTTTCCCAAACATGCATCATTTGAAACAATAGAGGGAACATGCAAATTGTCCTTAAGTTTTATTGATTCTAATTTAAGCATGCAAACTTCATTCTTTAATTCCTTAACTTTCCTCCTAGCCTTAGCCAAATCAACATTGGTACTAGTAATAATTTTGATAAGAGTAGAGGAGGGTAAGCTATATACCTCACTTACCGAAGCCTCGGATTCGGATGATGAACCTTCACTTTCATCTTCACTACTAGAGCTCCTCTCATCGTCGGATGACTCCAAATTGTCCACTCCCATTAGTGTGAAGTGTGACATGTGATCTCCTTCTTCCTCCGATAAAGATGGATCATCCCAAGTAGCTTTGAGATTTGTGGCACTCTTCTCTTTTCCCTTGGATTTCTTCTTGTCACCCCTCTTTTTCTCCTCCTTCTTTTCTTCTCTTCTCTTTAGTTGTGGGCACTCATTCTTCATGTGTCCCTCTTGGTGGCAATTATAGCAAATGATCTCTTTTCCTTTGCTCTTACTCTTTGAGGCTTTCCAAGCATAAGACTTGTTAGAGAAACTTTTAAAGGCTCTACGCATTTTCCTTACCATGAAAGCCTCTTGGTCGCTATCCATTGAAGTGCTTGACTCCTCCGAGTCGGATGATGATGAATAGACGACCTTCTTCTTTTTCTTTTCCTTTTCTACATTAAACACTACACCTTTTTCTTTAGAGGAAATGTTAGCTTGCTCATGTAACTCAAATTCACAAAATAAATCATCTAATTTTACCATAGAGAGATCCCTTGATCCTTTGTAGGCATCAACCATTGATGCCCATAATGTAGTCCTAGGGAATGATTGTAGAGCATACCTCACGAGATCTCGGTTCTCAACCTTTTCACCAATTACATGGAGATCATTGATGATTTCTTTGACTCTCCCATGTAGTTGGCTTACCATCACGTTTGCCTTCATGGAGAGCGATTGTAGTTGGGCAACTAATAGGTCCTTCTTTGCTCTTCTCGACTCATTTGATCCTTCATTGAGTTCGACGAGCTTGTCTCAAAGTTCCTTGGCGCTCTTGAAAGACCCCACCTTGTTTAGTTGTTCCTTTGACAATCCACATTGAAGCGTTGTGGTGGCCTTCGCATTGGCTATTGCGCCTTCCTCATCACCTCCTTGGTCCAATTCCTCATCGGTAGTGGCTCTCATTGTTCATTGGCGGGCGCATGGAAACCATCTACAACACTCATCCAATTCTCAATATTGTTCATCAAATAGTACTCCATCCTACCTTTCTAATAGGCGAAGTCATTTCCGTTGAAGATCGGTGGCCTTGCGGTGCTATAGCCCTCTTGAAATGCCATTTCTTGATACTCCGGTTGACGGTGAGTTCTCCCGAAGCAAACCAGCTCTGATACCACTTGTTAGATCGTGGCGCTTGCTAGAGGGGGGGGGGTGAATAACACTTTTTTTGAACTTTCTATACAAGAAGGTTAGCACAATATAAACAAAATATATGAAAAATAAGAAATTCAATGCTAACTCAGAGAATGTACTTGGTATCCACCCCGAAAGGTGACTAATCCAAGGATCCACGCACGAGCACACTCTCCACTATGAAAAGCCTCCTTCAAGGTGGAGAAAACCTTTACAAGGTTGTCTTCTTCCTCTTTACAAGATCGAATAGAAAGCAAGAGGATGAACTGATCACTTTTGGCACGAACAACACTTTGGTACACTTAAGAACCGTGCCTTCCTCGTGCCCAAAAGTCACCCTTTAAATAAGAGTAAAGGACAACTCCATGAGTTATCCAGCCCGACACCAGTCGACTACCCCTGGGGTAGTCGACTGGTCTAGCCTTAAGTGCTAGCCAACGGCTAACCAAACGGCTAGTTTTCGGGAGTATCAGTCGACTGCCCCTGCCGGTCCAGAGTTAGAAACATTCTATGAGTTTCTGTTCTTGCTGGCAGTCGACTACCTTTCTCCCAGTCGACTGCCCAGCTTGTACAATCACTCACTTTCACTCCGAAAACCCTCCTTCACGTGTGCCTTCAGGTACACTCCCTTGGCTTGCCCCTTGAAGTCCTCTTCCACCGGCTATCATCCCTCGAATGCGCACACAAGTCTTCCCTTGGCTTGCCTCCATGCCACCCTTCACGTGTGCCCTTTGAAGTCCACTTCCCGGCTTGCCCTTGGAGTCCTCCTCCCTCGGCTCTCATCCCTCAGATAAGTGCTCTATGTGTGATTCTCCAAGTCCTGCAAACTCAATCACACATATCAAATAACAAGATAGCACCCTAATCTTAAACATATTGACACACACACATCAAAACCATGATCTTCCCGATCATCCTTGGGTCGATTGCCCCAACCGAACTTTTGTCTCATATTCCATTAATAAAAGAGCAAAGTTTATGGTTATTATATTTACATCAGATCTATGCTAGATGAATAAGTATAATAATGTCCTAGGATAGTATGTTCTAGTCTACAATAAATCAATTGGTTAAATTAATAATGAGACATTGTAGATATATATAAAATACTACTCTTAACTATTCCTAGTTAAGCATTAATATACAAGGGTAATATTCATGCGTTGAGACTAGCATGTAGGTCAATTGATATCTTAATATCATAAGTCATGGATATAGGATATCAAGTTGACACATGGATATATATTAGAGAATTTGTACTAAATTGACCAATCATAAGTTGTTATATGAGTGTCATAAACATTCTCATAGTGACTATTGGTATGAATATTCATTAGACCTGAATTCACTATGGTATCCTACATAAGAAGTTATGTACATTGGTATTGATAAACGTCACCTGTAATAAGGTGCACTATAAAGTTGATCACTGTGTATGTAATAAGTTATGCGGATGAATGTGAGTGATGTAGATGAGATCTCTCCCTTCCATATTACGAAAGTGATACCTGTGGGGCCCTTAATTAAGTAGGACTATTCAAATACATGACCATGCTCAAATAAGTCAATATGAGATATTGAGCTCATTTGATAAAGTGAATCTACTTGGAGATCAAAAAACACAAATATTAATAAAAGGATGACATAGTTTATGCCTCATTGATTAATCTAGATATCAAGGATAGAAGGACCAAGTCATATAAAATAATAGACACAAAAAGGTTAGGTCGAATCTCGACATTCTCGTCACTTGGGTAGCAATGATGCATTTCTAGATGGTACTCATTGCTCTTGTATCTAAAATGATTTCAGAGATATTACCTGTTGGGAATAAACCCTTGGGTGGCTTGAGGGTTTCCTTCGCAATCACGGGGTCGAACATGAGAGACCTCTCTATATCTACGGATTAAAAATTTAATCCAAATAGACACCCGTCTCCCAAATGACCGTCTCATCATCGTGTTAATTAATCCAAGTCACAACTTAGCCAAAACCAAGGTTAAGGCCTTGTAACTTTCCAGATTAATTAACCGCGGAAAAGATGTCGAATGGATCGTCGATTTTTGTGTTTATCTTCGGGGTCCATGTCATAAATTAATTATCATATTAATTAACAAATAATTAATCTATGATAATTAATTAATCAACATGCAATGATAAGAAACATAGCATGAAATAACAAGAAAACAAAAGCAGCTAGGGAGAGGTATACCTCGTCTTTTACCTCGCAGTCTTCTACCTTATGACCCTCCCCTCATGGACGTTGTGTGGGCGACGAGCTACCAAGATGCGGAGTCACCAAGAGCCTTGAATTAATCGCCTTTCTTCTATCTTCTTCCAATTCACCAACACAAACCCTAGGAAGCTAGGGTTTTCTTGCGCCTTTTGTCTATCTACCTCTCCACCTTAAACCGCCGGCGACATTAAGCTCCAAGGTCTGGCCAACTTCAAGGTAGCTCTAAGAGGAAGACTAGGAAGGTGACGAACAAGAACAAGAAAAGAAACAACCTTTTCTTCTTCCACAAAACTCACCGAAAACCTAACCCCACCTTCTTCACCCTCGCCGGCGCTAAACAAGGTATGTTCCTTGTTTTTCCCGGCCACCAGCTGCTTCTCCTCTCTGCTCCTTGATCGCGCACACAGAGAAGACACTGTGATGAAGATAGGAGAAGAGACCGAAAGAGAAGGAAAGGAGAAGAGCACAACTTCTCCTCCTCTCCACCGCCGCTGTCGCCGCTCAGCCAAAAACCCGCCGCCGGCAGCCTCTCCCTGCCTTCTTCTTCTCCTCACCGAGCCCTCCTTGGTCTGGTCGAAGCTTCACGCCAAGAGGAGGACTTGTTGGAGCTATGAACCGAGGTGGATCACCTCCTTCTTCTTCCTCTATCGCCGGTGCAAGCCTTAACCCTAGGAGAGAGAGTAGGGGATTTGATTTTGGTTAATTGGGGATTAATTATGGAATAATTCCCTTGTATCATGACTCCTATGTTGAGGCAATCTGTGGTCCGGAGTGACCAAGTGTTTTGATGTTTGGGCAAAGGGTTTAAGTTAGGTTTATCCTTGTGTTCTTATATGTGTATGTTGAGTGTGCAGGTTGTACAGGTTACACATATGGACTTAACTGGACGGCCTCGGTACGGTAAAGGGTGGCATGGAGACAAGTTGGAGGCTTGCGTACACCCGAGGGACCTTGGAGAACAGGGACGATGAGCTGATGGACGCGAACTTCAAGGCATGCGTGAAGCAATACCGGTTTACTGCGACAACAATAGAGCTATTGCACAAGCAAAGGAACCAAGGTCTCATCAGCAATCCAAACATGTGCTTCACCGCTATCATCTGATCAGAGAGATTATAAGTAGGAATGATATACAAATTAAGAAAATTTCCACTGAAAGGAATTTAGCGGATCCTTTAACTAAGGCCTTGCCTCAAAGCAAGTTTGAGGGTCATGTTAGAGCTTGTGGTATTGGGTACCGTAGCAATTGGCATTAGGTCAAGTGGGAGTTTGTTAGTGATATGAGAGAAGTGTCCTAAAGCAATCGCCTTATGATTGTAATCATTTATTTTAATATATGAATATTCACTATTTGAGTATACATGTTTGTGAATTTGATTGAGATCTTAAACTCATTTACTGAATGTCCGCAATACAATTCACAGCATGAGAGAATTTGTGATGAATTCACAACTAGTGATTATCTCTACATGTGCAATTGTGAAGTATTGAAATTGTCCCTAGTCGATGAATTGATAAATACGTACACAATCAATTCTGTTGAGACTAGCATGGGTTATTATCTAATCAGCTGATTCTCACTGGCTGGTGACATTGAGATGTCCGGAGATAAACATGAATGCTAGTTAAGGGAACTAGTTCATTGGAGTGACTGGCTGTAAAACTTCATATGGTAGTCTACATATAGATATGTCAGTGAAGTTCTTACTGCAGCTTAAGTGCGATGTTCCTTTGACTTGCGGTGTTCAAGTCATCTTGGTCATGGAGACTTATACTTTGACATCTTAAGCAAGCATCTCCAAGGAGGTGTGGACCCAGGATGATTGGGTATAAGCCGAAGTGCCCGAAGATGTTTGAACAGCCTACAAAGGATTCACCACTCCTTGCGAGGAGATGTATACCCGAGGCCTATCGTCGGATTGTTACTCGAAGCCTCTGGCCAGAGCATGACATGTTCAGAGTATGAATCTCTTAAATATATGAGAGTAATTAGAATCCGTAGGACGAGAAAACGTTACTTGGGCTAGGTGTGACATAGTCAGCCTAGTGGGGACTAACACACATAGACCATGTCTTGAACTATGTGGGTATAAGATGGTGAAGGGAATGGGGCACGATTCATTATAGCTGCTGAAGGGTTTCAGAATTGTTTCTGAGGATAACCGTTGATCTTTCGATTAATTGGGGATCATGATGTACTACTAGGTGCCACTCATGATCGTTTTATAATTGATTAATTATAGACGACCAATATAAATCGAAAACTTATTCAGTCACACACACTACGAGTAATCCGAGGGATTTAAAACGAGTTGAAAATTGGATTTTCCAATCAAGAGAGATTAAGTTTGGTTGAGCCAAATGATAAGTCGAATCTGAATTTTTCAGAGACGCATCGGAAGCGTAAAATGGCTAAGTCTTTTGAAGACTTAATAGATGAATTAAATAAGTTTCATTCATTGGGGCTTGGCTTGGATGGGCCGGCCAAAGAGGGCCTCCATCCTCTTTGCTTGGCCGGCCACAACAAAGGGAGAGAACCAAGTTTTTGGTTCAATTTATAAAATAAACCAAGTGTGGTTTGTTTTATAAAATAATGGATGATATAAATTTTTATATAATAAACCAAGGTTTGGTTATTTTTCATGGAAATTAAAATGAACCATGGATTGGTTTATTTTATAAAATCAATCATGGATTGATTTACCATGATAAGGAAATTTATTCCATAGGAGAGAAGAGACTTGATTGATTTTTATCATGAATTAAAAATATGATTTTAACCATGATATAAAATCAAACTTGGCATGATGGAATAAGTTATTTCATATTTGAGAGGCTTAATGGTTGAGAGACCACTATATAAAGGACCCAAGGCAAGGCTTGGATAAGAATCATATAAATGAAGGCATAGACTCTCTCCCTCTCTTTCTCTCCTTCTCTTCTCCCCTTCTTGCCGTGCGCCAACCAACCCCAAGAAGGAGCACCAACCAGCCATCCTTTTGTGGTTAGTCTTCCGACTTCTCTCTTGGTTTTTCTCGTTGTGTTCTCGGAGAATCTAGTAGTTCTCGAGAACACAAAACTCGTGGCTTTGCGAAGTCATCCCGAAGATACTCGGCGTGGACGCAAATAGAGGCGGATCTTCCAAGGGACGCTTACGGTTTGATCTCGTCCCTTCCTTCGAGTTACGCGAGGTAATATGTAAATTATGTTTCTGCAAAATTTTAAATATATGATCATGTCTACACAAGATAAAATTGCATGCTTAGATGTGTTGTTAAATGATTTAGAGAAATTATTTATGCTAAACCTTCCGCTGCACGTATTTAATTTTAAAATTACGAACCTACATCCATGTCAACATGCACCCGGTCCCAACAGTGCTATCAGAGCCGAGGTTTGTGTTCGACATAATTATATAATTGTTTTGCGGAAAGCTTTATCATGATTTCAATTTTGGAAAAATTTTCAATTATGGAAACTTTCCAATTATGGTAAATTTTCGATTTAGGAATTTCAAAGTTTGGAAATCCTCATGAAATTTCGCAAACTTTTGAAATATCTCTGTTTCTGAATTTTATGATAATTCTGAAAACTTTCCATTTTTGGAAACTTTCCAATTTTGGAAATTTCATATTTCAGAAATTTTCTAATTTTGGAAAAATGTAAGTTTTCTTTGTACCAGAAACTTACAATTATTCTGAAAACCTTTTATTTTTGGAAACTTTCCATTTATGGAAAGCTCGCAATTTTGGGCACTTTCTTTCAAGAAAGTCTAGACTAATTATGGGAATATTAATTGGCATTTAAATTTATAATTAGAAATTAAATTATTTATAAAATTCTTTATTTTGGATTGAGCCTCGGGGAGCCGTCCAATTTAAAGTTAGTTGTTATAATTAAATTTCCTAAATTGAATTTAAGCTGTCAAATGTTTAATTTGGATTGAGCCTCGGGGAGCCATCCAAATTAAGTTATTGATATTAATTTTCCATAAATAAAATATGTGATCAAATCTTGGAAATTTTTGAGGTGATTCTCAAACGATAATTTCCTTATTTGAATTATGAGGTGATGCTCTTACATATTATTGTCTCCAAAATTAATTAGGAAAATTGTTTCCTATAGTGTATATTTCCTTAAATAAGATTTTCATGAAAATAATATGTGGTTGAATTAAGGGAATCTGTCTCTTAATTTAATAAGATTTGATTTAGAGAAATCAAAGTCTTAAACATATTATTTCCGAAATTGATTATGATAATTCAGGAAATTGTTTCCCAAAACAATTCCTTGAATAAAGTATGAAATTAAAATTAGGAAATCTGGTTCCTAATTCAATTAATGAGACTTGATAAATTAAGTCACATACATACTTTATTAAGGAAATCGTTAGAACATGACATAATTATATGTCATGAATGTGCATAAAAGAAAAGGATGAGACTCAAAACCCCTTACAAAATATTAAGGCTGACACCTTCCATTAATATGGTTAGAACCGGAGTTTTGTTTCTCGTTTGGGTTGATGGACACATCCATGCCCGGCTTGAACCTCAACATGTTCAAACCATGGAATTAGTTTATGATTAATATAGTTAGAGTCAGAGGTCAATCCTTAGTTTTGGTTGTTGGACACATCCAAGCCTGACTAAACGATTGAATGAGCTCCAACCATATTAAAACTATTTCTTGATTAATGGGTCAGCCTTAAGCTTGGACCATCGATTTGTTGTGCCACAACCAAGGTCGATGTAAAGAGAGGTGCAGTTGGGTGCTATGTATATTGTTGCATACTTGTTAATGAGTTAACAACCCAATGATTTATGCAAACATTCAATTAGTTGATAGCATAATGTGATAGTTACATATGTATAATATGTAATCGGTATAATTACCTACCTTCATAGCTAAGAATAATATGATGGACTCTAGCCATGGTTGTTCTTATCTATGGTTGGATATCAACCTATTTGAAGATGTTCCTACGATCTCCCGAATTGATAAAAAGGGTTATTCAATTCGAAAAATAAATAGGATTTAATTAATGTATATTGATGCATTCTTTATCATTCTCATCACATAACCTCAATTTGTATTTCTAGGATAATCACCTGATCATGTCTTCTCTGAATTTGCATTCCATTTTAGACACCAATAAGCTGACCGGGCCAAACTTCATGGACTGGCTTTGAAACCTGAGGATAGTCCTCAAGGCAGAAAAGCTTGCTTATGTCCTTGAAGAACAACTTCCCAACCATCCTCCTGAAGATGCAACTCCAGACTAGTTAGTGGCCTATCAGAAACATGTGGCCGATTCTGAACTTGCGAGTTGCATCATGCTGGCCGCTATGGTACCTGAGCTACAAAAGCAGCATGAGCATATGGATGCTCATACCATCGTCTTCCATCTTCATGAGTTGTTTGACGAGCAGGCGAGATCTGAAAGGTTTGAGGTCTCCAGACTCCTCTTCACCTCTAAGATGCAGGAAGGCACTTCTGTTTCACAGTTTGTGTTGAAGATGTTGGGGTACATTGAGCAACTAGGCACACGGATTTGCAATGGATCACGAACTAAGTATTGACTTAATTCTGCATTGTTTGCCCAAGAGTTACTCACAGTTTATGATGAACTATCAGATGAACAAACTGGAGACTACCATTCCTGAGTTGCTTAACCTGCTGAAGACTGTAGAGCCTTCTGTAAAGCAGGATCAGAAGATAGTACTGTTAGTTGGTTCCTCAAAGAAAGGCTCTAAGAGGAAGCCCATAGAACAAAATAAGGGAAGGAAGAAAAAGGCCAAAAAGATTGAAAAGGCACCAAAAGGCACTTGCCATCACTGCCGCAAGGAGGGCCACTGGCGAAGAAACTGCAAGGTTTATCTTGAGTCCTTGAAGAAGAAGGCATCCGATGCCCCATCCTCTTCAGGTATTTTCGTTATTGAATGTCACTCTATTTCCTCGGACACCTGGGTACTTGATACTGGGTGTAGCTCACATATATGTAATCACATACAGGGGCTAAGGAATAGAAGAAGACTCGTCAAGGGAGAAGCGAATTTGCGAGTTAGAAATGGAGCAAAGATTGTTGCTATTGCCATCGGAACATATTTGCTAAAGCTCCCTACTGGACTTGTCTTAGAATTGGATAATTGTTATTTTGTTCCTTCGTTAATAAAGAACATTGTATCTATTTCATGCTTGAATGAAAAGGGTTATCATTTAACTTTTAGTAACAATTGTTGTTACATAACTTTAAATGGTGTTCTTTATGGGACCGGAACTTTATGCAATGGTATCTACACATTAGATTTATTCGGTGACATTTTCAATATCGAAGTTAGCAACAAACGTGCTCGAATAGATAATCAAATAGACTCCTATATGTGGCATTGTCATCTTGGCCATGTAAGCAAGAAATGCATGACCAAATTACACTGATGTGGAATTCTGGAATCATTTGAACCTGGTTCATTTGATACATGCGAATCATGCTTAAAAGGCAAGATGACCAAATTACCATTTTTCGGAAAAGGTAAACCAGTGGGAGAATTGCTTAGTCTAATACATACTGATGTATGTGGACCAATGTCAACTCTTGGACAAGGAGGCTATAGCTACTTCATTACCTTTATCGATGATCACTCACGATTTGGGTATGTGTTCTTAATGAAACACTAATCTGAAGCTTTTGAGAAATTCAAAGAGTTCATAAGTGAAGTAGAGAAATAGCTTGGCAAAAGTATTAAGATACTTCGATTCGATCAGGGTGGTGAATACTTAAGTCAAGAGTTTCAAGATTATCTTAGGGACAATGGGATATTGTCTCAATGGACTCCGCCATATACACTACAGCATAATGGTGTATCTGAGAGGCGTAACCGAACCTTGATGGACATGGTTAGATCTATGATGAATCATGCAACTCTTCCAAAATCCTTTCGGGGCTATGCGCTTAAGACAGCTGTTTACTTACTAAACAGAGTCCCGACCAAGGTAGTCTCAACTACTCCATATGAGACGTAGAATAGTAAGAAACCTTATTTTTCTCACCTAAAGATATGGGGTTGTCCTGCTTATGTAAAGCAGACTGTATCAGAAAAATTGGATGCTAAGTCTGATAAATATCTATTTATTGGATACCCTAAGGAAACGAAAGGTTACCAATTCTATCATCCCTTGGAACAAAAGGTGTTTGTTTCAAGGCATGCTATATTTCTAGAAAAAGAATTTCTTTTACATGAAAACAGTGGGAGTAGCATTGAACTTGAAGAAGTTCAAGAAACTCCAATAGACATTACAGAGACACCTAGTCTAGACCCACAACCAATAACTCATAATGATGAGCTATCAGTGGAACCTAAAACAACACCACTTCTTCGTAGGTCTGATACGACACGCAATATTCCAGAGAGATACGGATTTCTCATAAGTGAATCGAACGACGTGTTACTCATTAACGATGACGAACCTATCAGTTATGAAGATGTTCTGAAAAATTCAGAAAGGGATAAATGGCTTGAAGCCATGAAGTCGAAAATGGATTCCATGAACAAAAATCAAGTATGGGACTTGGTTATCCCACCTGAAGGGATTAATCCCATAGGGTACAAGTGGGTTTTCAAGAAGAAAACCGTCCTGGAAGGTAATGTTGTTACCTTTAAGGCTAGATTAGTGGCAAAAGGATATCGTCAGAAACAAGGAATTGATTATGACGAAACCTATTCGCCAGTAGCTATGTTTAAATCCATTCGGATGCTCCTGGCCATAGCAGCTCATTATGATTATGAGATATGGCAAATGGATGTGAAAACAGCTTTCCTTAATGGAAACCTGCTTGAGGATGTATACATGATACAACCTAAAGGTTTCACATCGGTTAATAAAACCAAAGTATGCAAGCTTCGACGATCCATATATGGACTAAAGCAAGCATCCAGGAGCTGGAATATCCGTTTTGATCAGACAATCAAAGAGTTTGATTTCTCACAAAATCCTGACGAACCTTGTGTGTACAAGAAGGTTAGTGGGAGTGCAGTCGTATTCCTAGTGTTATATGTCGATGACATATTACTTATAGGAAACGATATATCAGTCTTACAGTCAGTTAAAATTTGGTTGTCCAAAACTTTCTCCATAAAAGACCTGGGAGAAGCAACCTATATCCTTGGGATTAGAATATATAGAGATAGATCAAAACGGTTGCTTGGTCATTCGCAATCTACATATATAGACCGAGTGCTAGAAAGGTTTAGCATGTCGGAATCCAAGAAAGGTTACCTTCCCATCAGGCATGGGATCAACCTTTCGAAGTCTATGTGTCCGGGCAAAGAAGATGAGAGGATTTGCATGAATAAGATTCCTTATGCATCCGCGATAGGATCTATCATGTATGTTATGTTATGTACTAGGCCCGATGTATCGTATGCTCTGAGCGTCATAAGCAGATACCAGTCTGATCCAGGAATGGATCATTGGGCGGCTGTCAAGGCAATCCTCAAGTACTTAAGAAACACTAAGGATGTGTTCCTAATATATGGAGAAGGTGATATGGTAATGCGTGGGTATACAGATGCCAGTTTCCAAACAGATAAGGATGACTCCAAATCTCAGTTTGGATAAATATTTTTTTTGAATGGAGGCTCAATAAGTTGGAAGAGTTCCAAGCAAGACACCGTAGTGGATTCTACCACGGAAGCGGAATATATTGCAGCTTCGGAAGCAGCAAAGGAAGCAGTCTGGATCAAGAAGTTTGTCTCAGAACTTGGTGTGGTTCCAACCATTGATGAAGCAATACCAGTTTACTGCGACAATAATGGAGCTATTGCACAAGCAAAGGAACCAAGGTCTCATCAGAGATCCAAACATGTGCTTCGCCGCTATCATCTGATCAGAGAGATTATAAGTAGGAATGATATACAAAATGAGAAAATTCCCATTGAAAGGAATTTAGCGGATCCTTTAATTAAGGCCTTGCCTCAAAGTAAGTTTGAGGGTCATGTTAGAGCCTGTGGTATTGGGTACCGTAGCGATTGAAATTAGGCCAAGTGGGAGTTAGTTAGTGATATGAGAGAAGTGTCCTAAGGCAATCGCCTTATGATTGTAATCATTTATTCTAATAAATGAATATTCACTATTTGAGTATACATGTTTGTGTATTTGATTGAGTTCTTAAACTCATTTACTGAATGTCCGCAATACAATTCACAGCATGAGAGAATTTGTGATGAATTCACAACTAGTGATTATCTCTACATGTGCAATTGTGAAGTATTGAAATTGTCCTTAGTCGATGAATTGATAAATACGGACACTATCAATTCTGTTGAGACTAGTATGGGTTATTCTCTAATCAACTGATTCTCACTGGCTGGTGACATTGAGATGTTCGGAGATAAACATGAATGCTAGTTAAGGGAACTGTTCATTGGAGTGACTGGCTGTAAAACTTCATATGGTAGTCTACATATAGATATGTCAGTGAAGTTCTTACTGTAGCTTAAGTGCGATGTTCCTTTGACTTGCGGTGTTCAAGTCATCTTGGTCATGGAGACTTATACTTTGACATCTTAAGCAAGCATCTCCAAGGAGGTGTGGACCCAGGATGATTGGGTATAAGCCGAAGTGCCCGAAGATGTTTGAACAGCCTACAAAGGATTCACCACTCCTTGCGAGGAGATGTATACCCGAGGCCTATCGTCGGATTGTTACTCGAAGCCTCTGGCCAGAGCATGACATGTTCAGAGTATGAATCTCTTAAATACATGAGAGTAATTAGAATCCGTAGGACGTGAAAACGTTACTTGGGCTAGGTGTGACGTAGTTAGCCTAGTGGGGACTGACACACATAGACCATGTCCTGAACCAAGTGTGTATAAGATGGTGAAGGGAATAGGGCACGATTTATTATAGTTGCTGAAGGGTTTCAGAATTGTTTCTGAGGTCAACCGTTGATCTTTCGATTAATTGGGGATTATGATGTACTACTAGGTGCCACTCATGATCGTTCTATAATTAAGTAATTATAGACGGCCAACATAAATCGAAAGCCTATTTAGTCACACGGACTAAGAGTAATCCAAGGGATTTAAAACGAGTTGAAAATTGGATTTTCCAATCAAGAGAGATTAAGTTTGGTTGAGCCAAACGATAAGTCGAATTTGAATCTTTCAGAGACGCATCGGAAGCGTAAAATAGCTAAGTCTTTTGAAGACTTAATAGATGAATTAAATAAGTTTAATTCATTGGGGCTTGGCTTGGATGGGCCGGCCAAAGAGGGCCTCCATCCTCTTTGCTTGGCCGGCCACAACAAAGGGAGAGAACCAAGTTTTGGTTCAATTTATAAAATAAACCAAGTGTGGTTTATTTTATAAAATAATGGATGATATAAATTTTTATATAATAAACCAAGGTTTGGTTTTTTTTCATGGAAATTAAAATGAACCATGGATTGGTTTATTTTATAAAATCAATCATGGATTGATTTACCATGATAAGGAAATTTATTCCATAGGAGAGAAGAGACTTGATTGATTTTTATCATGAATTAAAAATATGATTTTAACCATGATATAAAATCAAACTTGGCATGATGGAATAAGTTATTCCATATTTGAGAGGCTTGATGGTTGAGAGGCCACTATATAAAGGACCCAAGGCAAGGCTTGGATAAGAATCATAGAGATGAAGGCATAGACTCTCTCCCTCTCTTTCTCTCCTTCTCTTCTCCCCTTCTTGCCGTGCGCCAACCAACCCCAAGAAGGAGCACCAACCGGCCATCCTTTTGTGGTTAGTCTTCTGACTTCTCTCTTGCTTTTTCTCGTCGAGTTCTCGGAGAATCTAGTAGTTCTCGAGAACACAAAACTCGTGGCTTTGCGAAGTCATCCCGAAGATACTAGGCATGGACGCGAATAGGGCGGAGCTTCCAAGGGACGCTTACGGTTGGATCTCGTCCGTTCCTTCGAGTTACGCGAGGTAATACGTAAATTAGTTTATGTTTCTGCAAAATTTTAAATATATGATCATGTCTACACAAGATAAAATTGCATGCTTAGATGTGTGGTTAAATGATTTAGAGAAATTATTTATGCTAAACCTTCCGCTGCACGTAATTAATTTTAAAATTACGAACCCGCATCCATGTCAACATGCTCCCGGTCCCAACAGAAAAGCAACAACCTCTTCTTCTTCCACAAAACTCACCGAAAACCTAACCCCACCTTCTTCACCCTCGCCGGCGCTAAACAAGGTATGTTCCTTGTTTTTCCCGGCCACCAGCTGCTTCTCCTCTCTGCTCCTTGCTTGCGCACACAGAGAAGACACTGTGATGAAGATAGGAGAAGAGACCGAAGAGAAGGAAAGGAGAAGAGCACAACTTCTCCTCCTCTCCACCGCCGTTGTCGCCGCTCAGCCAAAAACCCGCCGTCGGCAGCCTATCCCTGCCTTCTTCTTCTCCTCACCGAGCCCTCCTTGGTCTGGTCGAAGCTTCACGCCAAGAAAAGGGCTTGTTGGAACTATGAACCGAGGTGGATCACCTCCTTCTTCTTCCTCTATCGCCGGTGCAAGCCTTAACCCTAGGAGAGAGAGTAGGGGATTTGATTTTGGTTAATTGTGGATTAATTATGGAATAATTCCCTTGTATCATGACTACTATGTTGAGGCAATCTGTGGTCCGGAGTGACCAAGTGTTTTGATGTTTGGGCAAATGGTTTAAGTTAGGTTTACCCTTGTGTTCTTATATGTGTATGTTGAGTGTGCAGGTTGTACAGGTTACACATATGGACTTGACTGGACGTCCTCGGTACGGTAAAGGGTGGCATGGAGACAAGTTGGATGCTTGCGTGCACCCGAGGGACCTTGGAGTGCAGGTACGATGAGCTGATGGACGCGAACTTCGAGGCATGCGTGAAGGATGGCATGGAGGCAAGCTGGAGGCTTGCGTGGATCCGAGGGACGGGAGCCAAAGATGAAAAGGGCGAGAAGGCAATAGTCGAGGCTGCGGATGAGGAGTCAGTCGATTTGTGAGGGTACGAGTGTTGTGTGATTGTACTCGGAAAATCCTAGGGTTCGAGCTCGCAGTGGAATGTACTCGGGAAGGGTAACCTTAGGTATGTGAGTAGACCAGTTGACTGGCCTGAGGGCAGTCGACTTCATGGTGGCTGAAGTCCTTGACGAAACTCGCTTGGGTAAATTGAGTTAGTAGTCTCTTGTGCTCAGATAGCGTTCGAAGTGTTGTGGTGAGGTTTCTCCACCAACAAGGAGTGACAGAGTTAGCCGGAGGTTATCTGGGGATTGATCCACCGACGGATTTTTGGATTAGTCACCCGTCCGGGGTGGATACCAAGTAAAACCTGGTTTGTTAGCATTGTTCTTATTGTTAGTTTTACTTTTGTTTGTATTTCCACCGTGCTAACAATCTTGTAGAGAAAACGACGAAGAATTGCTATTCACCCCCCCTCTAGCAACGCTATTCGATCTATCAATTGGTATTAGAGCACAAAGACTACTATCTTGGCACCAGTCGACTGGTAATGGCTGAATTAAGTTTCAACAGCTGGTTATGTGTCCAAATGATGAAAAACAAGTGTATGGGGGCTAGTACACATTGTTTATAATCATTGGGGATTGAAAGAACCAATAATTAGGATATTGTTGGGTTCTTTTTGATGTAGGCAAAGGGGGAGAAGTGTTGGGTTTAAGTTGGGAAACCAAACACTCCTTTGGTAGAAACCCTAGGTTTAGGGGGAGCTAAGATTAAGGGGAGCATGGTTGCTCCATTCTTGGCGTAAGGGGAACCTTGGAGAGATTCTTGAAAAGCCTTTGTAAGTCCAATGTAGGGGGAGCTGGGGAGCTTGGGAGAAGCTTTAAAAAGCTCATTTTGGTGAAAATTCCTAACTTTTGGGAGTTAGGTGTGGAAAATTCCTAACTTGGAGGGTTAAGTGTGGAAAAGTCCTAACTTGGAGGGTTAGGTGTGGGATGCCATGGGATAAGATCCATTTTTACATTGCATATGCATTGTTTTTGCTATTGACTACTATTTTGCTTTCCCTAACTTAAACGTATTGCCAAACATCAAAAAGGGGGAGATTGTTGAGGCAATCTGTGGTCCAGAGTGACCAAGTATTTTGATATTTGGGCAAAGGGTTTAAGTTAGATTTACCCTTGTGTTCTTATATGTGTATGTTAAGTGTGCAGGTTATACAGGTTACACATATGGACTTGATTGGACGGCCTCTGTAGGGTAAAGGGTGGCATGGAGACAAGTTGGAGGCTAGTGTGCACTCGAGGGACCATAGAGAGCAGGGACGATGAGCTGATGGGCGCTGACTTCGAGGCATGCATGAAGGATGGCATGGAGGCAAGCTGGAGGCTTGCGTGCATCCGAGGGACGGGAGCCGAAGATGAAAAGGGCGCGAAGGCAAAAGTCGAGGCTGCGGATGAGGAGTCAGTTGAGTCGTGAGTGTACGAGTGTTGTGTGATTGTACTCGGAAAATCCTAGGGTTCGAGTGCAGAGTGGAATGTACTCGGGAAGGGTAACCTTAGGTATGTGAGTAGATCAGTCGACTGGCCTGAGGACAGTCAACTGATAAAACTCACAGAAGGGTCTCAGCCCTAGGACCAGTCGACTGCCCTGGGGGCAGTCGACTGGTAGGTGGCTGGTGAGTTGGCTGAGAATTCGAACGTCAGGGTGCAACGGTCGAATTTCATTGGCACCAGTCGACTGCCCTGGAGGTAAGTCGACTGGTGGCAAGGGTTTCAGCCCGAGTCCTATTTAAGAGGACTTCGTGGTGGCTGAGGTCCTTGATGAAACTCACTTGGGTAAAGTGAGTTAGTAGTCTCTTGTGCTCAGATAGTGTCCGAAGTGTTCTGGCGAGGTTTCTCCACCCACAAGGAGCGATAGAGTTAGCCGGAGGTTATCCGGGGATTTATCCACCACGGATTCTTGGATTAGTTACCCGTCCGGGGTGGATACCAAGTAAAACCTCGTTTGTTAGCATTGTTCTTATTGTTAGTTTTACTTTTGTTTGTATTTCCGCTGCGCTAACAATCTTGTAGACAAAATGACGAAGAATTGCTATTCACCCCTTCTAGCAAAGCTATTCGATCTATCATCCTATGGGGTATTTATAGGGCTAAGGTAGGGACCATGAGGAGAAGTTGGTTCTTGGCCCGCTAATGGATCCAAACCTGATCCATTAATGGAGATCCATTCCAATAAAGGATCCCATTGAACTTCCTCACCAACTCCCATATTTTCATATGGGTTCCACCTATTATGAGTCATCCATCTCCCCGTGTTTATGATATCGAATACCCGATAATTAATTTAAATTACTAACAATTAAATTAATTATCCTCTTGATCCTTGATTAGTACCACTCAACTTTTTCATCATGTCAGACCATAATCCACTTGCAAGATTTGACATGACGATCCTTTTGAGCTCATCAAGGGGGCATCATCATCCTGACTCACCAGGACACATATTCCATCAATAATCAACGGCACACCATATAATTAATATTATTTTCTAATTTACCGGGCCTATCGTTTTAACAAAATAATATAAATCTCGCTCATTGGTAAGTCAACGAAATAATAAATAATTATATGTGTCCGTCATTATTTCGGGATTAAGAGATCGTATTCCATAATATATATATCCGAGGTCTAATCCAATTTATGAAGTCAGTACAAAGTTGGATGACCTCTCTTTTGGTCCTACTCAATGTTGGAGCAATCGACCCTAAGATGGTCCGGAGTGACCATGGGTTTTGATGTTTGGGCAAAGGGTTTAAGCTAGGTTTACCCGTGTTATCTCATATGTGTATGTTGAGTGTGCAGGTTGTACATGTTACACATATGGACTTGACTGGACGGCCTCGGTACGGTGAAGGATGGCATGGAGGCAAGCTGGAGGCTTGCGTGCGCATCCGAGGGACTTTGGACAACAGGGATGATGAGCTGATGGGCGGGGACTTCGAGGCATGCGTGAAGGATGGCATGGAGGCAAGCTGGAGGCTTGCGTGCATCCGAGGGACGGGAGCCGAAGATGGAGAGGGCGCGAAGGCAATAGTCGAGGCTGTGATGAGGAGTCAGTCGAGTCGTGAGGATCGAGTGCTGTGTGAATGTACTCGGGAAGGGATTCAGCCTGGGACCAGTCGACTACCCTGGGGGCAGTCGACTGGTAGGTGACTGGTGAGCTGGCAAATTCGAATGTTAGGGTGTCAACGGTCGAATTTGGCTGGCACCAGTTGACTGCCCTGGGGACAGTCGACTGGTAGTGAGAAATCAGCCCCGAGTCCTATTTAAAGAGGACTTCGTGGTGGCTGAGTTTCTGGACAAAACTTGCTTGGATAGGGCATGTTAGTAGTCTTGTAAACTCAGGAAGTGTCCTTGGTGTTGTGGCGAGGTTTCTCCACCCACAAGGAGCGACGAGTTCTAGCCGGAGGTTATCTGGGGTTTGATCCACCGACGGATTGTTGGATTAGTCACCCGACCGGGGTGGATACCAACTAAAATCACCGTGTTAGCATTGGTTAGTGATTTTATTATTGTTTTACTATTATTTCCGCTGTGCAAACTAACCGTGTAGGAACAAGAATTCGGCGAAACGCTATTCACCCCGCCCCCCCTCTAGCGTACGGTATTCGATCCTTATAGTTGGTATCAGAGCAAGGACTGCTCTTGATCGGACTAACCGTCGAGGGAGCACACGCTAGAGGAGAGGAAACAATGGAAGATAAGTTGGGGGACAACATCTACACCCCACCGCCCTATGACGATGAGGATTTCGACAATTAGCGGGCGAGGATGAAGAATTGGCTTAGCATGGAGTGGGAGTGCATGGTCATGATAGAAGAGCCCTTCGAAGTTCCAAAGGACAAGCATGGAAAGAAGTTTCGTCCTAGATATTGGACTCAAGAGCAACAAGACTACTCTAGGGCAAACAAGAAGGTAATAGATGTATTAATTGATGTTTTGCCTAACAATGTTTTGAGTATTGTAGGGAATTATAAAAATGCATACGAATTATGGACCAAGTTGGTGGAATATCACAAGAACCCTACACAAACTCAAGGAGTAGATGAACCCGAGGAAGTGAGCTCAATAGCTCAAGAGGAGGAAGAAGTGTCCATATTCTCAAGTGAAGAAGAAAGTGAGAGGTCATCCACCTCATCTAGAGAAGAGGAGGAGGTCACCACCTCAAGGATTGAGGGGGAGGAGAGACCCTCACCTACACATGATCAAGAGGAAGTCTCCACTTCATCCAAGGGTGAAGAGGAAGTCAACCAAGCCTCAACCTCCACCAAAGCAAGGACTAAACCACATTGTATGCTTTGGGTGCAATGAAAAGGGGCACTACAAGGATAAGTGCCCACTAGGTAAGAAAAAGGAGGTACACCCTAAACCCATTGTAAATTCCTTTAAAGCTAATGTGGGTTGTAGAATTGGTGAAGCTCAAGCTAAAAGGAAGAAGATTCAATGCTTCACATGTGGAGAACTAGGGCATTATCACACTAAATGCCCTAGAAAGGTGAGCTAAAGAAGATGGAAAATCTAAGAAGATGGGAAAAAGAAGAAAGAAGGAAGAGAAGAAGCTCACAACAAGAAAGGACTACAAGGGTAAGGGAGGTACCCTCTAACCCTAGTTTAAAAAGAAATTCGATTTCAAGTTCTCTTTACATTTCAAGAATCATGTTAATTACCCACCCATGCATGCTAGAACTCATGAGAATTATTTATTTGTGCATAATCATGGATTTAAGTACAATGATAGGACTAAGGGTAACAAGGTAGATCATAACTCTAAGAAAAGCATGCATCATGATAGACCTAAGACTTGGGTACCTAAGGATCAAGGCATTGACCATAAGAAGGGGAGACAAATGCCTAAGAAAATGGATAGGTCTAGGAATGTCCAAAGTGGTCATATGGAATCCAAGGTTAGAGGGCTAAAAAGGAAAAATCAAGCCTTAAGGGCAAGACTTGATACTTTAGAGAAGACCTTAGAAAGATTCAAAATTGGATCTAAAGGTCTAGACATGGTATTGGGTAGCATCAAACCCATCTATGATAGGTCGGGTTTGGGCTATGAATCCAAGACCTCCAAGGGCAATGGAAAGAAGTATGCTGGGAAAGCATACAATTTTAGTAAGAAGGGAAAGTCTAAGGATGGCAAGGGGATGCCATCCAAGAGTAGAAAGGGTGACTTAACCAAGGACAAGGTGTCTAAGGTTAAGAGAGTCCGTTTTATAGGCCAAGAATCACCGGAGGCACACCGGTGTGGTCTAATGTGGGTTGAGTCATCTAGGGAAATGGCTAGGGCTCAGAGCTCAAGGGGGAGCTCTAGGAGTCTTTGGGGTCCATGGTAAATGGATCTCAAAAGTTTCTCCCTTAGGAAATTAAGTGAAATGTGTCAAAAAGGGTTGGAAGACTTGGGTAAGTCTTAATCCTAGATTTTGGCACTTCAAAAGGAGAATTTAGGGAGAAAAGGTGAAAAAGGAGCTATAATTCACAAAATTGAGGTTTAATGGTGGAATACCATGTATTTCAGTGGTAGAAATGAATTGTGATCAAGGATAAGAAGAAACACTGAAGAGAAGTGAGAATTAGAACTTTTAGGATGAGCTCATTTGATACTTTTTAGAAGAAGTAGGATTTCGTGTCAATCTTGGGATTTGGAGTACATTTATTTGGAAACATTTTTTTCCCAAGTAGATATTGGCTTCACAAATCTCCCCACAAAATTTCATATTTTTTAGAGATTTGTAGAATTTTTAGGACATTTCTGAAAGTCGAACTAAAAACCTGAAAATCAGGTATCAGTCGACTGCCCTAGGGGCAGTCGACTGGTCTCAGCCCAGAAATATTCTGTGAGTTTTGGGAGTCGACTGGTCCGTAGGCTGAAATGAAAATAGGTATGTTAGACAATCAAAAATTGTAAATTTGGATTATAGTATAAGGCCTTGGATTAAAAGTCTTCTTATTCCTTGAATAGAGTGGTATCCCATGATTTGATAAGAATTCATTGGATTTTATGGAAATCAAGAAGGATTTATAAGGTTCCCTAGGTATCTAAGATTTAGAGGTTAAACAGGGAACATTAAGGACAATTCCATGTGTCGAATTATGATGGGTAGATTTGACAAACACATGGAATTAGAAACGAATTTCAAAGTTGATACTTAATGCATAATCCTTAAGAAACTTAGATGTGTACCAAAAGTCAAGCACACTTGATATTTCCATGATATCATATTTTTCTAGGATAGGGTATATTCTAGCAAATGTGCTTGCAATCTTTAGAATTTTTAAGATTGTGTTGAGTTCTTTTTGGCACCTAGGGAAAGATTGCTTGGGGCAAGTCTATGATAGTGTCAAAGGGGGAAGAACTCGGGTGATGGATTATGTATGACTCAACGTGGTGTCTAGGAGGTTATGTTGGGTAGAACTTGACCTGGGAAAAATAAAAATTGGGAGAAGGCATGGGTAAAGAGGGAGGTTGCCTCCTAGTTGCCTTGATTTTCATTTTGAAATTTTTAGATTTTGTGTCAAACTTGGGAATGGTGATATGGGTAGATGTATTTTTCCCAAGTAGGTATAGGTTCCACAAAGTTATCCACGAAGTTTGGATATTTTTGGAAATTTGTGGAATTTCTGGCGCATTTCTGAAATTCGGCCAGAAAATCAGATTTTAGGCGTATCAGTCGACTAACACTGTTTCCAGTCAGCTGCCAGAGGCTGATTTGTGTATCAGCAGCTGGTTTGGAATCCAAATGACAAGGAAACAGTGTATGGGGGCCTAGTACACTGTGTTAGTGATATGAGAGAAGTGTCCTAAGGCAATCGCCTTATGATGTAAACATTTATATTAATAAATGATAATTCACTATTTGAGTATACATGTTTTGTGTATTTGATTGGGATCTTAAACTCATCTACTGAATGTCCGCAATACAACTCACAACATAAGAGAATTTGTGATGGGATCACAACTAGTGATTATCTCTAATGTGCAAATGTGAAGTATTGAAATTATCCCTAGTCGATGAATTGATAAAAACGGACACTATCAATTCTGTTGAGACTAGCATGGGTTATTCTCTAATCAGCTGATTCTCACTGGCTGGTGACATTGGGATGTCCTGAGATAAACATGGATGCTAGTTAAGGGAACTAGTTCATTGGAGTGACTAGCTGTAAGACTTCATATGGGAATCTACATGTAGATATGTCAATGAAGTTCTTACTGCAGCTTAAGTGCGATGTTCCTTTGACTTGCGGTGTTCAAGTCATCTTGGTCATGGAGACTTATACTTTAACATCTTAAGCAAGCATCTCCAAGGAGTGTGGACCCAGGATGATTGGGTATAAGTCGAAGTGCCCGAAGATGTTTGAACAGCCTACAAAGGATTCACCACTCCTTGCGAGGAGATGTATACCCAGGCCTATCATCGGATTGTTACTCAAAAACCTCTGGCCAGAGTATATCATGTTTAAAGTGCGAGTCTCTTAAATACATGAGAGTAATTAGAAATCCAATGGACGAGAAAGACACTACTTGGGCTAGGTGTGACGTAGTCAGCCTAGTGGGGACTGACACCATAGACCGTGTCCTGAACCAAGTGGGTATAAGGTGGTGAAGGGAATGGGGCACGATTTAGTAGAGCTGCTGAAGGGTTTCAGAATAATTTCTTCTGAGGTCAAACCGTTGATCTTTCGATTAATTGGGGATCATGATGTACTACTAGGTGCCACTCATGATCGTTCTATAATCGGTTGATTATAGACGGCCAACATAAATCGAAAGCCTATTTAGTCACACGCACTACGAGTAATCCGAGGGATTTAAAATGAGTTGAAAATTGGATTTTCCGATCAAGAGAAATAAGTCGAATCTGAGTTAATCAGAGGCGCAATGGAAGCTAAAAATGGCTAAGTCTTTTGAAGGCTTATTGGGCGAATTAAATGAGTTTAATTCGCGACCGGTTCGGGTTGGTTTGGCCGGCCAAAGAGGGTGCTAACCCTCCTTGTGGTGGCCGGCCATTAAAGGGAATTAAATCAATTTATTTGGTTTAATTAATAAAATAAATCTAGTGTGATTTGTTTTATAAATTATGGATAAATAAATTTGTATAAAGAAATTTATATAAATAAATTTGTAGAAATTTATTCTTTTTATGGAAGTTAAAATAATCCATGAATTGGTTTATTTTAATTTTATAAAATCAATTAAGAATTGATTTTTCCATAATAAGAAAGTTTATAAATTTCTTATAAAATTTATTCCATAATTTAAAGAGAAGAAGAATTTGTTTTATTATAAATTAGTTATAATAAAACTAGGCTTAACGGAATAAGTCATAAGAAATTTTATAAGATAAAATTCTTATGATAACTAATTCCGTTAAGAGGGAGACTTGGCAAGGGAGATGCTACTATATAAAGGAACCAAAGGCAAGCCCTTAATTCCAATTGAGTTGTCAAGAGAAGTAGCTCCCTCTCTCCCTCTCTTTCCCTCTCCTTTCCCTTAGGGCCGGCGCCCTTCTTGGAGAATTAGGGCCGGCTCCCACCTTCCTTGCTAGGGCCGGCGCACCCTATCAACACCAAGCAAGGTTGCCGTGAGCTTCAAGAAGAAGGAGAAACGAAACAAGAAGAAGAAGAAGCGGATAGCGACTCCTCTCTTCCCGGAATTCGATTCCGTTTTCTTGGTGGTTAGTTTCCCTTTCCTCTCTTGACCTTTCTTGTTGTGCCTATAGAGAATCTAGTAGTTCTCGTCGGCACAAAACTTGTGACTTTGCGAAGTCATCCCGAAGAGATCTCGGCGTGGACGCGAATAGAGGCGGAGCTTCCAAGGGACGTTACGGTTGGATCTCGTCCCTTACTTCGAGTTACGAGAGGTATAATGTAAATTAGTTTACTTTTCCGCAAAGTTTTATTTTATGATTATGTCAACACACCATAAGGTTGCATGCTAGATACGAAGTTAAAATAATTTAGGAAATTATTTTATGCAAATTCTTCCGCTGCACGTAAAAATTTAAAATTTTACGAACTCGTATCCTTGTCAACATGCACCCGGTCCCAACACACTGTGTTTAGGGTCATTGGGGATGTTAAGAACTAATAATTGGGATATTATTGGGTTTGTTTTTTTTGATGTGTGGTAAAGGGGGAGAAATATTGGGTTTAAGTGAGAAACCAAATATACCTTTGCTAGAAACCCTAGGTTTAGGGGAGCTAAGATTAAGGGGGAGCATGATTGCTCCATTCTTGGCGTAAGGGGAACCTTGGAGAGGTTCTTAAAAAGCCTTTGTAAGTCCAATGTAGGGGGAGCTTGGGAGAAGCTTTAAAAAGCCCGGTTTGTGTGGGAAATTCCTAACTTGGAGGGTTAGGTGATGAAGATCCTAGCTTAGAGGGCTAGGTGTAAAATTCCTAACTTGGAGGGTTAGGTGTGGGATGCCTTAGGATAGGATCCAGTTATGCATTGCATATGCATTCATTTAGCATGGTTTTTACTATTTACTACTATCTTACTTTCCTAACTTAAACGGATTGCCAAACATCAAAAAGGGAGAGATTGTTGGAGCAATCGGCCCTAAGATGGTCCGGAGTGACCATGGGTTTTGATGTTTGGGCAAAGGGTTTAAGCTAGGTTTACCCGTGTTATCTCATATGTGTATGTTGAGTGTGCAGGTTGTACAGGATACACATATGGACTTGACTGGACGGCCTCGGTACGGTGAAGGATGGCATGGAGGCAAGCTGAAGGCGTGTGTGCGCATCCGAGGGACTTTGAACACCAGGGACGATGAGCTGATGGGCGCGGACTTTGAGGCATGCATGAAGGATGGCATGGAGGCAAGCTGGAGGCTTGCGTGCATCCGAGGGACGGGAGCCGAAGATGGAGAGGGCGTGAAGGCAATAGTCGAGGCTGCGATGAGGAGTCAGTCGTGTCGTGAGGATCGAGTGCTGTGTGAATGTACTCGGGAAGGGATTCAGCCTGGGACCAGTCGACTGCCCTGGGGGCAGTCGACTGGTGAGCTGGCAAATTCGAACGTTTGGGTGTTAACGGTCAAATTTGGCTGGCACCAGTCGACTGCCCTGGGGGCAGTCGACGGGTAGCGAGAAATCAGCCCCGAGTCCTATTTAAAGAGGACTTCGTGTGTAACGCCCACCTTTTTTCCCACACCTTATGGTGTGGCGAGAAAGCGGCGTTACGCTAACATACATTGTACACATATAAACATCCTAATGCAGCAGAATAATTTTTTTTTCTTCTACACATGCGTTTAACCATACAACTAATCCATGAAACATATATACATGCCTAAATTATCATTCGTGAACATGGTGACGTTGTAACTTAGCATATTACCAGCATACATAGCATCATGATATAAACTTTCCATAACTTATCCATAAGCATCATAAGTAGCAAGTAACTTATCCATAAACATCAGGGGTAGTAAGTTGTTTCTTAGGCATAACTATCATGAGTTTAGCATAAACCAAAGGAGGCATTATAAACACAAGACATGCAATAGGTGTAAATATAAGAATCCTTTGCCATGTCACTGTCACACACACATACTCTTGCCCCTCCTGCTGCTTCCCTTAGTTGCCTCTTGCTTGATTTGCAGCATAAGAAAAATAAGACTATAAGCACATAGGCTTAGTAAGACCCTTTCCTACTCATGAAAATTCATACGTCACATAATCATAAACATGAAACGGTTGTCATTGCATAATTCCGAACATAAAGCATAAACTTAAAACATACTTATCATGACATAATTTTTGAAATCTCTATAAGCATAAACTTAATTATCATGACATAATTCTTAACATGAACATTTGCATAAACATACTTATCATGGTACCCTTCTTAACATGAACATAAACATAAGCATACTTATCATGGTATCATTCTTAACATGAATATAACATAAACATACTTATCATGGTATCATCCTTAACATGAACATAAACATAAACGTACATATCATGGTATCATACTTAACATGAACATAAATATAAACATACTTATTATGGTATCATTCTTAACATGAACATAACATAAACATACTTATCATGGTATCATTCTTAACATGAACATAAACATAAACATACTTATCATGGTATCATGCATAACATGAATGAATGCATGAGTCAAATGCATATATCATAAGGATGCTTAATTTGAAAACCATAGTTATAAATACTTAAACATAATCATAACATCATAGGGGTCCCCGGCTTGTACCACATACATACATCATATGTGCGCATTCCTAAGTAAATACGAGGTAGCTAGTCTCGACCTACTAGGGTAAGGACATCTACGGTAGTCCTAGAACCGAGGCGTTCTTAAGGTACCCATTCCTGTTGGACAGCTTCGGTAGTCCCAGAACCGTGGACAGCTTCGGTAGTCCAAAACCGGGGCGTTCTTAAGGTGCCCATCCCTTGGACCCTTACTTCGGTCCGGTACAAGCCCATTCATAAAAATAAAATACTTCACATGCTTCATCATTCATAGAACATTCTTAGCATAAACATAATCTTGTTTCAAGAAACTTGACATAAGAATAGGAACAGCTGCGGTAGTTCCAGAACCGTGGACAGCTACGGTAGTCCAGAACCGAGGCGTTCTTAAGGTGCCCATCCCTTAGCATGACATAAACATACTTAATATTTCATCATTCATACTTAACATCATGATGCCTTAAAGGCATGAATATTCATCATCATTCATTATCTTCATTCATAAGGTATGTCATGCTTACATCATTTTGTCTTAGAGTCATGATCATCATTTTCATTCATCATCTTCATTCGTAAACATAGCCTACGTACATAACATTCATAAAGCATGGCATACATACATGTCATTCATAAAACATGACATACATACATATCATTCATAAATCATGGCATACATACATATCATTCATAAATCATGGCATACATATATAATTAGCATCTTAATTCATAAAACTTGCATGATTATGGTACATAGGTAAACATGTATAGATCTTTTCATACATGATGTTGGTGCAGAAAGCACCCAAGTCAAACTTGAGTTTTGATAATGGCAACAGGGCTCAAAAGTTAAGTCCTACTTGTGATCTAACATATTACTCAAGTGTGCAGGAAAAGTCCTAGCGAAGGACTGCTAGGCAATGGCGAAGGAATGCCAAGGGACTAAAGTCCTAGCGATGGACTGCTAGGCACTGGCGAAGGAATGCCAGGGTACTGAAGCCCTAGCGAAGGACTGCTAGGCACCAGGCGAAGGACAGCTTGGGACTGAAGACCTAGCGAAGGACTGCTAGGCACCGGGCGAAGGACAGCTCGGTATCCAAGACCTAGCAAAGGACCGCTGGGCAAAAGTCCAACCGGAGGAGCCGGTTGGCATCAGGTACATTCTCCCGAGAGGAGTAGGTGAGGACGCGTTCCCCGTCGAGGGAACAGTAGGCGTCGGTTCGACCTAGGGCTCCATTTTGGAGGCCCAAAGTCAGAACCAAGACAGCTGAGGCTGTATAAACTAACTTCTTATTTACTTCATGGTGTTTTGGACTAACCCTGGATGCAGGATCGAAGGAACGAGTGTCTGCATCTCAGAGTGCCTCAAAGGAGTGAGGAAACAGCTGACCAGAGCGCCCGGAGTGTCCCGGGCGCCCCCATGGTGAACCCAAAACAGTCGAAGAAAAGAAATGCTTCTGCAGCTACTGGGCGGGGCGCCCCCGTGCTCCCGGGCGCCCCCAGGGCAAGTAGTCGAAGCAGCTCCAGCGAAGCCAGGAGGATAAGAGTCTGACCCGGTCAATGTAGGCATCCTCAGCGTCCTGGGCGCCCCAGTCAAAGCTTGATCCCAAGTTTTAAGAGATCAGAGCTGACCGAGAAGGATCTGGATCGACTGACACGTGGGGGGGCGCCCTCGACGTCCCGGGCGCCCCCAGGTGCTATAAAAGCACCCTCGAACCAAGGCTTTAGAACGCAAATTCAATTCAACGCTTCTACGCTCTTCTGCTCTCGCGCTCTGCTCCGGAAACCTCCCGTCTCGAGACTCAAGCGCCTACGACGTCCTGCTGCTCCGGAAAAAGACAACCTACATCGGACGTTGGTAAAAAAGAGCTTTTCGTTTTAAAAGTTTACTCTGCTATATTTGTAATTCAATACTGTAAACTGATTTGCGAACCTATAGAATTGCCCGCAGAAAACGGTCAACGACCGTGGGCCTTGGAGTAGGAGTCGACCTAGGCTCCGAACCAAGTAAAACTATCTGTGTTTGAGTTTGATTGTTTTATTCCGCTGCGCAATTTCTCTAATCCTAAAATCTGAACGTTTTCCGATATTCACCCCCCCTCTATCGGTTCTCTCGATCCAACAAGTGGTATAAGAGCGGGGAAGTTCAAATTTGGTGCAACCACCAGTTTGAAAATTTTTCGGATTTTATTTAATTTTTCTTTTAATATTTTTTCGTTCGAATTTCTGTTAATATTTTTCTTCGTTCGAATTTCGTTTAATTTTTTTTTCTCTCGTTCGAACTTCGTTTAATATTCTTTTTCCGTTCGAATTTCTTCTAATATTTTTTTCGAATTTCTTCTCGTTGATCGAAGTTGGTGCAACACCACTCGACGAATATTTTTTTCTTATCCCGCACTACTAATCCAAGACCAAGTCTTGGGACATTCTTTTTGTTTAGTTTACATTTCAGATACATGGCAATGCAAGAAGGATTCAGCACAGCCAGACCTCCTCTTTTCAGTGGAGAAGACTTTTCCTACTGGAAAAGTCGAATGGAGGTCCACCTGAAAACTCAGGTGGACATGTGGATCATCATCCAGTCCGGACTAGAGATCCCCAAAAATGCTGAAGGAGTACCTCAAAGCTATACAGAGTGGGACACCGCTCTGAAACGCAAAATTGAAGCGGATGCAAAGGCGACCCAGACTCTTCAATGTGGCTTAACAAAAGAGGAGCTAAACCGGGTGGGCCCTTTCAACAGTGCCAAGGAGCTGTGGGGAAAATTGATCGAGTTGCACGAAGGAACATCAGACACTCGGATCAGTAAGAGAGATCTGCTCCTGAACAAGCTGTACACCATCAAGATGGCCGACAACGAAACAGCAGCTCAGTTTCACGCCCGAATCCAAGAACTAATGAACGGTCTACACACTATTGGTCACAAGGTAGAAAACCGTGACCTAATAAGGTACGCTCTAAATGCTTTCCCGAGAAACACCTTGTGGGCATCTATGGTAGATGCATACAAGGTTTCGAGGGACCTTTCAAAAATAAAATTAGATGAATTATTTTCTGAATTAGAACTGCATGAACAGACTAACTGCAATTTGGCCGAGAAAGGTATTGCCTTTGTTGCAGGTAAAACTGGAAGGTCAACCAAGAAAAAGCCTCAACCTGAACCCGAGTCTAACTCAGACTCAGACTCAGAAGATGAAGAAGGAGATCGACCTAAGCTGGTCCGACTGGCAAGAAACTACTACAAAGAATTGAAGAATCAAACCAACAGAAGGAAGGCCAGCCAAAGAAAAGACGAACCAGCTGAACCCGTAAACGAAAAGAACAAACCCAACGTGACCTGCTACGAGTGCAAGAAGAAGGGTCACTACAAAACGGAGTGTCCGAACCTAAAGGAGACCAAGAAAACAAGAAGAAAGAAAGTACTCCAAGCAACCTGGGATGAATCTTCCTCAGAAGAAGAAGAAGAGGCACCCCAGTCAACCCTACTAGCCCTAACTGCCTCCGAAGAACTTGAGACCGAGTCAGAATCAGAGCAGAACGATGGAGAACTCACTATAAGTGGATTTTCTAGAGTACAATTATGTGAATTGATATCGTATCTTTCTCGAGATTTGGCGAAAGCCAAACTCCGAATCAAATCCCTCCGACAGGAAGTAAAACTCCTGAAAGAGGGAGCTGATTCTAAACCCTTAACCGAGAAGGTTCAAGAAGGAACTCCTACTCAAGTTGAAAAACTTAAGAAAGAGAACTCCTCCCTGAAAACTCAGGTTAAGGATCTTAGATCAGCTTTAGAACGATTCACTTCTGGTTCCAAGAATCTTGACATGATTCTTGGAAAACAGAAGTCAGTTCTAAATCAATCCGAACTTGGATATAGAACCAAATCTAGACAAAGATCCTATTTTGCTGTACTGAACCAGTCCAGACCAAAAGTTCAGGCATGGGTACCAAAACTATGGCTGAACCAACAAACTGGATCAAATCAATATTGGATCCCCAAGGACAAGATTCACATCTTGCCAAACCATTATCGTGGCTATAGTCCAGGGGGAGCCAAATTGAAAACAATATCTATTGTTAGATAGAATTTAATTCTTGATTGAAATTTGCCTGTCTGATTGTTTATTTAATTTCTGCAATTTACCATGCTTAGACTTAGGTTAGTTTAAGGACTAAACAAACTTAACTGAAATTTGAACAACATAGTATTGGGTGGAGGTGAGATGATAGTACGTTAGG
This sequence comes from Boesenbergia rotunda, assembly GCA_024364735.1. NCBI lineage: Eukaryota > Viridiplantae > Streptophyta > Magnoliopsida > Zingiberales > Zingiberaceae > Boesenbergia > Boesenbergia rotunda. Next base: position 577,713 of record JAGFNQ010000469.1, read on the forward strand.
GAAACCAATTCTAATAAGGTCAAGTCTACTTGGTCTCTTTAGACTGGTGAAACTAGCCGAAGCTACCGATCCAAAACCCAAACTAGTTAGACCAGAATTTTTCAAAGATTAATTTTGAAAATGAAATTTCATTGAAAGGCTTTGTCAAGGAAAGGGTTGATGATCCAATAAGGCTACGACCAAAGAAGGCCTAGTGCCTCGCCAAGACCTGGAAGCCAATCTCTGAAATTCAAATTCAGATTAGTCTTTGTAAAATTCAAATCTAACACAAATTTTCAGTTACTTGTAGACTTAAATATTTTTTTAAATTAATTCAATGGTTTTCAAAATTAATTAAGATTTTCAAAATAAATCATGTTTTTCAAAAATTCTTTTATCAAAACCTGTCTCACAAAACCTATAAGGCTAACGTGATTGAGAACCCTAGATTTGGGTGAGACAGACTAGGCAGTGAAAATCAATTTAAGCTATTCCTGACTCTAATTGGATCCAAATCAACAAAACTCTTTATGTGTAGGAACATAAAGATTTGGACCAATGGATGTTGGATAGCGGTTGCTCCAGACACATGACTGGAGATAAATTGAAATTCACCAAACTCAAGTTCAAGAACCTAGGCTCAGTGGCATTTGGCAACAATGCTACCCTAAAGGTAATTGGGTCAGGTAATATTGAACTTAAATCTGACTTTGTTATTAAGAAAGTTCTTTTGGTTGAAAATTTCAATTTTAACTTGCTTAGTATAAGTCAGTTATGTGATTCTGGTTATATAGTCACATTCAACAATTCTAACTGCCTGATTAGAAACGTACAAGACTCAGAAATCATGCTTAAGGGCACTAGGAAAAATAATGTTTATACTATAAACCTTCCCCTTGTACGCAAATGCATGTTAACTCAGTTAGAACAATCAAACATCTGGCATAAGAGATTAGGTCATACTAATCTGAGAACTATCTCAAAAGTCACCCAACTTGGCTTAATCAAAGGTATCCCTAAAATTAAAAACAATGAAAACCTAATATGTGAATCATGTAATCAAGGTAAACAAACCAAATCTAATCACAAACTAATCCAATCTGACCTAACTCAAACCACACTTGAGCTCCTGCACCTTGACCTATTTGATTTACATGGAGCCAAGTCACTAAGCGGGAGCCGATACTGCTTAGTAATAGTTGATGATTACTCTAGGTTCACCTGGGTTAGGTTTCTAAAAACCAAAGATGAAACCCTAAACCTATTTAATGAATTCTGTAAATTAATTGAAAATCAAAACGATACTAAAATTAAAAAACTTAGGAGTGACCACGGGGGAGAATTTGAAAATCAACGGTTCGAGGAATTCTGTAAGGTAAATGGGTATTTACATGATTTTTCATGTCCTAGAACCCCCCCAACAAAATGGGATAGTCGAAAGAAGAAATAGAACATTACAGGAAGCCGCTAGGGCTATGCTCAACGAATTTAACTTAGCAAATCAATATTGGGCAGAAGCGATTAGTACGGCTTGTTACATCCAAAATAGGGTTCTAATTAACAAGCGACACAACAAAACACCCTATGAACTGTACTACCATAGACTTCCAAATCTACACTACCTAAGGGTCTTTGGATGCAAAGTCCATATCCTAAACACCAAAGACTATTTAGGGAAATTTCAGTCCAAGTCAACCCCAGGTATCTTCCTAGGATACTCAACCACAAGTAGAGCCTATAGAGTTTACAACAAACAAACTAAGAAAATTGAAGAAACAACAAACTTAATATTTGATGAAGAAATCAACTCAACATCTGAAAATCCAGACCTAACTTCATCAAATTCTGATCAAGAAAATAATGAACAAATTATTTAACCCTTAGAACCCTTAAACGAACTAACTATTGAACCAATTAATGAGTCAACTGAACCAATTATCGAACCAACAAATGAACCAGCTAGTGAACCAAACCGACCAGCCGGACCTGAGGCTGAACCAAGTTCTAGAAGAACCAAGAAACCCAGACTTAGTCACCCAATCGATCAAATTGTGGGTGATCCAACTCTAGGAGTCAGGACTAGATCCTCCTATAGAAACCTTAGTCAAATAGCTATGATATCAAAAATTGAACCCAAAACTATAGAGGAAGCCCTACCTGATCCTGATTGGATCATAGCTATGCAAGAAGAGCTAGCTCAATTTGACAGAAACCAAGTCTGGGAATTAGTACCTAAACCTGAGGGCAAATCCGTCATTGACACTAAGTGGGTTTTTAGGAATAAATTGAATGATCAAGGAGAAATAGTCAGAAATAAGGCTCGCTTAGTAGCGAAAGGATTCAGCCAAGTAGAAGGGTTAGATTACGACGAAACATATGCCCAGTAGCTAGACTTGAGTCCATTAGGATGTTATTAGCCTTTGCATCCCATAAAGGATTTAAGTTATACCAAATGGATGTAAAGTCAGCCTTCTTAAATGGATTCATTAAAGAAGAAGTTTATGTAGGACAACCCCCTGGGTTTGAGGACTTAGAAAGACCTGACCACGTGTTCAAACTCACTAAAGCTTTATATGGACTAAAACAAGCACCTAGGGCCTGGTATGAACGTTTATCAACTTACTTAATCTCTAAAGAATTTAAACAAGGACAAATTGCCTCAACCTTATTTATTAAAACCCTAGAAAAAGATATATTTATTGCCCAAATTTACGTAGATGACATAATCTTTGGGTCCACCAACTCGAAATTTCTAAAAGAATTTGTTAAAATAATGGAAAATGAATTTGAAATGAGCCTAGTTGGTGAACTTAACTTTTTCCTAGGCCTACAAATTAAACAAACTAGGGATGGAAACTATGTCCATCAATCCAAATATGCTAAAGAGTTAATAAAGAAATTTAAAATGGATAACTCTAAAAGCATAAGTACCCCCATGGCCACTAATGTAAAAATAGATAGTGACCCTGATGGTAAACCAGTGGACCTTAAACTCTATAGAAGTATGATAGGTAGTCTACTGTACCTTACAGCCAGCAGACCTGACATTCTTTTTGCTGTAGGGATGTATGCTAGATACCAAACCTGTGCTAAGGAAACGCACTTAGCAGCCCTAAAAAGAATACTAAGATATGTAAAGGGCACCCTAAATGTAGGGATTTGGTATCCTAGAACCTCAACCTTCAATTTGTCAGGATACTCGGATTCTGACTATGCTGGTTGTAAACTAGATAGAAAGAGCACAAGTGGAAGCTGCCAACTGTTAGGAAATAGTCTAGTAAGTTGGTGCAGCAGAAAACAACACTGTGTAGCTCTATCCACAACTGAAGCTGAGTATGTAGCCTTAGGAGAGTGTGTAGCACAACTTTTATGGATGATGCACACTCTTAAGGACTTCCAGCTCAACTACACCCAAACTCAGGTTTTCATTGACAACATAAGCTCAATTAATCTAACTAAAAATCCAATTCAACATTCCAGAACTAAACACATAGAAGTTAAACATCACTTTGTAAGAGACCATGTAGCCAGGGGTGAGATAGTCCTTAAACATATAGATTCTAAATCTAACTTAGCTGACATACTCACAAAACCCTTACCTGGGTCTGAGTTCAGCTCACTAAGAAGGCAGTTAGGATTGTGCTCTGTAGAATAGGTTAACTCCACTACTTTACTTGATCAGTTTGAAAAACTGTTTTACTTAATTTCAAAATTAGTTTTTTAAATTTGTTTTACTTAGTTTTATTTCAAAACTATCCCTTTCAAAACTAGGGCTTTTTCACAAATGGACTTAGCCTAGGCCCTAACCCTAGAACTGCATGCACCTATAGATTTAGAAGTCAGCATCTCACAAGCACCTTAGGGTACTTTTTGATTGATAACCTAGAATGGGTTGAGATGCTTAGGTCTTTGCCTTAATTCAAGATGCTTTAAGTCAGTGCATCTGCAGTAATTGGGGCACTAAATACAACTTACACAGCAATCAAGTTAAGTGTCAAGTCTAGAAAATCTAACTTGAACAGAAACACTTAACTTGACTAACCCTAGCAAAAACTACTGTTTATAACAGTTAGTAAGTAGCTAATTGGGTTAGACAGGTCCCTACAAGAGAAAATTAACTGATTTGGTTTAAGTCTTATCATGAATTGGATCAGTACAGCAAAATCATGCAAATATTTTCCTTTATGAATGTTATTTCCTTTATGCAATTTAATTTCTGCTATATTTATCTATTTTTGGTATATGGCAAAGGGGGAGAGATAGGAAAGGAGAGAATTTAAATTTTCAGCTCAAATTTTTTTTTAACTCTATCATTTATTCAAAAAGTACTAAGTTTCTCAAAAGCACTTAAGTTTTCAAAAGGTTACTAAAGTACCTAAGTTCTTAAGCTTTTCAAAACTTTTCTAAGTTTTTAAGCTTTTCAAAACATTTCTAAGTTCTTAAGCTTTTCAAAACTATTCTAATTACTTAAGCTTTTCAAAACTTTTCTAAGTACTTATGTTTTTCAAAAATGTTTTCAAACTCTATCTTTAATTCAAAAAGTACTAAGTTACTAAATACTTAGGTTCTCAAGTTTTCAAATTCTTACTAAGTACTTAAGCTTTCTTATTAAGTACTTAAGTTTTTAAGTTTTCAAAAAAAGTGCTAAGTACTTTAAACTAACGGTTCTTAAAAGTTCCTAAGTACTTAAAACTGAAGTTCTTTTTCAAACTCTAAGTACTTTAAAACTTAAGTTTTCAAAACTCTTCTTAAAGTTTTCAAAATTTGTCAAAGTGGTTAAATTCTTTCCAAAGTACACAACGAAAATCATTTTTGGAAAATATAAGCTTTAAAGCTTAAAATTTTTTTTAAAAATGATCTTCAGACTTAAAACCTATTTTAAAAACCCCACGAATTTTTGAAAAATCTAGGGGGAGATTCCTTCCAGGGGGAGGGAACAAAAGGAAATTTTTATATGCCTTGATTAAACTTAACTTTTGAACCAGGGTTGCCATAAATCAAAAAGGGGGAGATTGTTGGTGCAGAAAGCACCCAAGTCGAACCTGAGTTTTGATAATGGCAACAGGGCTCAAAAGTTAAGTCCTACTTGTGATCTAACATATTACTCAAGTGTGCAGGAAAAGTCCTAGCGAAGGACTGCTAGGCAATGGCGAAGGAATGCCAGGGGACTAAAGTCCTAGCGAAGGACTGCTAGGCACTGGCGAAGGAATGCCAGGGTACTGAAGCCCTAGCGAAGGACTGCTAGTCACCAGGCGAAGGACAGCTTGGGACTGAAGACCTAGCGAAGGACTGCTAGGCACCGGGCGAAGGACAGCTCGGTATCCAAGACCTAGCAAAGGACCGCTGGGCAAAAGTCCAACCGGAGGAGCCGGTTGGCATCAGGTACATTCTCCGAGAGGAGTAGGTGAGGACGCGTTCCCCGTCGAGGGAACAGTAGGCGTCGGTTCGACCTAGGGCTCCATTTGGAGGCCCAAAGTCAGAACCAAGACAGTTGAGGCTGTATAAACTACTTCTTATTTACTTCATGGTGTTTTGGACTAACCCTGGATGCAAGACCGAAGGAACGAGTGTCTGCAGCTTAGAGAGCCTCAAAGGAGTGAGGCAACAGCTGACCAGGGCGCCCGGAGTGTCCCGGGCGCCCCCAAGGTGAACCCAAAATAGTCGAAGAAAAGAACTGCTTCTGCAGCTACTGGGCGGGGCGCCCCCGTGCTCCCGGGCGGCTCGGATGGTGCGGGCGCCCCCAGGGCAAGTAGTCGAAGCAGCTCCAGCGAAGCCAGGAGGATAAGAGTCTGACCCGGTCAATGCGGGCACCCCCAGCGTCCCGAGCGCCCCGGTCAAAGCTTGATCCCGAGTTTTAAGAGATCAGAGCTGACCGAGAAGGATCTGAATCGACTGACACGTGGGGGGGCGCCCCCGACGTCCCGGGCGCCCCCAGGTGCTATAAAAGGACCCTCGAACCAAGGCTTCAGAACACAAATTCAATTCAACGCTCCTACGCTCTTCTGCTCTCGCGCTCTGCTCCGGAAACCTCCCGACTCGAGACTCAAGCGCCTACGATGTCCTGCTGCTCCGGAAAAAGACAACCTACATCGGACGTCGGTAAAAGAAGAGCTTTTCGTTTTAAATGTTTACTCTACTATATTTGTAATTCAATACTGTAAACTGATTTGCGAACTTATAGAATTGCCCGTAGAAAACAGTCAACGACCGTGGGCCTTGGAGTAGGAGTCGACCTAGGCTCCGAACCAAGTAAAACTATATGTGTTTGAGTTTGATTGTTTTATTCCGCTGCGCAATTTCTCTAATCCTAAAATCCGAACGTTTTACGATATTCACACCCCTCTATCGGTTCTCTCGATCCAACACATGATTCATACTCTCCAGGTTCATGGCCCATGGTCTAAACATTCATAAATAAACATAGCACATGACCTAACATACAAAGTCATGATACATCATACATGAAGCTAGGGTTTTGGGTAACATAGAAATCCTTACCACATGCTTAAACATATACATACATCATAATGAAACATAAACAAGTATCCTTGAAACCTTAACCCCACCTAAACCCTAGTTTAGGGGTTTGGCCGAATGGTTAATAGGAGGAGGCTCCCTTATTCAATTAACATGAATGGTTCCATAAGTAAAAGCAAACCCATACGTTACACACCATGACATAGGGAGCCATTAAACCCTATAATTGGAGCTAACCCTAAGTCTTAGCCCCCCATCTTGACTTTGGCCGAATCCCTAGGAGGTCACAAGCACATGGAAAAATTCATACAAGCCCCCATTTACATCTTATACCTTACATATAATACCATAGGAAGTCATTAGAACCCTTGCTTAGAGTTAACCCTAACTTCTTGCCCTATAACCCATCTTGGCCGAAAGTTACACGACCATAGGTCATGTAAAAACTTCCACATAAATCCCCATTAACATTCTTTACCACATAAGAAAACCTAGGAAACATTATTGGAAAGTTAGATCCAAAACTAAACATGGAAACTTGTGGTGGCCGAAACCTTTGAAGGCCCTAACCCTATTTTTTTCATCATATATTCCAAACAAAATTCTTATATCATGATCACAACGTGAAAACTATTATACCACAAGTGAGGGAGTCTTACCTTTCTTTATCTTGGTTATAAACCTTGAATATATAAACAAAAGAAAACCTTCTTGATCCTAGAACTCTCCTTAGCCCTTGTAGCCTTGTAGAAAGTCTTGGATCTTCAAGATGGAGTCTTCTTGTGAAGCTTTTCCAAGGGAAAATCCCCTTGGTGATTTTCTGTAAGAAGAAGGAGGAAGAGGGAGATGGGATTTTCGGTGGGGGTGGAAGGAGGAAGAAGAGATCTATTTATAAGGCCCTTTTGTCTCTTCACAAGTGTCTTTTCATCTTTTTCACATGGTGCCTCTTCACTTCCTTAAGCCTTAACCAAAATCCACTTCATTCTCTACTAGCACTCCCTTTCTAGGTGAATTAGTTAGTACATGCATGGTGTTACACTAAGTCCAAGGTTCAATCCTTGGTGCATGCACTTTATTTTTATTTTTATTTTTATTTTATTTTCTTTTAATTTCGGCAATGCCCCCTAAGGCCTACCTATAGCCGTGCTAATATTCCTAATTTAAACCCATTTCTATTTATATTAAATTCTACCTAAGATCCACTAATAACCATGGTACCAGAAAAGCCCATGTAAGGCTCATTAGTACTTAGCTGCCTATTCCACATAGAAAATCATGGATAATCATGCTAAGGTTCCTACTAGTATCCCTATGTTCCTCGAGAATCTATCTAGGCATGCTCCATATTTTAAAGAAAAATATTGAGAGAATTTATGGGTCGTTACAATTCCCCATACCTCGTGAAAGTTCGTCCTCGAACTTAGAATAACTCCCGGTACTTGCGTCCCATCTCGTCCTTGAACTTAAAATTAAGCTTCCACATATTAATTGCTTCTCATAATTCACATCTCTTCTTCATTATAATTTCTCTCATCACTCTATCATCCTCAATTCATTCTTGTATGGTCTATCAGTCTTTCGTACACACTACTCCACATTTTTCTTCTTTAAACTTAACTCTTTATTTATATCTTCCACTAATGTCACAGATCATCCCTTTGTCATCATTATTGATGCTCTATTCCCAGCAACACTTACTTCTCTGGCCATAGAAACATTTATCCAAATTTTTTTTCCACTTTCTCAAAATCTCTATCAACACATGTCTTATACTCTATGTTTTGCGATTTTTTTTCTATGTTAGCAATGATTCTCCTATTCCTACTTCTCTATTCTACTACTTCTATTAACTCTACGTCTATAACACTTTTTTTTTATATATATAACACTTTCTACCTTTCCTTCTCATACTCTACTAAGCTTTACATGTAACGACCCGCCTTCTGGTGCTAAGCTTTAAGGCGGATCGCTACTAACTACTACTAACTGACTAATTAATGATTTCTAATAATGCTAAACCAACTGGGAGAATTTCGAAAATTCTTATTTCGTTATTTACTGAACTAACAATTCATAAACATGTTGAAAGTACTAACTTGCCCAAAATAAAGCAAAACTTTAATTTTATTATCTTGGCAGGATTCGATCCCCCAACCTCTGCATTTCATGACTAAAGCACTAACCAGCTGCTCTATATCACTTCTGTTTTACACAGTACCAGTCGACTGCTATATTCCAGTCGACTGGTCGGGCCACAGAATGTTTCTGTGCTCGATACCAGTCGACTGGTGTTTTCCCAGTTGACTGGTTGTTCTGAAATTCCAGTTTTCATATTTCTAGAATTTATCAAACTTGAGCCACAATGTACCAAAATCATATCTAACAAGCAGAATGACATAAATAAAGTTCCACAACCATTCTAGGGCATTTATTACACGTTTTTGGAGGGTTTCTAGCATGTATAGCAACTTAGAAATCACAAAAACGACATATAGAAGCATAACATGAATGTGCCAAGTTCGTATCAACTTCTTATTGAAACTATTCAGTATTCCTATCTAAAGGCATCCTTAGCTACTATATGTCATTCCATATGGTGCATTAATCTTAGAACAAGCATATCTTAAGTATTTAGCATGTAGATCAAAAGTATCATGTTCTTACTCCTAAAGCATAAACATGGGTCTAAATTACCCTATCACAAGTAAATGACTTATGACATTCAAGCATTCACAAAACCAATATTAAGTCAGGTAAGTAAACTACTTCAAGCATACTAGGCACCACGAATACAAGTTTAATTAAGTTCATACATGGTTCACATAATATATTGCGGAATAACCAAAGAAGCATAATAAAGACTATTTCAATGCTTTGCAAGTTCCGAAGATTTTTATTCCAACTCCACCATCACACACACTTTGCATCAAGCCCGCCGCCTCCGCTACTAGTGCTTTCCTTTACCTGTATCTGCAGTATAAGGAAATGCAAACTAATAAGCATAAAGCTTAGTAAGTACCATCTAGCCTCACAAAACTATGAAAACTCGAATTATGCTTTTGTAAAACATGCTATGCACATACATGCTCATATCCATAAGTAATCATGCTAGGCTCATGCTAAAATACATATCATAGAATGTCATGGCACATAACTGAGACATGGCACATACTGAACTAAAACTGAAAAGTAAGCTATAGCATGGCATACATATCTAAATTGGAACTGAAACTAACTAACATACAACTAATTATTAAATTCACCACATACTAAAATGAATTTCTGAAAACTAAGTACATATAGTAGGTGAAAGTAATAATCAACTGTTGTGGGCCCGGCAATGTACCAACTGTGCGGGCATCCCTAATAAATCTGAGGTAGCAAATCCTGAATGCATTAGGGTTCTACTAGGTTATCTGAACCTAGGGGCAACTAGGTGCCCATCCCATACTAGGTTATCTGAACCTAGGGGCAACTTGGAGCCCATCCCTGGACCGAAGTCTGGTACAATGCCAACTGAAAATAAAATAGTTCTTTTATACTTTTCTTTTTCTCTTCTGATTCTTGCTTTTACTAGGTTATCTAAACCTAGGGGCAACTAGGAGCCCATCCCGTTGGACCTTGGTCCCAATCATAAACTGAAGCAAGAATTTCTATTCTTTCATGCTTTCTATAGCATTAACTGAACTGAACAATTTAACAAACACCTAACGTGCTCCTTGACCCAAAACTGAAGGGTAGCACAACGTGTTTGTTCATAATTTACAATTTCTAATCGTAAAGCATAAATACAAGGAAATAAAGCATACGAAAAATCAACCGAAACTACTTATACTGAAGGTGAGGGATACTTATATCCTGCGCTAGGTTTTCCTTATGAATAGAATCTGAAATTCCTGAGGGAACGTCGAACTACAACGTTCTTCTTGCTTCTTGGCGTTCTCCTCGCGTATACGAGGGTCCCCGTAGAGAATAGGGCCTCTTGAGACCTTCCTTTTGCTTCCCCTTTGTCTTGGGCGGCAAGAGAAGAGGGGAAGAGGAAGAAAAATCGCGAGAGGGAGAGAGGGAGTCGGCGGCGAGAAGATGTGAGGGAAAAGAATGAATATAAAAACCCTAAGTTTCCCTTTTATACTTATGGAAAAATTTAACTAACTTTACCTTATTTATCCTTCCCTCTATTCTATTTCAACGAAAATAGATTAGCTCAATTGGTAAGTCTATTCTCTTCTCATGTACAGGTCCAGGGTTCAAACTCCACTTAAATTTTTTTACTGCGCATTCTATTTTTATTCATTTTTGCTTTATTTGTCCATGAAAAAATTCTATAAAAATATCCATAAATTCAGAATTAATTCTACGATATTTCTAAAATTAGGTTTGAGAACTTTCGGACGTTACAATCCCCCATACCTTATAAAAAATTCGTCCTTGAACTTAAAACAACTCTGGGTATTTCTGCCTCATGCTGTCCTCTGGTTCCCTTGTTGCCTCTTCTACTCTGTGATTTTGCCATATGACTTTCACTAATAGTACCTCCTTGTTTTGCAATTTCTTAACTGCTCGGTCTATTATCTGAATAGGCCGACTATCATAACTGAGATCTTCGCGAACTTGTACCGTCTGTGGCTCTATCACCTGGGTGGCATTTGGGATATGCTTCTTCAGCATGGAAACATGAAATACATTATGGATAGCTGACATCTCGTGAGGTAGCTCTAGCTCATAAGCTACTTTGCCAACTCTTCCAATGATGGGGTATGGTCCTACATATCTGGGACTTAGCTTGCCCTTCTTCCCAAAACACATTACTCCCTTCATGGGAGCCACTCTGAGGAACACTGTATCCCCTGTTGATGCAGTCTGGCCCTGATTGTTATTTTGGTGTTGACACCGATTTAAGTTTAGGTGGATGATTATTGATTATGATTAAGTCCTGATCGGGGATCAGGCATGGTATGGAAAATCCTAGTCTGGAGGGCTAGGTTTTGGAAAATCCTAACCCGGAGAGTTAGGTGTTGAAAATCCTAGTCTAGAAGGCTAGGTGCTGGAAAATCCTAACATGGAGGGTTAGGTATTGAAAATCCTAGTCTGGAAGGCTAGGTGCTGGAAAATCCTAACCTGGAGGGTTAGGTGTTGAAAAGTCCTAGCTTGGAGGGCTAGGTGTTGGAAAAGTCCTAATTCGGAAAGGTTGGGTGAAAAGTCCTAGTTTGGAGGGCTAGGTGAAAAGTCCTAACTTGGAGGGTTAGGTGCAAATTCCCATCCTGGAGAATTAGGTGAAAAAGTCCTGGCTTGGAGGGTCAGGTGCCTAGCTTGGAGGGCTAGGTTGGATGAAGTTCTAACTTGGAAGGGTTGGGTGAAAAGTCCTAGCTTGGAGGGCTAGGTGAAAAGTCCTAGCTTGGAGGGCTAGGTGAAAAGTCCTAACTTGGAGGGTTAGGTGTAAATTCCCAACTTGGAGAGTTAGATGAAAAATCCTTGGCTTGGAGGGCTAAGGTGGAAGAGAACCTAGCTTGGAGGGCTAAGTTTACGTCCCTGGATCGGTCTGGTGATCGGTCAGGGATTCTGGCACGCTGCTCCTTCGTGGATCAGTCTGGTGACCGATCCAGAAACGACTGATCGGTCTAGTGACCGATCAGGGAGCACATAGTTAGGTTGGGAACCTACTGTACTACTCCTGATCGATCCGGTGACCAATCAGGGAGTGTGTGTTTCACCTACTGCTTGGCTCCTGATCGGTCGAGTGACCGATCAGGGAGTGAACAGTTGAGGTTGAGTTCCCTTGCTGATCTGAACCTGATCGGTCTGGAGACCGATCAGGATCACTGTACAGATCGTTCCGGAGAACGATCCAGCATCGCAAGTTCCTCACTATGATCGATCAGGCTCTAGCCTGATCGGTCTGGTCATGATCTGATCGGTCTGGTGACCGATCAGGAGGCTGCCTGATCGCTCTGATGACCGATCAGGAGGTCTGGACTGCGAAGCTCAGAAATCGCCCAAGAAAGGGGTGGATCGTTCGGGTGATCGATCCACAACCTGGGATCGGTCCGGTGATCGATCCAGGAGAAGTCACAAAGAAATCGCGATTTCTGATTGAGCGTTGGGGACCGATCAGGACAGAGCCTGATCGGTCTGGACCTAGCCTGATCGGTCTGGTGACCGATCAAGAGTCTCTCTGATCGGTCTGGTGACCGATCACTTTAATTCAAATTGCACTGTCAGACGCTCTGATCGCGTCTGACCGTATCTGATTCGCTGATGTTTGCCTCTGATACTTGATTTACTGTGTGATATACTGCTCTAACAGTCTGATTAAGCTGCAGGTGACAGGGGAGGATTCAAACACTCAAGGAGAAGTCAATGGAGGCTTTCCTTGGAGCAGGTTTGTCCATTTCTCATCTAAGGTTGCAACGGCTGGAGCTGCAGGACTGAAGCCGCTGACTGAAGCTTGGCTGAGGGAGCTCAGGAAGTTCAGTAAGGGTTCAGTGTAGCTGGCGTTGGCAGTGAGGTAGCTGGAGGCTGCTGGAGATGAGGTCACTTGATGCTTAGTGGAGAAACAAAAGGAACGGGAGACAGCTTCGGTGAAGAGAGTTCAAAAATTCGAAAGCTTATAGCTTGTGTTCTTGAGTTCCTGTACCTTGAGTTCTCCACATCAGGCTTGCTGTGCTCTTGAAGTTTCCATCATTCTGAGCAAGCGATCGAAAAGCAATCATCCATTACTTGAGCGCTTGAAGGAGAAAACAAGAAGCTTGGAGTCCGACAGTGGGAAGACACGAAGAAGGGTTCTCGCATGAGATCGCCACTGGGTGGAGGTCAGGGAAGCTTGCTGTGTTTTTGTCCTTGCGAAGTGTTTGAGTAAGATCCTTCTTGTTGTTTCTTTGTGCTTAAACTATATCCTTGTTTGAAACACACTGTGGGGAGGTTTCTCCACAGAGAAGAAGGTTGCTGATTTATCCGGTGTAACCGGGGCTTGATCTGCCGACGATCAAGGGAACGCCCACCTTAAGGGCACGCCAAGGAGTAGGGGCAAGTTATCCTCGAACCTTGTAAAATCTCTTGTTAGCGATCTTGCTGATCTTGGTAGTTAGTTTTCTGTTTTAGTTTCTGCACATTCTGTTTTCCATACTTCCGCTGTGCTACTAACAACTTCGAGTGCAGAAACTTGCTAACGTCTCGAAGAAAAAGTGATTGGCTATATTCACCCCCCCCCTCTCTAGCCATCTCGTCACCAACAAGTGGTATCAGAGCTTGGGGCTCTGTTTACGGCTTAACATCCATGAGTTATCAACAAGATGGCTTTGAGAGAAGGCTTCTCCACCACCCGACCTCCATTCTTTGATGGCGCCGACTTTCAGTACTGGAGATCAAAGATGGAATACTATTTGAAGATGGATATCCATACTTGGTTCGCGGTGAAGGAGGGATTCATTCCTCCTAAGGATGACGAAGGCAAAGAACTCGAGTCTTCACGGTGGACTGCCGAACAAACAAGGAAGAGTGAAGCCGACGCGAAGGCGGTTGTCACTCTACAATGTGGCATGAACAAAGATCAACTCATCAAAGTTGGTCCTTTCACAAGTGCCAAGGACCTGTGGAACAAACTCATTGAGCTTCACGAAGGCACCCGAGACTCTAGAATCGCAAAGAGGGATTTGTTCCTCAACCAACTTCAAAATCTCTCCATGAAGGAGAATGAGTCGGTAAGTGAGCTTCATAGTCGTTTCAAGGAAGTCCTCAATGGGCTTCATTCAATTGATGAAAAAGTCGAGAACCGCGACCTTGTGAGGTATGTTTTGAAAGCATTTCCAAGGAATGCTTTGTGGTCATCTATGGTGGATGCCTACAAAGTATCCAAGGATTTATCTATTGTAAAATTAGATGATTTATGTTGTGAGATGGAGTTGCATGAAATGGCTAACAAAGGCCCCAAGGAGAAGGGATTGCCTTAGTTGCAGGGGACCGGACCAACAAGAAAGAAGGAGAAGAAGGAGAAGGAGGTCTCATCATCTTCATCCTCTTCCGAATCCGAGTCCAATTCTGAGGAAGATGGCAGTGGCTCCTCTTCATCTAAGATGGCAAACTTTGTGAGGAGGATGATGCGAAGGGATCAACGTTTCAAAAGTAGAGGTAACACTAGTGAATCCAAACTTGATAAGAATAATGCATCTTGTTTTGAGTGTGGCAGAAAAGGGCATTTCAAGAATGAATGTCCAAAGCTTAAGAAGAAGGAGGAGAAATCCAAAAGAAAAGAAGAAAAATCCAAGAAGAAGAAGAAAGCTTTGAAGGCTTCTTGGGATGAGTCATCCTCTAGCTCATCCGATGATGAAAAGGAGGAGAAGAGCACAAGGCAAGTGGCTCTCATGGCTCTTGGAGAGGAGAGCAGTGATGAATCTTCAAGCTCCGCAAATACGGCTTCATCATCTTCGGATGATGAAGAGGTAACTTCTCTCGAACTTGAAAAGTGTTATAGAGCAATTGCATGTTTAACTAGTATGCTTAAGAAATCCAAAAACAAAGTTAAAGCATTGCAATTAGAAATTGATCAATTGAAGGCATCTAGAGATGATAACATTGATGATTTGCATGTTGAATTACTAGAAGATGAAATTAAATCGTTGAAACATGAGATTGTAAGTTTGAAGTCCTCTAAGGTTGAGGAAATCAGTGATTTGCATGATAACTTGTTAGTAGAGGAAAACCAATCGTTGAAGAGTGAAGTTGAGAAGCTCAAGAATATTCTTGGGAAATTCTCAAATAGCTCTAAGACCCTAGATATGATCCTAAATGCCCAAAGGGCAGTCTATAATAGGGTCGGTATTGGTTACCGCCCTAAAGAACCCTCATTTGTGTCTCTCATGTCTAGGACTGACATGAGACAACCTAGGACACCCAAAACTCAAAAGAAAGTTGTCAAGGCATGGGTGCCTAAGTCATGTTTAGTTGATGCTTTAGGTCCCAATGTTTGGGTACCTAAGACTTCTATTTTTCGAATTGTGTAGGTTATGATTGAGGGGGAGCACCTATCAACTTGGTTCGTTGATAGTGGATGCTCCAAACACATGACCGGGGATAGATCATTGTTTACCACACTTCACAAGAAAAGTAGAGGTAATGTATCATTTGGTAACAATGGTAGTCTTAAGGTCATAGGAATAGGAGACATTCAAATATCCGAATGTCGTAGAATCTCAAATGTCCTTCTAGTCAAGGGGATGAAATTTAATCTCCTAAGTGTCAGTCAATTGTGTGACACGGGTTACACAATTGAATTCCAACCAAGTCAATGTCTAGTTAGACAAAATGACACCTTGGACACGGTACTAGTAGGAGCAAGAGTAGATAATATTTATCAAGTTTCATTTAAAAGTGCTACTAATGCTTTTGCTAAGTGTCTCATGTCAAAAGAAGAAGAGTCCACCCTTTGGCACCGGAGGTTAGCACATGTGAACATGAAGAACATCCGGAAGTTGGCCACCAAGGGACTAGTCTGAGGCTTACCAAGCATCAAGTATGAAAAAGACAAATTATGTGATGCATGTCAAATGGGTAAGCAAACAAAATCTGCACATAAAGGTAAAAGCACTGTAAGTACTTCCAATGCATTAGATTTACTTCACATGGATATATTTGATTGTAGTACCATTATATCATTGAATGGAAGTAGATATTGCTTTGTGATTAATGATGATTTTACTAGATATACATGGACCTACTTTTTGAAATATAAGGATCAAACCTTAGATATTTTCATTTCTTTTTGTAGAAGAGTTGAAAATGAGAAATCATTAATAATTAAGACAATTAGAAGTGACCATGGAGGCGAATTTCAAAATCAAAGGTTTTTAGAATTTTGTCAAGATAAGGGTTATAGACATGAGTTCTCTACTCCTAGAACACCACAACAAAATGGTGTTGTAGAGAGGAAGAACCGTGTACTTCAAGAGGCTGCACGAAGCATGCTCAATGAGTACTCACTCCCGAGTTACTTATGGGCAGAAGCTGTAAATACAGCTTGCTATGTGCAAAACAGAGTCCTGATTCATAGGTTTTTAGGAAAGACTCCCCATGAACTTTGGTTTGGAAAACCACCTACGGTTAAACATCTTAGGGTGTTTGGTTGTAAGGTGTTCATCCTAAACACCAAGGATCACCTTGGAAAGTTCACGGCAAAGGCTGATGAAGGGATACTAGTCGGGTACTCCCTCGTTAGCAAAGCCTACCGAGACTACAACAAGAAGTCTAGATTAGTTGAAGTGTAACACCCCAAAATTTCCCCCATATGAAATACTATGAATTCATGAAACATTTTTATGAAATGTTATTATGGGCTTGGTTTAATGGGCTTGATATGGATTAGTGCAAAATGTGATAAAAAGAAAGTGTAGAAAGGAGGAAGCAAGGATCAAACCTTGAACCTCCTAGTTGCACTAATCATGTCATAACCAACGCACCAAGCCATGTTTCATGTATAGAGAATAAGAAACATGCTTGTTAAAGCTAGGGAAGTGAAGAGACATGTCTCTTCATGAGAAAAGTATAAATAAGAGAGGGAGAGGTTGGAATAACTTCTTCTCTTCTTCTTCCTCACTCTCCCCACCGAAACTCATCTTCTTCTCCCTTTCAATTTTGGAAAAAATACACCCTAGGGTTCTAACCCTAGGGAATTGGAAGGAAGAAGACCATCCAAAGATCTTGCCCTCTAATAGGGCCAAAGGTTCTAGGGAAGTGCTAATAAGGAGAACACTCACCCTCCTTCAACCAAGGGTACTCTAAAGGTTTAGAGAAAGTGAAAGTCAAGTGAAAGGATGTAAGTATCCCCTCGCCTGCAGTGTAATAGTTGTGTGTGATTCTTTTGCTTTTGTGGTTTTCGAAAATGGGGGGTTTTCCCCTTTGTAAGTTTCGGCCACCCCTTAAGGGGAGGCCTTGGTTACTCCTTGATACAAGAAAAGACCCCTTGAGACTTAGGGTATATATGTATGTGGATTTTCTTCATGATGTTATGAACAAAAACTAGGGTTTTACCCTTGTGTAAGTTTCGGCCAAGGCAAGGAATTTAGGGGTTTAAGAGTTGAATTTCTCTAGGATGTATTTTATGTTTAGTGTATTATATGATAGTGTAGACAAGGTGTTTGTATAAATGTTTGGTTACAAAAACCCAACTTTTTCCCTACCCTACAAGTTTCGGCCAACCCTAGAGGGATTAGGGTTTAGGGTTGCATAATTATCCTATGATGTAATCTATGTTTAATAAGTGGCATGATATGTATGTGAGATGTTTGTGTAAATGCTGGTATGAAGGTTGATTCAAAAACCCTAATTTCTCCTACCCTACACATTCGGCCAACACCCTAGAGTTAGGGTTTGCGAAGGTTAAAATACCTATAGGATATGCTTATGTTTGGGGATAATGATACGTATATGCATGTGATGTTTAAATGGAAGGTTTGATTTGAAAACTAAGTTTTCCCCTAGCATGATTTTCGGCCAAGGCATGATATATTAGGTTTGTGAAAGTTGATTACCCCATGATGTATGCTATACTTAGTATGATACATGATGTATATATATATGATGTTTGTATGGGATGTTTGATGTCAAAAACCTAAGCTACCTCTACCCTTGACTTTCGGCCAAAACCTTAGGTTTAGGGTTAAGAAGAACTCAATTAACTCATGAAGCATGCTACCACTTCCTATGACATGAATATGATTTATGTGACCAATCTTGTCATATATAAGTATGTGTAAGTGGTTGAAATATGATGTATGTATGAGCATGTTAATATAGCCCATGGGGCACCCTTTATGAATTGCATGTGATGTGTATGATAAAATGCTTGAAAGGATACTCCACTAAGTATGGGATCAAGAGCACCCCTTATGTTGTGTGGTGTGTCCCTACGGGATCATGAGCACCCTTGAAGAGTGGTGTGTCCCTTAAGAGTGGATTGGAGTACTCCTTAGCATATATGTAAAAGCATGATAAGTATTTTACTTTAGAAGTTGTGTACCCGACTTGGAAGGGGGTCGTTAAACAAATCCGAGGTGCATGTTAACGTAAGGTCATGGCTCCGGTAGGACGGAAGGGTCCTGCTCTAATTGATTGGTGGCTCGCTACCCCAATTCATTAGGGAACGTGCAATAGGTAACGCGCGATATGTGGTACACAACTGGGCCCTATATGATATGGATGTATTTTTAAGTAATACCTTTATGGAATTGTTTTGAAAACATTCATTGAAAACATTTATTATATGTGAAGGGTATGCTTAAGGTACTTTATACTGCATGCTTAGAAACTTGGTTGTTTAGTATGCTTTGATGAACTCATGCTTATGATTTGTTATGTGTACATGTTGTATTCTTTCGTATGGATTTTGCGAGTAGGACAGGATCCTTACTAAGCATTTGTGCTTACTAGTTTATGTGTTGTCTTATGCTGCAGATAAGGGTAAGGAACACTTAAACTAAAGGAAGAGGCAGAAGGCTGAAGATGTGTGGGGTGGTGGCTCGGGAAAGAAAGATTCTTATATCTACTTTATTATGCTTATGTTATGCTCCTTGACAATGAATGTTAGTGATTAGGATTGATATTGCATGATGGTGATTACACTTGGAATTTTCATATACTTGATTTTGTTTGATTATATTATGGTTTGAAATAATATGTGAACCTATCATGTTATGGAATAACTCTTGATTAAAATATTTCAAATGATGTTCTAATGATTCAAGCATGATATTTAATTGACATGTACTGGCAAGTATGCTTAGCACTTGTAAATATCACTTGATAGTTTTAGACAAGCATGCTCAGCACTTAGTCCTTGCCCTCTTACTTTTATTGTATGTCAAAATTTCATTATATGGATGAATGACTAGTACGTAACCCCGCCCCGAGAGTAGATATAAGGGCGGGCGTTACATGAAGAGTCTGCTGATGTGCTCTTTGAAGAAGTTCCAAAATTAAGTGACCAATCAGAAAATGTAGGAGGAGTTCAACTCGAACATAGGAGACTAAGTTTGAATGAAACTCCAAGTGTTGTTGATGGTGATGAGTCTGATGACGGTGAACCTAGACAACCCACTGATCAGCCGGATCCTGAGGCTGAACTTGTGTCTAGTGAACCTGTTCAAGAAGCACCACCAACTCCAAGACAAACTAGATTAACCTCTAGTCATCCCCAAGACCAAATTGTTGGAGACATCCATCAAGGGGTTAGAACTAGATCATTCTTCCGGAATGAGGCTAATGAAGTTGCTCTAATTTCCGAAATTGAACCTAGAAAAATTGATGAAGCATTAAATGATCCCGATTGGATCATTGCAACGCAAGATGAACTAGGTCAATTCGAGAGGAGTCAAGTTTGGGACCTAGTCCCTAGACCCAAAAAGACCTCCATTATTGGAACCAAATGGGTCTTCAAGAACAAATTGAACCATAAGGGAGAAATCATTAGAAACAAGGCACGCTTGGTAGCTAAGGGCTACAGTCAAGTTGAAGGGCTTGATTATGATGAGACTTATGCTCCCGTGACACGATTAGAGTCCATCCGATTGATGCTAGCATTTGCAGCACATCGTGGTTTCAAATTATATCAAATGGATGTCAAATCAGCCTTTCTAAATGGTTTGATTAAAGAAGAGGTCTATGTCGAACAACCTCCAGGGTTTGAGAGTACCGAATTTCCAAACCACATGTTCAAGCTCAAAAAGGCACTTTATGGCCTTAAACAAGCACCCCGGGCTTGGTATGAGTGGTTGTCGACATTCCTAGTTGAGAAGGGCTTCGTTAGAGGCCAAATAGACCCTACACTATTTCTACGAAGAGATTGTGACAATATATTTGTAGCCCAAGTATATGTCGATGACATAATCTGTGGCTCAAACAATAAGGGCTATTTAAATGAGTTCATTGGACACATGGAGAGTGAGTTTGAAATGAGTCTAGTGGGAGAGTTGACTTTCTTCCTTGGACTTGAAATTAAGCAAACTCGCGATGGTATCCATGTGCACCAATCGAAGTATACACAGGAAATGCTTCGAAAATTCAATATGAGTGATTCGAAAGAGGTAACCACTCCCACGGCTACAAACACAAGATTAGACAATGATGAGAATGGTAAACCTGTTGATCTAACTCAATATCGAAGCATGATAGGTAGTCTGCTATACCTCACATCCAGTCGACCAGATATACTATTTGCTGTAGGTATGTGCGCTAGGTATCAAGTTTGTGCCAAGGATTCTTATTTAATTGCTGTTAAGCGAATTTTGAGATATCTCAAGGGCACAATTGGTGTAGGTCTTTGGTATCCCCGTACCGAATCTTTTGATTTGATTGGCTATACGGATTCCGACTACGCTGGATGTAAGTTGGACCGGAAAAGCACTAGTAGGGGCTGCCAATTCTTAGGTTCGTCCTTAGTAAGTTGGTCGAGTCGGAAGCAACATTGTGTTGCTCTCTCCACTACCAAGGCAGAATATATCGCCATGGGAGAGAGTGTATCGCAATTGTTGTGGATGATTCATACCTTAGAGGACTATGGATTGAGTTACAAGGGTGTGCAAGTGTTATGTGATAACATTAGCACAATTAACTTAACCAAGAATCCAGTCCATCATTCTAGGACAAAACATATTGAAGTAAGACACCACTTCATTAGGGATCATGTAGCTAGGGGGAACATCATACTCTCTCATGTAGAGTCAAAGTCAAACCTAGCTGACATTTTCACTAAACTACTTCCCGAAAATGAATTTAGTTTCCTAAGACGGGAATTGGGAATGTGTCGCGCTTCATGATTTTCAAATTGCATTCAAAATCCTTCATGATTATTTCAAAATTGTTGGGAATCAATTGGGTAACTTTGGGGATATCTCACACAAACTATAAGGTTTACCAAAATGTTTTTGTTTGCTAGACATGGGGTGAGATGTTAGGATCAACTCAATTTCTCAAAATGTCAATGTATTCCTTGAGAGATTAAGTTGACGAGATAATAATCACGGTGGTGACCAAGTATGGGGAAAACCATTGCATAACATATGTGTATATGGCTCTATAATCATACTTGGACATTCCAATCAAGGCAACTTGATTGGAACATTGGATTTGACTCAAACTTGATTGAATTTGCTTGATTGATTGTTGATTGAGTTTGACTCCATTTGTATGGGTCAAAGTGATTGTTGAACCTATAAGGACCTTTGATTCTTGTTAAGGGATCAGTTTTAGTCAGGAAATCATGTCCAAGTTCGATAAAGTTCATCAGATCTCGTTGGAAAGTTTCAGAAATTCTGAAACTGAACATTTCAGTTCGTATCAGGGAATACCAGGAACCCTGATCGGTCACCGGACCGATCAGGCATAGGGCTGATCGGTCCCTGGACTGATCTGGCTTCTTCCTGTGGTGTTCGGTCCACAGACCGATCAGCGAGGCAAGCTGTGATCTTCCGGAATTTGACTAAGCGTACTGAGCTAGCCTGGATCGGTCCCCGGACCGATCTGGCACCCTATGGTGATCGGTCCACAGACCGATCAAGGAGCCCAGCAGTTTTCCTCCAGACCCTACTGATCGTGTCCTGATCGATCAACCGACCGATCAGAAGCGCGTCTGATCGGTCATCCGACCGATCAGGATACGCTCAGTCCGATCAGGTTGTAGCCTGATCGGTCTGAGTGCGATCAGATCGAACGGTGATCCGTTCAGATGCATTAAATTCTGGTTGGTGGACCAATCCACCAACCGATTAACTTCGCCAAACACCTTCATCTCTCGAACCCTAGCGCCGAAAAACCCCTTGCGCGACCCCGTGTGTGCAAGAAGGTTCTCCTCTTGTTCCTCTTCCTCGCGTGAGCGTAAGTGTGAAGGATTCTTGGAGTCCTGTGCACATTCCTCTCTCGCAGAAACATTCTGCGACCATCTCTTGCGCCGCGACCCCCTCTTCCACGCAAGGTTTTTGCTCTCGACCTCCAGGAACTACTCCAATGGCGCCAAAGTATGTTCTTGCTTTGGTTTTTCATTCGAATCCATCTATAATATGTGTTTGTGAAGCTAACCATGTTTTGGTTATTGTTCTTGCTGTTATACCATGACCTCATTGCACTTGCGTGACTCCTATGTCTGCCGTGAACCTACTTTCCCATCAATTCGATCCTTTTGGCTCTTGTTCTTGCTATTGCTCTACTTTTGATGTTTATCTTTTGATTGGGTCATATCTATGATGATCAATCTTTGTATGTGTGATTCAATCTATATCCATGCCCAAAATTGATTAAATCCTGCATATGACCAATTCAACTCCTTTAGAAAGTCTTCCAAGGGCAAGGAAGCTATTGAGGGCAGCACGAGGGGGAAAGATCCTTCCTCCTCTGCCCCTTCCAGAAGGCCACAGACTTCTTCTAGCTCCAGGTTCCCAAATGCGGCCTGTGAACAGGCCTTTCAAGCAAGGACCTTCAAACTATTACCATGTCGATCCATTGATGCTCCTTTCCTAACTGAGTACTGCCCCTCTGTTATGGAGATTGTCACTTATTACAATCTGGGGTTTCTTCTTTCTTTGGAAAGAACCATCAACTATGACCTTGTCTCGGAGTTTTACAATAACCTACAACAAGGTCCTCAAGGGGGTTTCGAGTTCACTACTCGTGTCGGAAAGATGAACCTTGATTTTTCATATGAGATTTTGGCAGAGTACTTGGGTGGTCGACGATCACCGAATCTTTATTCGATCTATCCTGAACTTCCTGATCCTCTGCTAGCACCGTTTGCAGATGTTACCCCTGACTCTATCTATCAGCACTTCTTCGGTCATCCTCGCCCTGCCGGGCTTGATGAGTTGGGTCCAGTTTTTCCTACCTTTGCAGCTCTACGCCTTGCTCCAGCAGATTATGTCCTCTTCAAAATCATCACAAATTGCATTTTGCCCATTACTTCAAAGCTGTTGGCTGAGATCCGTCCCTACCACTGCCTCATGCTCTACGGCATGCATTGCCGGATGGACTTTGATATCATGGAGAGCATTTTCCAGTCTATCCTATCCTACCGTGAGCCTAGCCGTCGCACGGTTTATATGTCTTTTGGTCACATCATCACTGATTGGCTTATGTCAGTTGGTGTTGATGTCACCAAGGGCAGGACCTGTTGGGACCGGGTGCATGTTGACAAGGATACGGGTTCGTAAAATTTTAAATTTTTACGTGCAGCGGAAGAATTAGCATAAAATAATTTCTCAAATTATTTTAACCACGTATCTAGCATGCAACCTTATGATGTGTGGACATGATCATAAATTAAAACTTTGCGGAAAAGTAAACTAATTTACTTAGTACCTCGCGTAACTCGAAGTAAGGGACGAGATCCAACTGTAGCGACCCTTGGAAGCTCCGCCTCTATTCGCGTCCACGCCGAGTTCTCTTCGGGATGACTTCGCAAAGTCACGAGTTTTGTGCCGATGAGAACTACTAGATTCTCTAAAGGCACAACTAGAAGATCAAGAAAGAAGAAAGGAAACTAACCACCAAGAAACGGAATCTAAATTCCGGGAAGGAAGGAGATGCGTCCCGCTTCTTCTTCTTCTTCTTTGGCGCCTCCTTGGTGGATCTTGCTCACGCCAACCCTAGGTAGTCTGAGGATGGTGCGCCGGCCCTAGGGTGGTTGTGCGCCGACCCTAGGGAGAGGATGGGGCCGCCGACCCTAAGGGGAAGAGAGAGGGAGAGAATAAGAGAGAGAGGGAGAGAACTACTAGATCTCTTGATTACTCAATTGGGAATTCAAGGCTTGCCTTTGGTTCCTTTATATAGTAGCCTTTCCCTTGCCAAGTCTCTCTTTTAACGGAATTTTTCATAAGAAATTTATTCTATAAATTTTCTTATGAATTATTCCGTTTAAGCCAAGTTTTATTATAACTAACTTTATAATAAAACAAATAGATCTCTCCTTTTATTATAGAATAAATTTTACAAGAAATTTATAAATTTTCTTGTTATAGAAAAATCAATTCATAATTGATTTTATAAAATTAAAATAAACCATTCCATGGATCATTTTAATTTCCATAAAAAAGAATAAATTTCTATAAATTTCTTTATACAAATTTATTTATCCATAATTTATAAAACAAATCGCGCTAGATTTATTTTATTAATTAAACCAAATAAATTGGATTTTCCCCATAATTGTGGCCGGCCAAACCAAAGAGGGTTGGCACCCTCTTTGGCCGGCCAAACCGAGCCGAACCCATCACAAATTAAACTCATTTAATTCGCCCAATAAGCCTTCAAAAGACTTAGTCATTTTAAGCTTCCGTTGCGCCTCTGATTAACTCAGATTCGACTTATTTCTCTTGATCGGAAAATCTAATTTTCAACTCGTTTTAAATCCCTCGGATTACTCGTAGTGCGTGTGACTAAATAGGCTTTCGATTTATGTTGGCCGTCTATAATCAACCAATTATAGAACGATCATGAGTGGCACCTAGTAGTACATCATGACCCCCAATTAATCGAAAGATCAACGGTTGACCTCAGAAGTAATTCTGAAACCCTTCAGCAGCTCTAATGAATCGTGCCCCATTCCCTTCACCATCTTATACCCACTTGGTTCAGGACACAGTCTATTTGTGTCAGTCCCCACTAGGCTGACTACGTCACACCTAGCCCAAGTAGTGTCTTTCTCGTCCTTTGGATTTCTAATTACTCTCATGTATTTAAGAGACTCATACTCTAAACATGATATGCTCTGGCCAGAGGCTTTGAGTAACAATCCGACGATAGGCCTGGGTATACATCTCCTCGCAAGGAGTGGTGAATCCTTTGTAGGCTGTTCAAACATCTTCGGGCACTTCGGCTTATACCCAATCATCCTGGGTCCACACCTCCTTGGAGATGCTTGCTTAAGATGTTAAAGTATAAGTCTCCATGACCAAGATGACTTGAACACCGCAAGTCAAAGGAACATCGCACTTAAGCTGCAGTAAGAACTTCATTGACATATCTATATAGATTACCATATGAAGTTTTACAGCTAGTCACTCCAATGAACTAGTTCCCTTAACTAGCATCCATGTTTATCTCCGGACATCCCAATGTCACCAGCTAGTGAGAATCAGCTGATTAGAGAATAACCCATGCTAGTCTCAACAGAATTGATAGTGTCCGTTTTTATCAATTCATCGACTAGGGATATTTTCAATACTTCACAATGGCACATGTAGAGATAATCACTAGTTGTGATCCCATCACAAATTCTCTTATGCTGTGAATTATATTGCGGACATTCAGTAGATGAGTTTAAGATCCCAATCAAATACACAAACATGTATACTCAAATAGTGAATTATCATTTATTAAAATAAATGTTTACAATCATAAGGCGATTGCCTTAGGACACTTCTCTCATATCACTAACAAACTCCCACTTGGCCTAATGTCAATCGCTACGGTATCCAATACCACAGGCTCTAGCACGACCCTCAAACTTGCTCTGAGGCAAGGCCTTAGTTAAAGGATCCGCTAAATTCCTTTCAGTGGGAATTTTCTCAATTTGTATATCATTCCTACTTATAATCTCTCTGATCAGATGATAGCGGCAAAGCACGTGTTTGGATCGCTGATGAGACCTTGGTTCCTTTGCTTGTGCAATAGCTCCATTGTTGTCGCAGTAAACCAGCACTGCTTCATCAATGGTTTGAACCACGCCAAGTTTGGAGACGAAATTCTTGATCCAGACTGCTTTCTTTGCTGCTTCCGAAGCTGCGATATATTCCACTTCCGTGGTTGAATCCGCTACGGTGTCTTGTTTGGAACTTTTCCAACTTACTGCGCCTCCATTCAAAGTAAATACGTATCCAGACTGCGATTTGGAGTCATCCTTATCTGTCTGGAAACTGGCATCTATATACCCATGTATTACCATATCTCCTTCTCCATATATTAGGAACACATCCTTAGTTCTTCTTAAGTACTTAAGGATTGTCTTGACAGCCGCCCAATGATCCATTCCTGGATCCGACTGGTATCTGCTTGTGACGCTCAGAGCATATGATACATCGGGCCTAGTACACAACATAGCATACATGATAAATCCTATCGCGGATGCATAAGGAATCTTATTCATGCAAATCCTCTCGTCTTCTGTGCGCGGACACATAGACTTTGAAAGGTTGATCCCATGCCTGATGGGAAGGTAACCTTTCTTGGATTCTGACATGCTAAACCTTTTTAGCACTCGGTCTATATATGTAGACTGCGAAAGACCAAGCAACCGTTTTGATCTATCTCTATAGATTCTAATCCCAAGGATATAGGTTACTTCTCCCAGGTCTTTCATGGAGAAAGTTTTGGACAACCAAATTTTAACTGTCTGTAAGACTGATATATCGTTTCCTATAAGTAATATGTCATCGACATATAATACTAGGAATACGACTGCACTCCCACTAACCTTCTTGTACACACAAGGTTCGTCAGGATTTTGTGAGAAATCAAACTCTTTGATTGTCTCATCAAAACGGATGTTCCAGCTCCTGGATGCTTGCTTTAGTCCATATATGGATCGTCGAAGCTTGCATACTTTGGTTTTATCAACCGATGTGAAACCTTCGGGTTGTATCATGTATACATCCTCAAGCAGGTTTCCATTAAGGAAAGCTGTTTTCACATCCATTTGTCATATCTCATAATCATAATGAGCTGCTATGGCTAGGAGCATCCGAATGGATTTAAGCATAGCTACTTGCGAATAGGTTTCGTCATAATCAATTCCTTATTTCTGACGATATTCTTTTGCCACTAATCTAGCCTTAAAGGTAACAACATTACCTTCCATGTCGGTTTTCTTCTTGAAAACCCACTTGCATCCTATGGGCTTAATCCCTTCAGGTGGTTTAACCAAGTCCCATACTTGATTTTCGTACATGGAATCCATTTCCGACTTCATGGCTTCAAGCCATTTGTCCCTTTCTAAATTTTTTAGAACATCTTCATAACTGATAGGTTCGTCATCACTTATGAGTAACACGTCGTTCGATTCACTAATGAGAAATCCGTATCTCTCTGGAATATTGCGTGTCCTATCAGACCTACGAAGAGGTGGTGTTGTTTTAGGTTCAACTGATAGCTCATCATTATGAGTTATTAGTTGTGGGTCTTGACTAGGTGTCTCTGTAATGTCTATTGGAGTTTCTTGAACTTCATCAAGTTCAATGCCACTCCCACTGTTTTCTTGTAAAAGAAATTCTTTTTCCAGAAATACAGCATGCCTTGAAACAAACACCTTTTGTTCCAAGGGATAATAGAATTGGTAACCCTTCGTTTCCTTAGGGTATCCAATAAATAGACATTTATCAGACTTAGCATCCAATTTGTCTGATATAGTCCGCTTCACATAAGCAGGACAACCCCATATCTTAAGGTGAGTTAAGTGGGGTTTCTTACTATTCCATGTCTCATATGGAGTAGTAGAGACTACCTTGGTCGGGACTCTGTTTAGCAAGTAAACAGCTGTCTTAAGTGCATAGCCCCAAAAGGATTTTGGAAGAGTTGCATGATTCATCATCGACCTAACCATGTCCATCAAGGTTCGGTTGTGCCTCTCAGATACACCATTATGCTATGGTGTATACGGCGGAGTCCATTGGGATAATATCCCATTGTCCCTAAGATAATCTTGAAACTCTTGACTTAAGTATTCACCACCCCGATCGGATCGAAGTATTTTAATACTTTTGCCAAGTTGTTTCTCTACTTCATTTCTGAACTCTTTGAATTTCTCAAAAGCTTCAGATTTGTGTTTCATCAAGAACACATACCCGAATCGTGAGTGATCATCGATGAAGGTAATGAAGTAGCTATAGCCTCCTTGTGCAAGAGTTGACATTGGTCCACATACATCAGTATGTATTAGACCAAGCAATTCTCTCACTGGATTACCTTTTCCAGAAAAGGGTAATTTGGTCATCTTGCCTTTTAAGCATGATTAGCATGTATCAAATGAACCGGGTTCAAATGATTCCAGAATTCCACATCGGTGTAATTCGGTCATGCGTTTCTTACTTACATGGCCAAGACGGCAATGCCAAGTGTAGGAGTCTATTCGATTATCTATTCGAGCACG
Organism: Boesenbergia rotunda; assembly: GCA_024364735.1. Lineage (NCBI taxonomy): Eukaryota > Viridiplantae > Streptophyta > Magnoliopsida > Zingiberales > Zingiberaceae > Boesenbergia > Boesenbergia rotunda. The sequence continues at coordinate 606,283 of JAGFNQ010000469.1, forward strand.
TTTGTTGCTAACTTCGATATTGAAAACGTCACCGGATAAATCTATCGTGTAGATACCATTGCACAAAGTTCCATTCCCATAAAGAACGTCATTTAAAGTTATGTAACAACAATTGTTACTAAATGTTAAATGATAACCCTTTTCATTCAAACATGAAATAGATACAATGTTCTTTATTAACGAAGGAACAAAATAACAATTATCCAATTCTAAGACACGTCCTGTAGGGAGCTTTAGCAAATATGTTCCGATGGCAACAGCAGCAATCTTTGCTCCGTTTCCAACTCGCAAATTCGCTTCTCCCTTGACGAGTCTTCTTCTATTCCTTAGCCCCTGTATGTCATTACATATATGTGAGCTACACCCAGTATCAAGTACCCAGGTGTTTGAGGAAATAGAGTGACATTCAATAACGAAGATACTTGAAGAGGATGGGACATCGGATGCCTTCTCTTTCAAGGACTCAAGATAAACCTTGCAGTTTCTTCGCCAGTGACCCTCCTTGCCACAATGATGGCAAGTTCCTTTTAGGGTATTTTCAGTCTTTTTGGCCTTTTTCTTCTTTCCCTTATTCTGTTCTTTGGCCTTCCTCTTAGAACCTTTCTTCGAGGAACCAACTAACAGCACCGTCTTTTGATCCGGCTTTACAGAAGGCTCCACAGTCTTCAGTAGGTTGAGCAACTCAGGAATGGTGGTCTCTAGTTTGTTCATCCGATAGTTCATCACAAATTGTGAATAACTTTTGGGCAAATAATTCAGAATTAAGTCAATACTTAGTTCATGATCCATTGCAAAACCGAGTGTGCTCAGTCTCTCAATGTACCCCAACATCTTTAACACAAACTGCGAGGCAGAAGTGCCTTCCTGCATCTTAGAGGTGAAGAGGAGTCTGGAGACTTCGAACCTTTCGGATCTCGCCTGCTCTTCAAACAACTCATGAAGATGGAAGATGATGGTATAAGCATCCAAATGCTCATGCTGCTTTTGCAGCTCAGGTATCATAGAGGCTAGCATGATGCAACTTGCAAGTTCAGAATCGGTCACATGTTTCTGATAGGCCACTAACTGGTCTGGAGTTGCATTTTCCGGAGGACGGCTAGGAAGTTGATCTTCAAGGACATAAGCAAGCTTCTCTGCCTTGAGGACTATCCTCAGGTTTCGAAGTCAGTCCATGAAGTTTGGCCCAGTCAATTTATTGGTGTCCAAAATGGAACGCAAATTGAGAGAAGACATGATCGAGTGATTATCCTAGAAATACAAATTGAGATTATGTGAGAAGAATGATTAAAGAATGTAACAACATACATTAATAAAATCCTATTTATTTTTCAAATTGAATAACCCTTTTTATCAATTCGAGAGATCGTAGGAACATCTCCAAATAGGTTGATATCCAACCATAGATAAGAACAACCATGGTTGTGGCCATCAAGTTATTCTTAGTTATTCTTTACATCGACCTTGGCTGTGGCACAACAAATCGATGCTCCAAGCTTAAGGCTGACCCATTAATCAAGAAATAGTTTTAATATGGTTGGAGCTCATTCAACCGTTTAGTCAGGCTTGGATGTGTCCAACAACCAAAACTAAGGATTGACCTCTGACTCCAACTATATTATTCATAAACTAATTCCATGGTTTGAACATGTTGAGGTTCAAGCCGGGCATGGATGTGTCCATCAACCCAAACGAGAAACAAAACTCCGATTCTAACCATATTAATGGAAGGTGTTAGCCTTAATATTTTGTAAGGGGTTTTGGGTCTCATCCTTTCTTTTCTAAGCACATTCATGACATATAATTATGTCATGACTAACGATTTCCTTAATAAAGTATGTATGTGACTTAATTTATCAAGTCTCATGAATTGAATTAAGAACCGGATTTCCTAATTCTAATTTCATACTTTATTAAAGGAATTGTTTTGGGAAACAATTTCCTAAATTGTCATAATCAATTTCGGAAATAATATGTTTAAGACATTGATTTCTCTAAATCAAATCTTATTAAATTAAGAGATAATTCCCTTAATTCAACGACATATTATTTTCATGAAAAATCTCTTTTAAGAAAACTCTATAGGAAACCATTTCCTAATTAATTTTGGAGACAACAATATGTAAGAGCATCACCTCTTAAATCATATTTTATTCATGGATTTAATTAATTACAACAAATTATTTTCTAAGGGTGGCTCCCTGAGGCTCAGATACCCAAAGAAAAGAAATTTGTCGTAAATTCAATTTGGTCCACTTCGGAAGCGTAACCAAATTAAACATGACAATTTCATTTAAAATTGGGAAATTAAATTACAACAACTAACATTAAATTGGACGGCTCCCCGAGGCTCAATCCAAAATAAAGAATTTTGTTGATAATTTAAAAACCAATTCAAATTCAATTGTCAATTAATTGTCCATAAATTTGTCTAGACTTTCTTGAAAGAAAGTGCCCAAAATTGCGAGATTTCATAATATATTTTTCAGAATAATTGTAAGTTTCTGGTACAAAGAAAACTTACATATTTCCAAAATTGGAAAATTTCTTAAAATAGAAAATTTTCAAAATTGGAAAGTTTCTAAAGATGGGAAGTTTTCATAATTATTATAAAATTTCAGAAACTAGGAAATTTCAAACGATTGCGAAATTTCATGAGGATTTCCAAACATTGAAATTCCTAAATCTAAAATTTATTATAATTGGAAAGTTTCCATAATTGGAAATTTTTTTCCAAAATTGAGATCATGACCAAGTTTTCTGCAAAACAATTATATGATTATGTCGAACACTAACCGGCTCTGATACCACTGTTGGGACCGGGTGCATGTTGACAAGGATACGGGTTCGTAAAATTTTAAATTTTTACGTGCAGCGGAAGAATTAGCATAAAATAATTTCTCAAATTATTTTAACCACGTATCTAGCATGCAACCTTATGATGAGTGGACATGATCATAAATTAAAACTTTGCGGAAAAGTAAACTAATTTACTTAGTACCTCGCGTAACTCGAAGTAAGGGACGAGATCCAACTATAGCGTCCCTTGGAAGCTCCGCTTCTATTCGCGTCCACGCCGAGTTCTCTTCGGGATGACTTCGCAAAGTCACGAGTTTTGTGCCGACAAGAACTACTAGATTCTCTAAAGGCACAACTAGAAGATCAAGAGAGAAGAAAGGAAACTAACCACCAAGAAACGGAATCTAAATTCCGGGAAGGAAGGAGATGCGTCCCGCTTCTTCTTCTTCTTCTTTGGCGCCTCCTTGGTGGATCTTGCTCACGCCAACCCTAGGTAGTGTGAGGATGGTGCGCCGGCCCTAGGGTGGTTGTGCGCCGGCCCTAGGGAGAGGATGGGGCCGCCGACCCTAAGGGGAAGAGAGAGGGAGAGAATAAGAGAGAGAGGGAGAGAACTACTAGATCTCTTGATTACTCAATTGGGAATTCAAGGCTTGCCTTTGGTTCCTTTATATAGTAGCATTTCCCTTGCCAAGTCTCTCTTTTAACGGAATTTTTCATAAGAAATTTATCCTATAAATTTTCTTATGAATTATTCCATTTAAGCCAAGTTTTATTATAACTAACTTTATAATAAAACAAATAGATCTCTCCTTTTATTATGGAATAAATTTTACAAGAAATTTATAAATTTTCTTATTATGGAAAAATCAATTCATAATTGATTTTATAAAATTAAAATAAACCATTCCATGGATCATTTTAATTTCCATAAAAAAGAATAAATTTCTATAAATTTTTTTATACAAATTTCTTTATACAAATTTATTTATCCATAATTTATAAAATAAATCGCGCTAGATTTATTTTATTAATTAAACCAAATAAATTGGTTTTTCCCCATAATTGTGGCCGGCCAAACCAAAGAGGGTTGGCACCCTCTTTGGCCGGCCAAACCGAGCCGAACCCATCGCGAATTAAACTCATTTAATTCGCCCAATAAGCCTTCAAAAGACTTAGCCATTTTAAGCTTCCGTTGCACCTCTGATTAACTCAGATTCGACTTATTTCTCTTGATCGGAAAATCCAATTTTCAACTCGTTTTAAATCCCTCGGATTACTCGTAGTGCGTGTGACTAAATAGGCTTTCGATTTATGTTGGCCGTCTATAATCAACCAATTATAGAACGATCATGAGTGGCACCTAGTAGTACATCATGACCCCCAATTAATCGAAAGATCAACGGTTGACCTTAGAAGTAATTCTGAAACCCTTCCGCAGCTCTAATGAATCGTGCCCCATTCCCTTCACCATCTTATACCCACTTGGTTCAGGACACAGTCTATTTGTGTCAGTCCCCACTAGGCTGACTACGTCACACCTAGCCCAAGTAGTGTCTTTCTCGTCCTTTGGATTTCTAATTACTCTCATGTATTTAAGAGACTCATACTCTAAACATGATATGCTCTGGCCAGAGGCTTTGAGTAACAATCCGACGATAGGCCTGGGTATACATCTCCTCGCAAGGAGTGGTGAATCCTTTGTAGGCTGTTCAAACATCTTCGGGCACTTCGGCTTATACCCAATCATCCTGGGTCCACACCTCCTTGGAGATGCTTGCTTAAGATGTTAAAGTATAAGTCTCCATGACCAAGATGACTTGAACACCGCAAGTCAAAGGAACATCGCACTTAAGCTGCAGTAAGAACTTCATTGACATATCTATATAGATTACCATATGAAGTTTTACAGATAGTCACTCCAATGAACTAGTTCCCTTAACTAGCATCCATGTTTATCTCCGGACATCCCAATGTCACCAGCCAGTGAGAATCAGCTGATTAGAGAATAACCCATGCTAGTCTCAACAGAATTGATAGTGTCCATTTTTATCAATTCATCGACTAGGGATATTTTCAATACTTCACAATGGCACATGTAGAGATAATCACTAGTTGTGATCCCATCACAAATTCTCTTATGCTGTGAATTGTATTGCGGATATTCAGTAGATGAGTTTAAGATCCCAATCAAATACACAAACATGTATACTCAAATTATGAATTATCATTTATTAAAATAAATGTTTACAATCATAAGGCGATTACCTTAGGACACTTCTCTCATATCACTAATAGGACCGTGCCCATGGTTAAGCAAGATTGTCGTTTGGGTCGGCGGGCTTTTGCAAAGTCTGGTATTATCATTCGTGAGCGTGATGGGGTCTTGGTGTGGAAGGATAGACGCGGACTTGGTGAGCTGCCTGGAGGGGCACTGCATTTTCAAGCACCACATGAGGCTCCTCCTGCTGACGCTGAGTATGACGACGAGCCGGAGCCTAATTTGCGCTGGCAGATCTCAGAGCTGGATCAGACGGTACAGGAGTTTATTCAGATGGGGGCGACAGATCGTGAGGTGTTTCGTTCGGGCTTTCGCTCCCTAGATTCCCGACTAACCAAGATCGAGACCGAGGTCTCAGGGACCCGTGCCCTCCAGCAGACATGGTATGATGAGTGGCGCAGCCACACATTTCCAGGAGGTGCCCCTTCATCGAGTACTGCACCAGGGTCCTGTGCTCCTACCGATGCGACGATGGATAACCTTATGCACGATGACGACCCACCAGCTGATCATTGAGCTTGGATGTTTATTGTCTCTTTTCATGATGTGGGTACTTGACAAGTTTGACTTCTGGGTTGTATGTCCTTGACTTGCTTAGTGTGGCTTTGTGCCACACGTCTCTGGATTTCGATGCATGTGACTTGCATTATGTCTTAGGGTATTTTATGCCCTACTCTATATGATGCTGATGCATGTTTTATCCTACTTGTTGATGCTATGGTGACTACTATTTTAAATTGTGCTATATTGCCATGATTATGTTTTTATCTCATGATAGTATGCCTATTGTTGATGTCATGTTGTTTATATGACTATGATCTGCATGTTTGCTACACTGCCATGTTCATGCTTGTAATACCATGTCTACCTGATACATATACATGTTATGGCATGCTTTGCGAGTTGATAATTCGTGTTCATATGATGCATGTGATTGCTATATCTTGCTTTATCTTTTTCACATGTGTTCGTATGGTTATCCAACAACCTATCACATCTTTGTTGATTTGGGATACCCCTAGGGTTGAGGGGGAGTTTGTTTTAATCTTAACAGTCCCTCTTGCCCCTTTTCGATGTTCGACAAAGGGGGAGAGTGTGGATCATGTTAAGTTTAGGATGATCATGTTGTAGGGGGAGGAACTGGATTCCCCTATGATTCTAAAGTTGAAAAATATTGATTGAGATCCCTAAACTTAGATCGGGTTGTCAAACAACAAAAAGGGGGAGATTGTTGATGCAGTCTGGCCCTGGTTATTGTTTTGGTGTTGACACCGATTTAAGTTTAGGTGGATGATTATTGATTATAATTAAGTTCTAATCGGGGATCAGGCATGGTATGGAAAATCCTAGTATGGAGGGCTAGGTGTTGGAAAATCCTAACCTGGAGGGTTAGGTGTTGAAAATCCTAGTCTGGAAGGCTAGGTGCTAGAAAATCCTAACCTGGAGGGTTAGGTGTTGAAAAGTCCTAGCTTGGAGGGCTAGGTGTTGGAAAAGTCCTAATTCGGAAAGGTTGGGTGAAAAGTCCTAGCTTGGAGGGCTAGGTGAAAAGTCCTAACTTGGAGGGTTAGGTGCAAATTCCCATCCTGGAGAATTAGGTGAAAAAGTCCTGGCTTGGAGGGTCAGGTGCCTAGCTTGGAGGGCTAGGTTGGATGAAGTTCTAACTCGGAAGGGTTGGGTGAAAAGTCCTAGCTTGGAGGGCTAGGTGAAAAGTCCTAGCTTGGAGGGCTAGGTGAAAAGTCCTAACTTGGAGGGTTAGGTGCAAAATCCCAACTTGGAGAGTTAGATGAAAAATCCTTGGCTCGGAGGGCTAAGGTGGAAGAGAACTTAGCTTGGAGGGCTAAGTTTACGTCCCTGGATCGATCTGGTGATCGGTCAGGGATTCTGCCACGCTGCTCCTTCGTGGATCAGTCTGGTGACTGATCCAGAAACGACTGATCGGTCTGGTGACCGATCAGGGAGCACACAGTGAGGTTGGGAACCTACTGTACTGCTCCTGATCGATCCGGTGACCGATCAGGGAGTGTGTGTTTCACATACTGCTTGGCTCCTGATCGGTCGGGTGACCGATCAGGGAGCGAACAGTTGAGGTTGAGTTCCCTTGCTGATCTGAACCTGATCGGTCTGGAGACCGATCAGGATCACTGTACAGATCATTCCGGAGAACGATCCAGCATCGCAGGTTCCTCACTATGATCGATCAGGCTCTAGCCTGATCGGTCAGGTCATGATCTGATCGGTCTGGTGACCGATCAGGAGGCTGCCTAATCGGTCTGATGACCGATCAGGAGGCTGCCTGATCGGTCTGATGACTGATCAGGAGGTCTGGACTACGAAGCTCAGAAATCGCCCAAGAAAGGGGTGGATCTTTCGGGTGATCGATCCACAACCTGGGATCGGTCCGGTGATCGATCCAGGAGAAGTCACAAAGAAATCGCGATTTTTGATTGAGCATTGGGGACCGATCAGGACAGAGCCTGATCGGTCTGGACCTAGCCTGATCGGTCTGGTGACCGATCAGGAGTCTCTCTGATCGGTCGGGTGACCGATCACTTTAATTCAAATTGCACTGTCAGACGCTCTGATCGCGTCTGACCGTATCCGATTCGCTGATGTTTGCCTCTGATACTTGATTTACTGTGTGATATACTGCTCTAACAGTCTGATTAAGCTGCAGGTGACAGGGGAGGATTCAAACACTCAAGGAGAAGTCAATGGAGGCTTTCCTTGGAGCAGGTTTGTCCATTTCTCATCTCAGGTTGCAACGGCTGGAGCTGCAGGACTGAAGCCGCTGACTGAAGCTTGGCTGAGGGAGCTCAAGAAGTTCAGTAAGGGTTCAGTGTAGCTGGCGTTGGCAGTGAGGCAGCTGGAGGCTGCTGGAGATGAGGTCACTTGATGCTTAGTGGATAAACAAAAGGAACGGGAGACAGCTTCGGTGAAGAGAGTTCAAAAATTCGAAAGCTTACAGCTTGTGTTCTTGAGTTCCTGTACCTTGAGTTCTCCACATCAGGCTTGCTATGCTCTTGAAGTTTCCATCATTTTGATCAAGTGATCGAAAAGCAATCATCCATTACTTGAGCGCTTGAAGGAGAAAACAAGAAGCTTGGAGTCCGACAGTGGGAAGACACGAAGAAGGGTTCTTGCGTGAGATCGCCACTGGGTGGAGCTCAGGGAAGCTTGTTGTGTTTTTGTCCTTGCGAAGTGTTTGAGTAAGATCCTTCTTGTTGTTTCTTTGTGCTTAAACTATATCCTTGTTTGAAACACACTGTGGGGAGGTTTCTCCTCCGAGAAGGAGGTTGTTGATTTATCCGGTGTAACCGGGGCTTGATCTGTCGACGATCAAGGGATCGCCCACCTTAAGGGCACGCTAAGGAGTAAGGGCAAGTTATCCCCGAACCTTGTAAAATCTCCTTGTTAGCGATCTTGCTAATCTTGGTAGTTAGTTTTCTGTTTTAGTTTCTGCACATTCTGTTTTCCATACTTACGCTGTGCTACTAACAACTTCGAGTGCAGAAACTTGCTAACGTCTCGAAGAAAAAGTGATTGGCTATATTCACCCCCCCTCTCTAGCCATCTCATCACCAACATCCCCAACTTCAAACTCTAATGGTCTGCACCGTGTATCAGCATAGCTCTTCTGGCGGCTCTGTCCTGTTTCTATTCTCTGGCGGATCTGCTGTATGGCTACGGTGGTATCATCTATAAGATTTGTCTGTAGGCCTAACTCTTGCCTCTCACCACCCTCGTACTAGCAGATAGGAGATGTTAGTAATATGAGAGAAGTGTCCTAAGGCAATCGCCTTATGATTGTAAACATTAATTTTAATAAATGATAATTCACTATTTGAGTATACATGTTTGTGTATCTGATTGGGATCTTAAACTCATTTACTGAATGTCCGCAATACAATTCACAGCATGAGAGAATTTGTGATGAATTCACAACTAGTGATTATCTCTACATGTGCAATTGTGAAGTATTGAAATTGTCCCTAGTCGATGAATTGATAAACACGGACACTATCAATTCTGTTGAGACTAGCATGGGTTATTCTCTAATCAGCTGATTCTCACTGGCTGGTGACATTGGGATGTCCGGAGATAAACATGAATGCTAGTTAAGGGAACTAGTTCATTGGAGTGACTAGCTGTAAAACTTCACATGGTAGTCTATATATAGACATGTCAGTGAAGTTCTTACCGCAGCTTAAGTGCGATGTTCCTTTGACTTGCGGTGTTCAAGTCATCTTGGTCATGGAGACTTATACTTTAACATCTTAAGTAAGCATCTCCAAGGAGGTGTAGACCCAGGATGATTGGGTATAAGCCAAAGTGCTCGAAGATGTTTGAACAGCCTACAAAGGATTCACCACTCCTTGCGAGGAGATGTATACCCAGGCCTATCGTCGGATTGTTACTCAAAGCCTCTGGCCAGAGCATGTCATGTTTAGAGTATGAGTCTCTTAAATACATGAGAGTAATTAGAAATCCAAAGGACGAGAGAACGTTACTTGAGCTAGGTGTGACGTAGTCAGCCTAGTGGGGACTGACACATACAGACCATGTCCTGAACCAAGTGGGTATAAGATGGTGAAGGGAATGAGGCATGATTCATTAAGAGCTGCTGAAGGGTTTCAGAATTATTTCTGAGGTCAACCGTTGATCTTTCGATTAATTGGGGGTCATGATGTACTACTAGGTGCCACTCATGATCGTTCTATAATTGGTTGATTATAGACGGCCAACATAAATCGAAAGCCTATTTAGTCACACGCACTACGAGTAATCCGAGGGATTTAAAACGAGTTGAAAATTAGATTTTCCGATCAAGAGAAATAAGTCGAATCTGAATTAATCAGAGGCGCAACGGAAGCTTAAAATGACTAAGTCTTTTGAAGGCTTATTGGGCGAATTAAATGAGTTTAATTCGCGAGGGTTTGGCTTGATGTGGCCGGCCAAAGAGGGTACCCACCCTCTTTGGTTTGGCCGGCCACTACAAGGAGAAAAACCAATTTATTTGGTTTATTTTATAAAATAAATCAAGCGCGATTTGTTTTATAAAATTATGGATAAATAAATTTATATAAAGAAATTTATAGAAATTTATTCTTTTTTTTTTGGAAATTAAAATGAACCATGGATCGGTTTATTTTAATTTTATAAAATCAATTATGAATTGATTTTTCCATGATAAGAAAAATTTATAAATTTCTTGTAAATTTTATTCCATAATAAAAGGAGAGATGTATTTGTTTTATTATAAATTTAGTTATAATAAAACTTGGCATAACGGAATAATTCATAAGAAAATTTATTGGATAAATTTCTTATGAAAATTTATTCCGTTAAAAGAGGAGACTTGGCGATGGAGAGACTACTATATAAAGGAACAAAGGCTAGGCTTGAATTCCTCAATTGAATTATCAAGAGATTAAGTAACTCCCTCTCTCTCTCTAATTCTCTCCCTCTCTCTCTCTAGGGCCGGCGCCCACCTCTCTCTCTCTAGGGCCGGCGCCCACCTTTCTCCCTCTAGGGCCGACGCCACCTCCCTTGCCGTGAGCCACCACCAAGACGAAGCGGGTCGCGACTCCTTCCTCCCTTCACGGAATCTTGATTCCGTTATTCGGTGGTTAGTTTCTATCTTTTCTCTCTTGATATTCTAGTTGTGCCTTTGGAGAATCTAGTAGTTCTCGTCGGCACAAAACTTGTGGCTTTGCGAAGTCATCTCGAAGAGAACTCGGCATGGACGCGAATAGAGGCGGAGCTTCCAAGGGACGCTACGGTTGAATCTCGTCCCTTACTTCGAGTTACGCGAGGTAACAAGTAAATTAGTTTACTTTCTGCACAAATTTTTATTTTAGATCATGTCCACACATCATAAGGTCACATGCTAGATACGTGGTTAAAAATAATTTAAGAAATTATTTATGCTAATTCTTCCGCTGCACGTAAATAATTTAAAATTTACGAACCCGTATCCTTGTCAACATGCACCCGGTCCCAACAGGAGATCTACACCTCCGCCCATATAAAGCCTCATAGGGTGCCATGCCGATAGTGGTCTGATAACTATTGTTGTAAGCGAATTCCGCTAAGCACAAGTATCTGCACCAACTGCCCTTGAAATCTAAAGCACAAGCTCTGAGCATATCTTCTAGTACTTGATTAACTCTCTCTGTCTGACCATCTGTCTGAGGATGGAAAGCTGTGCTAAACTTCAGTTTGTTGCCTAGTGCTGTCTGTACGTACTCCCAGAAGTGCGAAGTGAACCTACTTCCCTATCTGAAATGATAGTCCTAGGGACTCCATGTAGTCTGACGATCTCCTTGAGGTATAACTGTGCTAGCTGTTCTATGGAATAGGAGATCCTGATAGCTAGAAAGTGGGCAGACTTAGTCAATCTGTCAACTATTACCCAGATCGCATCATATCCATTCGTTGTTCTGGGTAGTCCCACTATAAAATCCATGGAAATATCTTCCCATTTCCATTCTGGAATCTGGATAGGCTGTAGAACTCCTCCTGGTCTCTGATGTTCTGCCTTGACCCTTTGGCATGTCAGACAGGTACTGACATATCTGGCGATGTCTCTCTTCATCCCAGGCCACCAAAAACGTCCCTTGAGGTCTTGGTACATTTTGGTGGAACCAGGATGCATCGCATAAGGAGATCTATGTGCTTCCTCCAGGATCTTCCTTCGGAGCTCTTCTTGGTTCAGAACACATAAGCGGTCACCGCAGTACAGTGTCCCACTATCTGATAGGCGAATCTCCCCATTTTCTGATTCTGCTATCCCCTGCTTGATTTTCTGAAGGTCAGGATCCTGATCCTGTGCTGTCTGGATGTCTTCAATCAGGGTTGACACTAATGTCAAAGTGGAGAGCTGCCCAACTAAAATTTTCAGTCCGAACTCTGATAACTCTTTTCGAAGGGGCTGTGACATCGTGGACAAAGCTAGTAGGGTGGCACTAGATTTTCTGCTAAGTGCATCTACCACCTTATTAGCTTTACCTGGATGGTAGAGGATGTCAATGTCATAATCCTTGACTAGCTCAAGCCACCTGCGTTGTCTCATGTTCAGATCCTTCTGAGTGAAGAAATACTTTAGACTCTAATGATCTGTGAAAATCCTAGACTGAGCTCCGTATAAGTAATGCCTCCAAATCTTGAGAGCGAACACTACTGCAGCTAGCTCAAGGTCATGGGTAGGGTAATTCTTCTCATAATCCTTGAGTTGTCTAGAGGCATAGGCAATAACTTTGCCATTCTGCATCAGCACTGCTCCAAGTCCTAATTTAGACGCATCGCTATATATGTCAAAGCTGTCAGTGGTCTCTGGAAGAGTCAAGATGGGAGCGCTAGTCAATCTTCTCTTTAATTCTGTAAAACTGTTCTCGCAGTTCTCTGTCCACTGAAACATTCTGTTCTTTCTGGTAAGAGCTGTCAGTGGGGAGGCTATTCTGGAGAAATCCTCTACAAACTTCCTGTAGTAATCGGCTAGACCCAGAAAACTTCTGATCTCACTGGCATTCTTCGGTCTAACCCAGTTACTTACTGCTTCTATTTTGCTGGGGTCTACCATCACACCATCCTTGGAGATGATGTGACCCAGAAAAGACACCTGATCGAGCCAAAACTCACACTTGGAGAATTTCGCATAGAGTTGGCTCTGCTGAAGAATTTCTAATACTGTTTTCAGGTGTTCTGCGTGTTCCTTCTGAGTTGTAACGCCCCAAAATTTCCATCTTTAGTTCTTAAAGTCCTTAGAATTTTCTAAAAATGGTTTAGAAATATTCTAGATATTTTTAGGGATTTTTAGAATATTTTTATGGAATTTTCCGAGTCCGTTTAGTATAAAAAAAAAGAAGAAGGAAAAAAAACCGGTTAAGGGCAGCCGGGAGTTCGAACCCGCGACCACCACGAGACCAAGAGCGCGCGCGACCAGCTGGGCTAGGGTATCAAGCACAACAAGGGACGGAGAGAAGGGTATTTATGGTATAGTTAGGTTGATCCGACCCTTAAGTATAAATAGCTAATTAAAGAGAGAAGTTTTATTTCTCTCCTCTCCAAACCCTCACGCCGACCTCCTCTCCTCTCTTGGGGCGACGCCGACCAACACCAAGCTCTAGAGGGCCGGCCAAGACTCTTCTCCAAGAGATAATCCTATATTCGGGATCCCCGCGACGAGAGGAACGCGTAGGCGTGAAGAATTCTCCGAGATCTCAAGTTTCTCCCGAGCTCTAGACGTCAATCTTGGTTGTAAGTCCAAGATATCAATGTAAGTACTGCTCACCTGCAGTAAGAGGCGGTTTTTCCGCAAGAATTTCCTTTAAAAGTTTTTAAAAGTGATATTTACTTCTTGTTAAGATTTTTGCATGTGATCTTAGTTCATTATATGCTTATATATTTTATTGAGTGCCCTATATGAGATTAGGGACCAAGAAAAGCTATGAGAAAAGAAAAGAGAAGATAAAGATAAGAAAAGAAAAGGCCAAGGCCTTAAGAAATCCCGAAAAGTCAAGACTTAGGGATTTTAGCACGCAAGGTGCTCCAGAAAATGCCAAGGCATTTACAGATAAGAAAGAAAAGAAAGAAAAGCTATTTTATTTTTCTAAGACCAGTACCCGGCGTCCAAGGGCGTCGTTAAAGAAATCCAGGTGTCCAATTCCAAGGTCTTGGCCCTGGTAGACCAAGGTCTGCTCTATTAGGATTGGTGGCTCGCTACCCCAACCTTTTAGGGAACGCGCATGAGATGGTACTTACGTCTTCAGTGGATCCAAGTGATTATTATTTTCAAGTATATGCTTTAGCAAAGTTTTCTAAAGTTTAAGAAAGTTTTCAAAAGTTAAAGAATAGCTAAAGTTTCAAGTTGAGCCAAGAAAAGTAAATTGAGATTTATTATTGCTTGAGTATGCATGTTTGAGCTATACATGTTCGTAGTTTTCTTTCAAGCATATTAGTATCTCATATGATGTTCAGTTTGATCTAGAAGCATGTTTGCATATTTCGAGTTTTTGTGAGCTAGATAGTACTTACTAAGCTTTTTGCTTACTAGTTGCATTTCCTCTTATTGCAGATAAAGGTAAAGGCAAGCAATTTTGAAGGAAGACGACGAGGCGGTGCTGAGTAGAGTGTGTGTGGTGGCTGATTATGGAGAGATCTTTGAGACGAGACAATTTAGTTATTTGAATTGCAATGTTTAAGTTTATTCAAATTTCAAGTTCTTGCTTATGGAGATTATAGAGTATTTGAGTTTTGGATAGTTTTACATGCTCAATTTCTTAGAGTAAAGATTCCATGTCATTTCATTTAGCATACATATCCTTATGATTGCATTGGATGAGTAGAAGTGTAAGTAGTTAGAGATATTGATACTTTGTTAGAGAAAAAGGTGTTTGTGCCAAGATAGTATCAATTTCCCTTTGAATCAAGTTTTTATTGCTTAAAAATGTTTAGAAAAGTTGCAATCACATTTCATAATGCATTAGCAAGGTTGTAGAACATGTATTTGGCGTTATGAATGCATAGGAGTCAAGATTGGTACAAACTCTATTGTTAAAGTTTATATAAACTTGTTTAGTTTATTTTCTTCCATAAAAGTCCTAAATTCAAGTTTATGGATTCGTTTGATTGGCTAAATTGTTTAGGAAACTGACATAGAGTATAGAAATGGTGTCGTAGTTTGATATGGCTCGAAACTGAATGAATGGTGGACTTAAGAAGCAAGAGCCGAAAACCTGTAATTCTGATTACAGGCGTACCAGTCGACTGCTACGTCACCAGTCGACTGGTACGGGCAGTTTAAGTTGGGTGAGGCTTGATCAATAAGTATCAACTACGAGTTTTGAGAAGGAAAGTGTGATACGGTATCATGCATGACTACTTAAATTAGAATATCATTCTTAGATAGATTAAAAAGAAAAAAAAAAGATTTCCGCAATTTTTAGTCGTGTATAAAAGTTGAGAAGTAGAGAAAAGTAACGATCCGTCTAAGCTAGGAGAAGGCGGGTCGCTACAGGTGGTATCAGAGCAGTTCCCATTCTTCAGCATCACACACACATCAGCATCAACCTTGC
This sequence comes from Boesenbergia rotunda, assembly GCA_024364735.1. Taxonomy (NCBI): domain Eukaryota; kingdom Viridiplantae; phylum Streptophyta; class Magnoliopsida; order Zingiberales; family Zingiberaceae; genus Boesenbergia; species Boesenbergia rotunda. The sequence continues at coordinate 621,430 of JAGFNQ010000469.1, forward strand.
CGTCTTCAAGTAAGAAAGCTTTAAGTTTCAGTTTTTCTATTGCTCCTTTATTTAATTGCAGTATAGAGAAATGCTTAAGTACTACTCACATGTGCATAGAACAAGGAAGCATGTTTAATCCCTTAGTATCACGGAATCATGTTTAATCCCTAGAATGGATATCAGATTTCTAAGTAAGAAGATAAGTTTATACCTAGAGATGTAATAGTGATTTCTTGTTCCCTTATGCATTATTAGATGGCAAGAAGAGGCCGAGCTCCTAATGCTAATAACAGAACTCCAGTTCAAGATAACAATGAGCCTGGCACAGAACAGCCAAACCTGATGGCAGTCATTGCTCAAATGCAAGCCCAGATTACAGAACAACAGAAGACCATCGCCACACTGATGGCGAATCAGCACCCAGTGCCCCCTACACCACCCACAGCAGGAGTGGGAACTCCAGTGGTGGACTGAAGTTCCACCCGTCACACAGGAGACCCCTGCCGTGAACCGAAGACAAGAAGCATACCTCGTCCAGTGGCAGAGGCTGAAACCAGAAAGCTTCTCAGGCACGACTGAGCCCTGGGATGCCCAGGCTTGGTTCAAGACTTTAGAGAGCACGATGGAGCTTCTTGACTGGCCAGAGGTTGAGAAGGTCAAATGTGCCTCCTTCTGCCTAACTGGAGATGCTCGTATGTGGTGGGAGCGAGTCAAGAGTAAGAAGATAGTCAACCAGATGAGCTGGGCAGATTTTGAGCACGAGTTCTATGAGGAATTTTTCCACATGAAGGTTACCAACAAGCACTTCGAGGACTTCATGGAGTTCAGACAGGGTAGCCTACCAGTGGGAGAAGCAGTCGCAAAGTTCAACAGACTAGCTCGCCTCTGCCCAGAGCTAGTCAGCACAGAGAAGGAGAGAGTCAGACTGATGCTCCGCATGCTGAACCCTGAGATAGCACTCAACGTGAACAGCGGGATGCACCGACCCCAGACCAGCGAGGAGTTGGTCAGTAGTGCTCTAATCTCAGAGCACAACCTGAATAGCATCAAGGCACAGCAAGCACAGCAGAAGCCAGTCCTGATTGAGAACAAGACAATAGGAGGTCAGAAGCCTCAGCCAAATAGCCAGAACTGGAAGAAGAAGAACCACAAAAGGAAGCAGTGGCCTGGCAGCCAGAAAGGGAAACCAGAGAATAAGCAAGCTAGGTATCCACCTTGTCCTAAGTGTGGGAGGAACCATCCAGGAACATGCCTTTTGGGCGTAACTGGGTGCTATTCATGTGGACAAGAGGGACACAGATCCAAAGACTGCCCAAACAAGTTCAAGGTACTTCCTCAGCAGTCCGTTCAGTATGGAGGCCAGCCTCAGTTACATTACATGCCTACTATGCTGGAGGGACCTCAGATTAGTCAGGGAGGATTGGAAGCAGCACCAGTTCCAACCAATGCCAGAGTCTTTTCCCTCACGAAGGAAGAAGCTGCCAGCGCCTCCACGGTCGTAACAGGTCAAATAGTTATTTTTCAGCATTTAGCTACTACACTGTTTGACACTGGGGCGACCCATTCTTTCGTATCAGTACCTTTTGCTAGTAAGTTACAGGTGCCTACAGAGAGTTGGGAGTCTAGATTCCTGACAACTCTCCCTTCAGGGGAAATCATGGAGTCCACCCAGAGGCTCCGGGCTGTGCCAATCAAGATTTCAGACCGAGAGCTATATGTCGATCTGATAGTCCTTGCGATGCAGGACTTCGACATTATACTGGGCATGGATTTCCTCAGTAAGTACAGCGCTTCAGTGGACTGCCGTAGAAGGAAGGTGGTTTTCAGCCCAGAAGGAGAACCACCATTCGAGTTTCAAGGAGCCCCAAGGAGGAAGACTCAGAAATTTCTCTCAGCCTTGGTAGCCCACCAGATGCTAGAGCAAGGGTGTGCTGGTTTTCTTGCACACGTAGTGGACTCAGAAGCAAAGGAAGAACTCAAGCAGGAGGAGGTACGGGTAGTCTGCGAATATCCAGAAGTGTTCCCAGAAGAATTACCTGGACTACCTCCCAACCGAGAAGTGGAATTCGAGATCGAGCTAGTGCCCGGTACCGGTCCGGTCTCGAAGGCCCCATATCGTATGTCTCTAGCAGAGTTGAAGGAATTACAAGAGCAACTCCAGGAGCTACTAGACAAGGGCTTCATTCGCCGAGTCATT
>JAGFNQ010000469.1:625876-658208 GCA_024364735.1 Boesenbergia rotunda
CAGTAAGTTGGAAAAGTTCCAAACAAGACACCGTAGCGGATTCTACCACGGAAGCGGAATATATCGCAGCTTCGGAAGCAGCAAAGGAAGCAGTTTGATCAAGAAGTTTGTCTCAGAACTTGGTGTGGTTCCAACCATTGATGAAGCAGTGCCGGTTTACTGCGACATCAATGGAGCTTTTGCACAAGCGAAGGAACCAAGGTCTAATCAGCGATCCAAACACGTGCTTCGACGCTATCATCTGATCAGAGAGATTATAAGTAGGAATGACATACAAATTGAGAGGGTTCCCACTGAAAGGAATATAGCGGATCCTTTAACTAAGGCCTTGCCTCAAAGTAAGTTTGAGGGACATGTTAGAGCCTATGGTATTGGATACTGTAGCGATTGGCATTAGGCCAAGTGGGAGTTTGTTAGTGATATGAGAGAAGTGTCCTAAGGCAATCACCTTATGATGTAAACATTTATATTAATAAATGATAATTCACTATTTGAGTATACATGTTTTGTGTATTTGATTGGGATCTTAAACTCATCTACTGAATGTCCGCAATACAACTCACAGCATAAGAGAATTTGTGATGGGATCACAACTAGTGATTATCTCTAATGTGCAATTGTGAAGTATTGAAATTATCCCTAGTCGATGAATTGATAAAAACGGACACTATCAATTCTGTTGAGACTAGCATGGGTTATTCTCTAATCAGCTGATTTTCACTGGCGGGTGACATTGGGATGTCCGGAGATAAACATGGATGCTAGTTAAGGGAACTAGTTCATTTGAGTGACTAGCTGTAAAACTTCATATGGTTATCTATAAAGATATTTCAATGAAGTTCTTACTGCAGCTTAAGTGCGATGTTTCTTTGACTTGCGGTGTTCAAGTCATCTTGGTCATGGAGACTTATACTTTAACATCTTAAGCAAGCATCTCCAAGGAGGTGTGGACCCAGGATGATTGGGTATGAGCCGAAGTGCCCGAAGATGTTTGAACAGCCTACAAAGGATTCACCACTCCTTGCGAGGAGATGTATACCCAGGCCTATCGTCGGATTGTTACTCAAAACCTCTGTCCAGAGTATATCATGTTAAGAGTGCGAGTCTCTTAAATACATGAGAGTAATTAGAAATCCAAAGGACGAGAAAGACATTACTTAGGCTAGGTGTGACGTAGTCAGCCTAGTGGGGACTGACACAAATAGACCGTGTCCTGAACCAAGTGGGTATAAGATGGTGAAGGGAATGGGGCACGACTCATTAGAGCTGCTGAAGGGTTTCAGAATAATTTCTTCTGAGGTCAAACCGTTGATCTTTCGATTAATTGGGGATCATGATGTACTACTAGGTGTCACTCATGATCGTTCTATAATTGGTTGATTATGGACGGCCAACATAAATCGAAAGCCTATTTAGTCACACGCACTACGAGTAATCCGAGGGATTTAAAACGTGTTGAAAATTGGATTTTCCGATTAAGAGAAATAAGTCGAATCTGAGTTAATCAGAGGCGCAATGGAAGCTAAAATTGGCTAAGTCTTTTGAAGGCTTATTGGGTGAATTAAATGAGTTTAATTCGCGATTGGTGGGGCTTGATTGGCCGGCCAAGGAGGGTGCCAAACCCCTTGGTTTGGCCGACCACCTATTGGGAGAAAACCAATTAATTTTGGTTTAATTAATAAAATAAATCTAGTGTGATTTGTTTTATAAATTATGGATAAATAAATTTGTATAAAGAAATTTATATAAATAAATTTATAGAAATTTATTCCTTTTATGGAAGTTAAAATAATCCATGAATTGGTTTATTTTAAATTTATAAAATCAATTATGAATTGATTTTTCCATAATAAGAAAGTTTATAAATTTCTTATAAAATTTATTCCATAATTTAAAAGAGAAGAAAAATTTGTTTTATTATAACTTAGTTATAATAAGACTAGGCTTAACGGAATAAGTCATAAGAAATTTTATAAGATAAAATTCTTATGATAACTAATTCCGTTAATTCTGTTAAAGAGGAGACTTAGCGAGGGAGAAGCAACTATATAAGGAACCATAGGCAAGCCTTGGATTCCCAATCAATAATCGTGTATTGATATAGAGCTCCCTCTCTCTCTCTCTTTTATTCTCTTCTCCTTCCCTTCTCCCCACCTAGGGCCGGCGCCCACCTTAAAGCATCTAGGGCCGGCGCCTCCTCTTGAGGGCTAGAGCTGGCGCAACTCCTCCCATAGAAGGTGGTTGCCGTGAGCTAACAAGAAGAAGGAGAAGCCAACCAAGAAGAAGAAGAAGCGGATCACATCTCCTTCCCTCTCGGAATTCGATTCCGTTTCTTGGTGGTTAGTTTCCCTTTCCTCTCTTGATCTTCTTTGTTGTGCCTATAGAGAATCTAGTAGTTCTCGTCGGCACAAAACTCGTGACTTTGCGAAATCATCCCTAAGAGAACTCGGCGTGGACGCGAATAGAGGCGAAGCTTCCAAGGGACGCTACGGTTGGATCTCGTCCCTTTTCTTCGAGTTACGCGAGGTACAAAGTAAATTAGTTTACTTTTCCGCAATGTTTTATTTTATGATCATGTCAACACATCATAAGGTTGCATGCTAGATACGTGGTTAAAATAATTTAGGAAATTATTTTATGCTAATTCTTCCGCTGCACGTAAAAATTTAAAATTTTACGAACCCGTATCCTTGTCGACATGCACCCGGTCTCAACATTGGTCACCGAAGTGATTTTTATCTCGTCAACTTAATTTCTCAAGGGATGCATTGACATTTTGAGAAATTGAGTTGATCCTAACATCTCACCCCATTTCTAGTAAGCAAAAACGTTTTGGTAAGCCTTATAGTTTATGTGAGATGTTCCCAAATTACCCAATTGTATCCCACCAATTAGAAATAATCATGAAGGGTTTTGAATGCATTTTTAAAACTATGAAGCGCGACACATTCCCAACTCCCTTCTTAAGAAGCTAAACTCATTTCGGGGAGTGGTTTAGTGAAAATGTCAGCGAGGTTTGACTTGGACTCTACATGTGAGAGTACAATATCTCCCCTAGCAACATGATCCCTAATGAAGTGGTGACGCACTTCAATATGTTTGGTCCTAGAATGATGGACTGGATTCTTGGTTAGGTTAATTGTGCTAATGTTATCACACAACACTTGCACACTTTTGTAACATAATCCATAGTCCTCTAGAGTGTGAATCATCCACAACAATTGTGATACGCTCTCTCCCATGGTGATATATTCTGCCTCGGTCGTGGAGAGAGCAACACAATGTTGCTTCCGACTTGACCAACTGACTAGAGATGATCCTAGGAATTGGCAGCCCCCACTTGTGCTTTTCCGATCCAACTTACATCCAGCGTAGTCGGAATCGGTATAGCCAATTAAATCAAATGATTCGGTACGGGGGTACCAATGATCGACTCCAATTGTGCCTTTAAGATATCTCAAAATTCTCTTAACAGCGATTAAATGAGATTCCTTGGCACAAACTTGATACCTAGCGCACATACCCACAGCAAAAAGAATATCAGGTCGACTAGCTGTGAGGTATAGCAAACTACCTATCATGCTCCGATATTGAGTCAAATCAACGAGTTTACCACTCTCATCATTATCTAATCTTGTGTTTGTGGCCATGGGAGTGGTTACCTCTTTTGAATCACTCATATTGAATTTTTGAAGCATTTCTTATGTGTATTTCGATTGGTGCACATGGATCCCATCTCGGGTTTGTTTGATTTCAAGTCCAAGGAAGAAAGTCAACTCTCCCACTAGACTCATTTCAAATTCACTTTCCATGTGTCCAATGAACTCATTTAAATAGCTCTTGTTGTTTGAGCCACAAATTATGTCATCGACATAAACTTGGGCTACAAAAATATTGTCACCATCTCTCCGTAGAAATAGTGTAGGGTCTATTTGGCCTCTTACAAAGCCTTTTTCAATTAAAAATGTTGACAACCACTCGTACCAAGCTCAGGGTGTTGTTTAAGGCCATAGAGTGCCTTTTTGAGCTTAAATACGTGGTTTGGAAATTCGGAACTCTCAAACCCCGGAGGTTGTTCGACATAGACCTCTTCTCTAATCAAACCATTTAGAAAGGCCGATTTGATATCCATTTGATATAACATGATACCTTGATGTGCTGCAAATGCTAGCATCAATCGGATGGACTCTAATCATGCCACGGGAGCATAGGTCTCATCATCATCAAGGCCTTCAACTTGAATGTAGCCCTTGGCTACTAAGCGTGCCTTGTTTCTAATGATTTCTCCCTTATGGTTCAACTTATTTTTGAAGACCCATTTGGTTCCAATGATGGTGGTCTTCTTAGGTCTAGGGACTAAGTCTCAAACTTGACTTCTTTTAAATTGACCTAGTTCGTCTTGCATTGCAATGATCCAATCGGGATTATTTAATGCTTCATCAATTTTTCTAGGTTCAATTTCGGAAATTAAGGCAACTTCATTAGCCTCATTCCTAAAGAATGATCTAGTTTTAACCCCATGATGGATATCTCCAACAATTTATTCTTGGGGATGACTAGAGGCTAATTTAGTTTGCCAAGGTGTTGGTGGTGCTTCTTGAATGGGTTCACTAGACACAAGCTCAGCCTCAGGATCCGGCTGATCTATGGGTTGTCTAGGCTCACCGTCATCAGACTCATCACTATCAACAACATTTGGAGTTTCATTCAAACTTAGTCTCCTAAGTTCGAATTGGGCTTCATCTTCTGGTTGTTCATTGGCTTTTGGAATTTCCTCAAAGACAACATCAGAAGATTCTTCAACCAATCTAGATTTCTTATTGTAGACTCGGTAGGCTTTGCTAACTAGGGAATACCTGACTAGTATCCCTTCATCAGCATTTGCCGTGAATTTTCCAAGGTGATCCTTGGTGTTTAGGATGAACACCTTACAACCAAACACCCTAAGGTGTTTAACCGTAGGTGGTTTCCCAAACCAAAGTTCATGGGGAGACTTTCCTAAGAACCTATGGATGAGGACTCGATTTTGCACATAGCAAGCTGTATTTATGTTGGGACCGGGTGCATGTTGACATGGATGCGGGTTCGTAATTTTAAAAATTAATTACGTGCAGCGGAAGGTTTAGCATAAATAATTTCTCAAATTATTTAACCACACATCTAAGCATACAATTTTATCTTGTGTAGACATGATCATATATTTAAAATTTTACAGAAACGTAAACTAATTTACGTATTACCTCGCGTAACTCGAAGGAAGGGACGAGATCCAACCGTAAGCGTCCCTTGGAAGCTCCGTCTCTATTCGCGTCCACGCCGAGTATCTTCGGGATGACTTCGCAAAGCCACGAGTTTTGTGTTCTCGGAGAATCTAGTAGTTCTCGAGAACACGAAACTCGTGGCTTTGCGAAGTCATCCCGAAGATACTCGACGTGGACGTGAATAGAGGCGGAGCTTCCAAGGGACGCTTACGGTTAGATCTCGTCCCTTCCTTCGAGTTACGCGAGGTAATACGTAAATTAGTTTATGTTTCTGCAAAATTTTAAATATATGATTGTAACACCCCAAATTTGTCAATGTAAAAGCATGACAATGTATGAAAATGGTTATAATGAAATGATATAAATTTCATGCAATCACATATTATGAAATGTCATGAATACATGAAATATTATATTCATGAAATATTATTATCATGAAATGTTATGTGAATAATATTTATAAAATATTATGTAAATAATGTTATGAATTCAGGAAAAATATTAGAAAATATTATGAATTCATAAACATGAAATATTATGAAATTTCATGATGGACTTGGCTTAATGGGCTTTGATATGGATTAGTGCAAAAGGTGATAAAAAGGAGGGAGCAAGGATTGAACCTTGAACCTCCTAGTTGCACTCACCATGTCATAACCAATGAACCAAGCAATATTTCATGTAGAAGGAGAAAGGAACATGCTTGTTAAGTGTGTAAGGGTGAAGAGACATGTCTTTTCATGAGAAAAGTATAAATAAGGGGAAGTTGGAGTAACTTCCTTCTCTTCTTTTCTTCTTCCTCTTCACTCTTCCCCACCGAGACCCTCTCCCCCTCTCCTTCTCATTTTCGAAAATCAAGTCTAGGGTTCTAGCCCTAGAAAAGTTGGAAGGAAGAAGACCTTTGAAGGTTCTTGCCACTACTAAGTCTAAGGAGCCCTAGAGAAGATTCGGAAAGGATTTTCACTTGCCCTACAAATCTAGGGTACCCTACGGAGTAAGAGAAAGAGAAATCCAAGCGAAAGGATGTAAGTATCCTCTCGCCTGTGGCATAATTATTGTTGAATGTTTGTTTGTTTCATCCTTTTGCAAGATCACAAGGACCCTCCTTGATGAAGGTTTCGGCCACCCCAAGTAAGGGGTCCAAGAAAAGAGTTTTTGGCCAAACCTTGATGCATGCTAGTACTCATAGGGACTTTAGACTCATATGTGTGTTTTCCAAATTTTTGGAAGGACAAAAACCAGGGTTTGGTACCCTACAAGTTTCGGCCACCCTTGTGGTGGGGGCCAAGTGAAGTTTTCTTTTATCAAACCTTGATACATGCTAGTGCCCTAGGGATTCTATACACATGTGTGGTGTTTCCAAATGTTTGGGAAAACAAAAATTAGGGTTTTAGCCACCCTACAACTTTCGGCCAAAGGGGATTAAATTGGGGCTTTGGGTGGGTTTGTTATCCTAGGATGAGTAAATGGTTAGTAGTGTAGGTAAGGTGCTTGGATAAATATTTGTGTGAAGATGCAGATTCCAAAACCTTAGCGTTCCTACCCTACACTATTCGGCCAAGGCTTGAACATTAGGGTTTAGGAAGGTGGAACTATTTTATGTGATGTGTATGTGAAATGATATGAGATGTATATGCATGAGATGATTAAATGAGATGTTTGATTAAAAATATGATGAATATATATACATGTATGAAAACATGATGCATGTATGCATGAAATGTGATGTATGAACATGGATGACATGTGATGTATGAACATGGATGGCATATGATGTATGAACATGATGTGTTTGATAATATGCTTAAAAAGGGTTACTCTATTGAAACAGGGATCAAGAGCACCCGAATGTGTGGTGTGTCCCTAAGGGATCAAGAGCACCCGAATGTGTGGTGTGTCCCTTTGAGAAGTGATTAAGAGTACCTTTGGGCATATACATATATGAGTAATTGCATGATAAATTACTTTACTTTGGAAAGTTGTGTACCCGACTCGGAAGGGGGTCGTTAAACAAATCCAATGAGCATGTTAAGGTCATGGCATTGGTAGGACGGAAGGGTCCTGCTCTAATTAGATTGGTGGCTCGCTACCCCAATTTATTAGGGAACGCGCATGATGTGGTACGACAACTGGGCCCTGGATGATGATATGATATTTTGAAGTACTTACCATTATGGAACCTTTTTGAAAAACATTTCTCATCATGTGATCTTGTTCCGTAAAGTACTTAGAGATAAATTGATGTGATGTTTATGATGCTTTGATGAGATGCTTATGATGCTGATAATTCTATCTGATTATTGTGTACATGATATGATGTATTGATATGGATTTTGCGAGTAGGCCCGGATTCTTACTAAGCATGTTTTGCTTACTAGTTCCTGTTATTTTTCTTATGCTGCAGATAGCGGTAAGAAATACTCGAACTAAAGGAAGAGGCAGAGGGAAGGTTGGAGGATGTGTGTGGTGATGGCTCGGGAAAGAACGAAAGATTCTATCTACCTTGTTTTGTCTAGAATCTAAACTGCTTCCCATAATTACTATTGAAATTGTATTACTATACTCTGAATGGGTGATGATCATGACTACTCTACTGTGTTTGAGTTAGTGGTATGGAACCTATGTTATGCTAGATAATACTATCATTAATGTTTAAATATTGTAGAATGCATGCTAAGGAAAATACTAGGTAATTACTATTTTCTGTTTCTTATGAATGCTTCCTTTGCATGTATCTAAGACTAGATAACTCTTGCTATATTCCTATGTTGTATCTTGTTCAAACCATGTTTATTCCATGCTTTAGTGTGTTACATGATCTTCCTATTAGGTTGTAAATGCATGTAGATATAAAAGAAATGAAAAACCATGCTTGGTAAATTAGTCTTCAATAGGCATGCCTACTACATTTCTTGTATGTAACTGTTTTGTTTGGATATACATGCTTAACATGATTGTATGATATGAGTGTATGGACCCGTAACCCCGCCTTTAGGGTAGACATAAGGACGGGCGTTACAATGATCATGTCTACACAAGATAAAATTGCATGCTTAGATATGTGGTTAAATAATTTGAGAAATTATTTATGCTAAACCTTCCGCTGCACGTAATTAATTTTTAAAATTACGAACCCGCATCCATGTCAACATGCACCCAGTCCCAACAGTGGTATCAGAGCCGAGGTTTGTGTTCGAGATAATCATATAATTGTTTTGCGGAAAGCTTTATCATGATCTCAATTTTGGAAAATTTTCAATTATGGAAACTTTCCAATTATGGTAAATTTTCGATTTAGGAATTTCAAAGTGTAACGCCCCAAATTTTCCACTCTAGCGTAGTAATAATGGAACATGTGGCCAAGAATAATATTATGAATTTAGGGGGAAAAGTTGCGAATAAAGAAATGTTAGACAATATCTTGACACGTAGTGGATGTGTGATAATTATGCTTAGGTATTATATTTAATGTTATGCTTAAGTATCCTACACATGTATGAATGAATAATGAAATGCATATGCATGTGTATGAATTAAATAAGTAGCATTCTCTAGGTGGGCTTTGGTTATGCGGGCTTGGAAAAAGAAAAAAATAATAAAAGGAAGAGAAAGCAAAAAGAAGAGGAGGTGCCAAGGATTGAACCTTGGACCTCAAAGAAAAGCCAAGCCTTAAGAATGCATATGTAACCAATTCACCTAGCAAGGGAGTGCTATTAGAAGAGGATGGGAAATAGTAGATAAGTGGGAAAGAAGATGAAGAGACACAAGAAAATTGAAGAGACACCATTAAAGAGGTGCTTGCCTCTTTACTCACCATAAAAGGTCATGAAGAGGAGGAAATGCCTAGGCATTACGACCAAGAAACCTCCCCCCCTTTCTCTCCACCAAACTCTTCTCCTTCCTCCTCTTCCTCACCAAAATCCTTGTGGCCCTTGCTACCATTTTCAAGTCATTCACCTCCTAGAGAAAACCGGACCAAAAGAAGAGAAGAACAAGAGGAGTGCTAGAGTTTAAGAGGTCCTTTCTTCTCCAAAACTTTGAGATCTTTTGGGAACATAAGCACAAGTGGTAAGACTCCCTCACCTACAACATAATGGCTTTTTATGTGTTTTTTTATGATTTTTATGTTTGCTTGTGATGTTGGCTGAAAGAAAATGAAAGAAAACCTTGAGGGAAGTTTTGGCCATAAAGGGGTACCCCCCTTTTCTATGTCCAAAACTTAAAGGAAGAGTCCATGAAATTGTTAATACCTTTTTATAATGAATATATGATGGATAAATGGTGTTTGAATGTGTTAGTGATATGAGAGAAGTGTCCTAAGACAATCGCCTTATGATTGTAAACATTTATTTTAATAAATGATAATTCACTATTTGAGTATACATATTTGTGTATTTGATTGAGATCTTAAACTCATCTACTGAATGTCCGCAATACAATTCACAGCATAAGAGAATTTGTGATGAGATCACAACTAGTGATTATCTCTACATGTGCAATTGTGAAGTATTGAAAATATCCCTAGTCGATGAATTGATAAAAACGGACACTATCAATTCTGTTGAGACTAGCATGGGTTATTCTCTAATCAGCTGATTCTCACTGACTGGTGACATTGGGATGTCCGGAGATAAACATGGATGCTAGTTAGGGGAACTAGTTCATTGGAGTGACTAGCTGTAAAACTTCATATGGTAATCTATATAGATATGTCAGTGAAGTTCTTACTGCAGCTTAAGTGCGATGTTCCTTTGACTTGCGATGTTCAAGTCATCTTGGTCATGGAGACTTATACTTTAACATCTTAAGCAAGCATCTCCAAGGAGGTGTGGACCCAGGATGATTGGGTATAAGCCGAAGTGCCCGAAGATATTTGAACAGCCTACAAAGGATTCACCACTCCTTGCAAGGAGATGTATACCCAGGCCTATCGTTGGATTGTTACTCAAAGCCTCTGGCCAGAGCATGCCATGTTTAGAGTATGAGTCTCTTAAATACATGAGAGTAATTAGAAATCCAAAGGACGAGAAAGACACTACTTGGGCTAGGTGTGACGTAGTCAGCCTAGTGAGGACTGACACACACAGACCATGTCCTGAACCAAGTGGGTATAAGATGGTGAAGGGAATGGGGCACGATTCATTAGAGCTGCTGAAGGGTTTCAGAATTACTTCTGAGGTCAACCGTTGATCTTTCGATTAATTGGGGGTCATGATGTACTACTAGGTGTCACTCATGATCGTTCTATAATTAGTTGATTATAGACGGCCAACATAAATCGAAAGCCTATTTAGTCACACGCACTACGAGTAATCCGAGGGATTTAAAACGAGTTAAAATTTGGATTTTCCGATCAAGAGAAATAAGTCGAATCTGAGTTAATCAGAGGCGCAACGGAAGCTAAAAATGGCTAAGTCTTTTGAAGGCTTATTGGGCGAATTAAATGAGTTTAATTCACGATGGGTTCGGCTCGGTTTGGCCGGCCAAAGAGGGTGCCAACCCTCTTTGGTTTGGCCGGCCACAATAATGGGGAGAAACCAATTTATTTGGTTTAATTAATTAAATAAATCTAGCGCGATTTGTTTTATAAATTATGGATAAATAAATTTGTATAAAGAAATTTATATAAAGAAATTTATAGAAATTTATTCTTTTTTTTGGAAATTAAAATGATTCATGGAATGGTTTATTTTAATTCTATAAAATCAATTATGAATTGATTTTACCATAATAAAGAAAATTTATAAATTTCTTGTAAAATTTATTCCATAATAAAAGGAGAGATGTATTTGTTTTATTATAAAATTAGTTATGATAAAACTTGGTTTAAACGGAATAATTCATAAAGAAAATTTATAGGATAAATTTCTTATGAAAAATTCTGTTAAAGGAGAGACTTGGCAAGGGAGAGGCTACTATATAAAGGAACCAAGGCTAGGCTTGATTTCCTTAATAGATTGATCAAGAGATTAACTCTCTCCCTCTCTCTCTAACTCTCTCTCTCTCTAGGGTCGGTGCCCTTTCTCTCTCTAGGGCTGGCTCTCTCTCCTCCCCTAGGGCCGGCGCAAGCACCTAGGGTGCCCGTGAGTTTTTTCCACCAAATTCGTGCCGAAGAAGAAGAAGAAGCGGATCGCGACTCCTTCCTTCCTTTCCCGGAATTTTGATTCCGTTACTTAGTGGTTAGTTTCCATCCTTCTCTCTTGATTTTCTAGTTGTGTCTTTGGAGAATCTAGTAGTTCTCGTCGACACAAAACTCGTGGCTTTGCGAAGTCATCCCGAAGAGAACTCGGCGTGGACGAGAATAGAGGCGGAGCTTCCAAGGGACGCTACGGTTGGATCTCGTCCCTTTCTTCGAGTTACGCGAGGTACAAAGTAAATTAGTTTACTTTTTCGCAAAGTTTTAATTTATGATCATGTCCACACATCATATGGTTACATGGTAGATACGTGGTTAAAATAATTTAAGAAATTATTTTATGCTAATTCTTCCGCTGCACTTAATTATTTTTTTTTTAATTACGAACCTGTATCCATGTCAACATGCACCCGGTCACAACAGTGGCATCAGAGCCGGTTAGTGTTCGACATAATCATATAATTGTTTTGCGTAAAACTTTGTCATAATCTCAAATTTGGAAAAATTTTCAATTATGGAAATTTTCCAATTATTATAAGTTTTAGATTTAGGAATTTCAAAGTTTGGAAATCCTCATGAAATTTCGCAAACATTTGAAATATCCTAGTTGTTGGTGCAGAAAGCACCGTATCGAACCTTGTTTTGATATTGGCAAAGGATTCAAAGTTAAGTACTATTTGTGATCTAATGTTGTTCACTGAGTGTGCAGAAAAAGCCCTAGCGAAGGACTGCTAGGCACCTGGCGAAGGACTGCCAGTATCCAAGCCCTAGCGAAGGACTGCTAGGCACCTGGCGAAGGACTGCCAGGACTGCTAGGCACCTGGTGAAGGACTGCCAGTATCCAAGCCCTAGCGAAGGACTGCTAGGCACCTAGCGAAGGACTGCCAGGAAACAAAGTCCTAGCGAAGGGCTGCTGGGCACCTAGTGAAGGGCTGCTAGGATACAAAGCCCTAGCGAAGGACTGCTAGGCACTGGCAAAGGAATGCCAGGATACAAAGCCCTAGCGAAGGACTGCTAGGCGCCAGGCGAAGGACAGCCTGGGACTAAAGCCCTAGCGAAGGACTGCTAGGCACCGGGCGAAGGACAGCTCGGCATCCAAGACCTGACAAAGGACCGGCAGGCAAAAGTCCAACCAGAGGAACGGTTGGCATCAGGTAAATTCTCCCGAGAGGAGTAGGTGAGGATGCGTTCCCCGTCGAGGGAACAGTAGGCGTCGGTTCGACCTAGGGTTCCATTTGGGAGACCCAAAGTCAGAACCAAGACAGCCAAGGCTGTATAAACTAACCAAGTAATGTCTTGTTGTGTTTTGGACTAACCCTGGATGCAGGACCAAAGGAACGAGTGTCTGCAGCTCAGAGAGCCTCAAAGGAGTGAGGCAACAGCTGACCAGGGCGCCCGGAGTGTCCCGGGCGCCCCTAAGGCAAACACAAAACACAAGACAGCAAGATGGGCTTCGACAGTTTAACTCCCGGGCGCCCCCGTGCTCCCGGGCGCCCCCGCTGCTCCCGGGCGCCCCCAGCATCCCGGGCGCCCCCATGCGCATGCCTCGAACCAGAAGCCATCGAAGCCAAGCAGATAACGCTTGACCCGGTCAATCCGGGCGCCCCGAGCGCTCCGGGCGCCCCAGTCAAGGTTGATCCAGAGGATAGACGCTGACCGAGACCTTTGCGGATCAAAGGCCACGTGGGGGGCGCCCCCGACGTCCCGGGCGCCCCCAGGCCCTATATAAAGGACCCTCGACCAAGGCTTCAAGTATCAACTTCGTGAAACACCTCAAAGCTCTTCTACGCTCGTGCCTTGCTTCGGAAACACTCCAACTCGAGTCGACGACGTCCCGCTGCCCCGAAAATGACAATACACTCCGGACGTCGGTAACGAAGAGTGCAATTCTTTATTATTATTTTCGTGCACTTACTTTGTAACAAAATTCTGTAACTATTATTGCGCTTCATATAGAATTGCCCAAAGTAAACGGTCAACGACCGTGGGCCTTGGAGTAGGAGTCGACACAGGCTCCGAACCAAGTAAAATCGACTGTGTCTCTGTGTTGTGTTTATTTTTACTTCCGCTGTGCATTTGCTCTTTACGAAATTCCGAACGATTTCCGATATTCATCCCCCCTCTATCGGTTTTCTCGATCCAACAAGTGGTATCAGAACGGGAAAGCTCAAATTTGGTGCAACTACCAATTTGAGAGTTTTTCGGATTTACAAAAAATTTTATTTTATTTCTTTCCTTTTTGTTAATCAACACCACTCGATCAGTCTCGCCTTTTTCAATTTTGAATTTTCATATTTTCACCATAAGTCTGAATTGATAAAACAAACAATTTTTGAAAATTTGTCATAAATTTTTGTTATTATTTTAATATTTTTCTCGAAATTCGTGCTACTTTAATTCGAGCAAAATTTTTCCCAAACATTAAAATATTACTTTTTCATTATTAATCAGAATTGACAAAATCATCATTTTCAAAAATTTATCATAAAATTGTTTTTATTATTTTATTATTATTTCGCCTCGAAATTCGTGCAATTTTTTTTTGTGGCTACTTTTTTTTCTTCTCCCGCACTACTAATCCAAGACCAAGTCTTGGTACATTTCTGTTGGTTCTTTTGTGTGCAAGAGATCATTTTAAATGGCCAACCGAGAATGGAACAGTGCCCGTCGACCACTCTTCTCTGGCGAAAATTTCAACTCCTGGAGAAGTCTAATGGAATCCCACCTGAAGGCCAATTTGGATCTTTGGTTGATAATCCAAACGGGGTTTAAATTCCCCACAGAAGATGGGATAGCACTCGCTTGGGACAAATTGGACGAACCAACTTTGAGGAAGATCGAGACTGATGCCAGGGCAACAGTAATCTTACAATGTGGCCTGACCAAAGAAGAACTGAAGTGGGTCGGATCCTTCAACTGTGCCAAAGAAATATGGGAAAAGCTAATCAGTCTACACGAAGAGAGCTCCGATGTTGAGATCTTAGAAGCTCAAGAACAAGTAGCTGAGACGGACTCGACACCCGACGACGAAAACGAACCAGAATTAGACGACGAGTTGACTGAGACAAAAATGATAACCAATTTCAAATCTTCTTTTAAATTAAGGTTAAATAATCAAGTTGATACTGCAATGGTCGAGGAAGGTATAGTTTTTATTGCAGGGAAAACCCCAAGAGAACCACCAAAGAAGAAGATTCAACCTGTACCTGAGTCCGACTCAGACTCGGAATCTGACGACGAAGGAAGGGATCCTTGGAAACTGGTCTGGTTGGCTCACGACCACTACAAGATGCCGAAAGAACAATCAAACAAAAGAAAGATGGCTAAAATCAAGGGGGAGATTCCCAACCGGGAATCAAAAGGTAAATTTATAGTATTTAAAAATCCATTATTTACCATGAATAATATGATTGAATCTTATAAGGCTATGTGTTAGAAATTCATAATATTGCTGTTTTTGATAATCCAGAATATTATTACGATTATGATGTAACTTAGATAATTTTTTTTGCTTTAAATGTATGTTTCTTTTTATTTCATTTTTATTTTTTTTGAATTAGGATTGATTAGTTTAAGGATAAAACAGTTTAACTGAAATTTGAACAACATAGTATTGGGTGGCGGTGAGATGATAGTACGTTAGGGAAGCCATCTTGGCGGAACTAGCCGAAGCTACCGATCCAAGACCCAAACTAGTTAGACCAGAATTTATCAAAAAGTAATTTTTGAAGATGAAATTTCACTAAAAGGCTTTGTCTAGGAAAGGGTTGATGATCCAATAAGGCTACGGCCAAAGAAGGCCTAGTGCCTCGCCAAGACCTGGAAGCCAATTTTTGAAATTCAAATTCAAGTTACTTCTTGTCAAATTCAAATCTAACACAAATTTCAATTGATCGTAGACTCAACTACTTTTTCCAAAATAAAGTTAAAATTCATTAAAATAGTTTTCAAAGTTGATTCAATTTTTCAAAATTAATCATGACTCTTCAAAGTAAACTCCTTACTTCTATTTAAATTTGTCTCACAAAACCCATAAGGTTAACATGCTTGATCATGTAGAACTGGGTGAGACATCTAGGACCTAAAAGCAAAATTCACTATCCTTTTAAATAAATAAAAAGGTTTGCAAAAGTTATTCAAAATTTTTCAAATTAATTCAGTTTACTGTACCCTCCTTTTCATCTCTATTTTTTTAAAAATTGAATTTCATGTTAAAATAGACCCATTTTAAATAGAATCTTGTTTGGTTTAGTTATTGATTGGTAAAACATAGTCAACTGAGTCAAGCTTGGGGAACACAGTCAAACCCTAGTCAACATAGTCAAACCTGGTCAACACTGAAGTTCCTTAATGAACTTAAATAAAAGTCAGACTGTGTCAGATACAGGGGGAGTTTCTTTTAATACTTTTCAAAAAATTATTTTTCAAAAACCTTATGCTCTAAATCTTATTATCATGTCGATAAGGTTTTCAAAAATTGATTCAAAAACCTTCGTATACTACTATCTGTTTGAAAAGTATCATCATTTCAAAATATTTTTCAAAAACTATTTTCAAAAATGTACCTCCTTGAAAGTTATCATACTCAGAAGGTTATTCAAAATTATTCTTTTGATTTTAATAAACCCTAAAGACACAGAGGAAGGTCCACTTCTTGATCTACAAGGACTCCTAGGATGTGTCAAATTTAGGGGGAGTTTGAGTCAAAAGAAGAATTTCTGAAATATTTTTTTTGGTAATTATTTGTTTTGAAATTGTTAGATAAATTCCTTTGATCTGAACTGAACCCTAATGACTTAGAGGAAGAATACTTGTGGTCAACAAGCTTCCAAGGACTATATCAAATTTAGGGGGAGGTTAAATTAAATGAATTATTGAACATTTCAAAATAATATGTTTTAATACATTAAGTTTTCAAAATTCTTTTGAAAATACAAGTAATTTGCCTTTACAAATATGGTTTAGTAAATCATTTTTGAAATACCTTTATAAGTAATATTTGCTTGAATCTTGAGAATTTCCAGGATACATAGGAAAATGTTCTTGTAGTTAACAAGGGTTCCTAGGATTGTGTCAGACTGGAAAAGAAACCTAGTCAAGAAAAATATTATATTTTCAAAATGCATAATATTCTTCTCATAACATTTTGTTCAAAAGTACTTCTATTTTCAAAAAGGCATACTATCTTTTAAAAGTACTTCTATATAATGTTTTCAAAAGTACTAATACTTTTCAAGGCAATAATGTTCTAAGCACGTGAATCTTCTCAAAGACTTGCCTACAAATATTTTTATGTTTTCAAAACTTATAGGCTCTGATACACAAACTTACTTCAAAATATATTCCAGGGGAAGAGCAAGAAAGAGAGAAAGGATTTTTTTTTCATTTAGACTTTTATCTCTTTGTGAAAAAGTAAAGCAAAATTTTTAAGTTCTTCAAATTGTTTTTAAGCGCTAAACTACTTCAAGTGCTTTCAAGTATTTCTAGTGCTTCAAATTTTTTTAAGTATGTCTAAATCTTTCAAACGTTTTTAAGTACATGTTTTTTTTCTAAGTAAAATTTTTTCTTAGTAAATTTGTCTGAGCAAAAACTTTTTGAAAATTTTGACAAATGTCTCTAAGTAAATATTTTCTTGAAAAACTATGTTGCAAGTTTTTGCAAGCTTTCTCTAAAATATAAGGAGAAGAGTTGTAACATTAAGGGGGAGCTTCATGTATTTTCAAAACATCTATTACTTTGAACGTCATTTTTTTAATTATGAAATCCATTACTTAAAGTTTTTCTTGAAAACTATGTTTTTAAACTCCTTTACTTAAATTTATTTTGGTAAAACTCAAAACTCCCTATTAGATACCTTGTTCCCCCATGTATGTTTTTGATATATGTCAAAGGGGGAGGAAAGGTCAGTCAAAGTTAAGTATGTTAATAAGTTAAAGTTAAGTATGTTAATAAAATTTTATTTCTGAATTTCTTAGGTCAAAACTACATTAGTTGTTTACTCTGCTCAAATTGATTAATTTTAACTGACTACATTGGTTGTTTACTCTGCTCAAATTGATTAATTTTAACTGTCGTGCTTAAATATTATAAGTTTTTACTTAACTTTGAATTGTGTTGCCATAAATCAAAAAGGGGGAGATTGTTGGTGCAGAAAGCACCATATCGAACCTTGTTTTGATATTGGCAAAGGATTCAAAGTTAAGTACTATTTGTGATCTAACGTTATTCACTGAGTGTGCAGAAAAAGCCCTAGCGAAGGACTGCTAGGCACCTGGCGAAGGACTGGCAGTATCCAAGCCCTAGGGAAGGACTGCTAGGCACCTGGCGAAGGACTGCCAGGAAACAAAGTCCTAGCGAAGGGCTGCTAGGCACCTGGCGAAGGGCTGCTAGGATACAAAGCCCTAGCGAAGGACTGCTAGGCACTGGCGAAGGAATGCCAGGATACAAAGCCCTAGCGAAGGACTGCTAGGCACCAGGCGAAGGACAGCCTGGGACTAAAGCCCTAGCGAAGGACTGCTAGGCACCGGACGAAGGACAGCTCAGCATCCATGACCTGACAAAAGACCGGCAGGCAAAAGTCCAACCAGAGGAACGGTTGGCATCAAGTAAATTCTCCCGAGAGGAGTAGGTGAGGACGCGTTCCCCGTCGAGGGAACAGTAGGCGTCGGTTCGACCTAGGGTTCCATTTGGGAGACCCAAAGTCAGAACCAAGACAGCCAAGGCTGTATAAACTAACCTAGTATTGTCTTGTTGTGTTTTGGACTAACCTGGATGCAGGACCAAAGGAACGAGTGTCTGCAGCTCAGAGAGCCTCAAAGGAGTGAGGCAACAGCTGACCAGGGCGCCCAGATTGTCCCGGGCGCCCCCAAGGCAAACACAAAACACAAGACAGCAAGATGGGCTTCGACAGTTCAACTCCCGGGCCCCCCCAGCATCCCGGGCGCCCCCATGCGGATGCCTCGAATCAGAAGCCATCGAAGCCAAGTAGATAACGCTTGACCCGGTCAATCCGGGTGCCCCGAGCGCTCCGGGCTCCCCAGTCAAGGCTGATCCAAAGGATAGACGCTGACTGAGACCTTTGCGGATCAAAGGCCATGTTGGGGGCGCCCCCGACGTCCCGGGCGCCCCCAGGCCCTATATAAAGGACCGTCGACCAAGGCTTCAAGTATCAACTTCGTGAAACGCCTCAAAGCTCTTCTACGCTCGTGCCTTGCTCCGGAAACACTCCAACTCGAGCCGACGACGTCCCGCTACCCCGAAAAAGTCAATACACTCCGGACGTCGGTAACGAAGAGTGCAATTCTTTATTCTTATTTTCGTGCACTTACTTTGTAACCAAATTCTGTAACTATTATTGTGCTTCATATAGAATTGCCCAAAGTAAACGGTCAACGACCGTGGGCCTTGGAGTAGGAGTCGACACAGGCTCCGAACCAAGTAAAATCGACTGTGTCTCTGTGTTGTGTTTATTTTTACTTCGCTGTGCAATTGCTCTTTACGAAATTCCGATCGATTTCCGATATTCACCCCCCCCCCCCTCTATCGGTTTTCTCGATCCAACACTAGTTTCTGAAATTTTATGATAATTGTGAAAACTTCTCATCTTTGGAAACTTTCCAATTTTGGAAATTTTCTATTTTAGAAATTTTCCAATTTTGGAAATATGTAAGTTTTCTTTGTACCAGAAACTTACAATTATTCTGAAAACCTATTATGAAATCTCACAATTTTGGGCACTTTCTTTCAAGAAAGTCTAGACGAATTTATGGACAATTTATTGACAATTAAATTTGAATTGGTTTTTAAATTGACAACAAAATTCTTTATTTTGGATTGAGCCTCGGGGAGCCGTCCAATTTAAAGTTAGTTGTTGTAATTTAATTTCCCAATTTTAAATGAAATTATCATGTTTAATTTGGTTACGCTTCCGAAGCGGACCAAATTGGATTTACGACAAATTACTTTTCTTTGGGTATCTGAGCCTCGGGGAGCCACCCTTAGAAAATGATTTGTTGTAATTAATTAAATCCATGAATAAAATATGATTTAAGAGGTGATGCTCTTACATATTGTTGTCTCCAAAATTAATTGGGAAAATGGTTTCCTATAGAGTTTCTTAAATGAGATTTTCATGAAAATAATATGTGGTTGAATTAAGGGAATTGTCTCTTAATTTAATAAGATTTGATTTAGAGAAATCAAAGTCTTAAACATATTATTTCCGAAATTGATTATGACAATTTAGGAAATTATTTCCCAAAACAATTCCTTTAATAAAGTATGAAATTAGAATTAGGAAATCCGGTTCCTAATTCAATTCATGGGACTTGATAAATTAAGTCACATACATACTTTATTAAGGAAATCGTTAGTCATGACATAATTATATGTCATGAATGTGCTTAGAAAAGAAAGGATGAGACCCAAAACCCCTTACAAAATATTAAGGCCAACACCTTCCATTAATATGGTTAGAATCGGAGTTTTGTTTCTCGTTTGGGTTGATGGACACATCCATGCCCGGCTTGAACCTCAACATGTTGAAACCATGGAATTTTTTATGAATAATATAGTTGGAGTCAGAGGTCAATCCTTAGTTTTGGTTGTTGGACACATCCAAGCCTGACTAAACGGTTGAATGAGCTCCAACCATATTAAAACTATTTCTTGATTAATGGGTCAGCCTTAAGCTTGGAACATCGATTTGTTGTGCCACAGCCAAGGTCGATGCAAAGAGAGGTGCAGTTGGGTGCTATGTATAATATCGCATACTTGTTAATGAGTTAACAACTCAATGATTTATGCAAACATTCAATTAGTTGATAGCATAATGTGATAGTTACATATATGTGATATGTAATCGGTATAATTACCTACCTTCATAGCTAAGAATAACTTGATGGCCACAGCCATGGTTGTTCTTATCTATGGTTGGATATCAACCTATTTGGAGATGTTCCTACAATCTCCCGAATTGATAAAAAGGGTTATTCAATTTGAAAAATAAATAAGATTTTTAATTAATGTATATTGATACATTCTTTATCATTCTTCTAACATAAGCTCAATTTGTATTTCTAGGTTAATCACTCGATCATGTCTTTTCTAAACTTGCGTTCCATTTTGGACACTAATAAACTGACCGGGCCAAACTTCATGGACTGGCTTCGAAACCTGAGGATAGTCCTCAAGGCAGAGAAGCTTGTTTATGTCATTGAAGATCAACTTCCCAACCATCCTCCAGAAGGTGTAACTCCAGACCAGCTAGTGGCCTATCAGAAACATGTGACCGATTCTGAACTTACGAGTTGCATCATGCTAGCCTCTATGGTACCTGAGCTGCAAAAGCAGCATGAGCATTTGGATGCTTATACCATCATCTTCCATCTTAATGAGTTGTTTGAAGAGCAGGCGAGATCCGAAAGGTTCGAAGTCTCCAGACTCCTCTTCACCACTAAGATGCAGGAAGGCACTTCTGCCTCGCAGTTTGTGTTAAAGATGTTGGGGTACATTGAGCGACTGAGCACACTCGGTTTTGCAATGGATCATGAACTAAGTATTGACTTAATTCTGAGTTGTTTGCCCAAAAGTTATTTACAATTTGTGATGAACTATCGGATGAACAAACTAAAGACTACCATTCCTGAGTTGCTCAACCTGCTGAAGACTGTGGAGCCTTCTGTAAAGCCGGATCAGAAGACGGTACTGTTAGTTGTTTCCTCGAAGAAAGGTTCTAAGAGGAAGGCCAAAGAACAGAATAAGGGAAAGAAGAAAAAGACCAATAAGACTAAAAATACCCTAAAAGGCACTTGCCATCACTGTGGCAAGGAGGGTCACTGGCGAAGAAACTGCAAGGTATATATTGAGTCCTTGAAGAAGAAGGCATCTGATGCCCCATCCTCTTCAGGTATCTTCATTATTGAATGTCACTCTATTTCCTCAAATACCTGGGTATTTGATACTGGGTGTAGCTCACATATATGTAATGGCATACAGGGGCTAGGAATAGAAGAGGACTCGTCAAAGGAGAAGCAAATTTGTGAGTAGGAAATGGAGCAAAGATTGCTGCTGTTGCCATCGGAACATATTTGCTAAAGCTACCCACTGGACGTGTCTTAGAATTGGATAATTGTTATTTTGTTCCATCGTTAATAAAGAACATTGTATCTATTTCATGTTTGAATGAAAAGGGTTATCATTTAACTTTTAGTAACAATTGTTGTTACATAACTTTAAATGACGTTCTTTATGGGAATGGAACTTTGTGCAATGGTATCTACAAGTTAGATTTATCCAATGACGTTTTCAATATCGAAGTTAGCAACAAACATGCTCGAATAGATAATCGAATAGACTCCTACACTTGGCATTGCCGTCTTGGCCATGTAAGTAAGAAACGCATGACCGAATTACACCGATGTGGAATTCTGGAATCATTTGAACTCGGTTCATTTGATACATGCGAATCATGCTTAAAAGGCAAGATGACCAAATTACCCTTTTCTAAAAAAGATAATCCAGTGGGAGAATTGCTTGGTCTAATACATACTGATGTATGTGGACCAATGTCAACTCTTGCACAAGGAGGCTATAGCTACTTCATCACCTTTATCGATGATCACTCACGATTCGGGTACGTGTTCTTGATGAAACACAAATCTGAAGCTTTTGAGAAATTCAAAGAGTTCAGAAATGAAGTAGAGAAACAACTTGGCAAAAGTATTAAGATACTTCGATCCGATCGGGGTGGTGAATACTTAAGTCAAGAGTTTCAAGATTATCTTAGGGACAATGGGATATTATCCCAATGGACTCCGTCGTATACACCACAGCATAATGGTGTATCTGAGAGGCGTAACCGAACCTTGATGGACATGGTTAGGTCGATGATGAATCATGCAACTCTTCCAAAATCCTTTTGGGGCTATGCACTTAAGACAACTGTTTACTTGCTAAACAGAGTCCCGACCAAGGTAGTCTCTACTACTCCATATGAGACATGGAATAGTAAGAAACCTCACTTAACTCACCTTAAGATATGGGGTTGTCATGCTTATGTGAAGCGGACTATATCAGACAAATTGGATGCTAAGTCTGATAAATGTCTATTTATTGGATACCCTAAGGAAACGAAGGGTTACCAATTCTATCATCCCTTAGAACAAAAGGTGTTTGTTTCAAGGCATGCTGTATTTCTGGAAAAAGAATTTCTTTTACAAGAAAACAGTGGGAGTGGCATTGAACTTGATGAAGTACAAGAAACTCCAATAGACATTACAGAGACACCTAGTCTAGACCCACAACCAATAACTCATAATGATGAGCTATCAGTTGAACCTAAAACAACACCACCTCTTCGTAGGTCTGATAGGACACGCAATATTCCAGAGAGATACGGATTTCTCATAAGTGAATCGAACGACGTGTTACTCATAAGCGATGACGAATCTATCAGTTATGAAGATGTTCTGAAAAGTTCAGAAAGGGACAAATGGCTTGAAGCCATGAAGTCGAAAATGGATTCCATGTACGAAAATCAAGTATGGGACTTGGTTAACCCACCTGAAGGGATTATGCCCATAGGGTGCAAGTGGGTTTTCAAGAAGAAAATCGACATGGAAGGTAATTATGCTTAAATCCATTCGGATGCTCCTGGCCATAGCAACTCATTATGATTATGAGATATGGCAAATGGATGTGAAAACAACTTTCCTTAATGGAAACCTGCTTGAGGATGTATACATGATACAACCTAAAGGTTTCACATCGGTTGATAAAACTAAAGCATGCAAGCTTCGACGATCCATATATGGACTGAAGCAAGCATCCAGGAGCTGGAACATCCGTTTTGATGAGACAATGAAAGAGTTTGATTTCTCACAAAATCCTGACGAACCTTGGGTGTACAAGAAGGTTAGTGGGAGTGCAGTCGTATTCCTAGTATTATATGTCGATGACATATTACTTATAGGAAACGATATATCAGTTTTACAGACAGTTAAAATTTGGTTGTCCCAAACTTTCTCCATGAAAGACCTGGGAGAAGCAACCTATATCCTTGGGATTAGAATCTATAGAGATAGATCAAAACGGTTGCTTGGTCTTTCACAGTCTACATATATAGACCGAGTGCTAAAAAGGTTTAGCATGTCGGAGTCCAAGAAAGGTTACCTTCCCATCAGGAATGAGATCAACCTTTCAAAGTCTATGTGTCCGCGCACAGAAGACGATAGGATTTGCATGAATAAGATTCCTTATGCATCCGCGATAGGATCTATCATGTATGCTATGTTATGTACTAGGCCCGATGTATCATATGATCTGAGCGTCACGAGCAGATACCAGTCGGATCCAGGAATGGATCATTGGGCGGCTGTCAAGACAATCCTTAAGTACTTAAGAAGAACTAAGGATGTGCTCCTAATATATGGAGAAGGAGATATGGTAATATGTGGGTATACAGATGCCAGTTTCCAGACAGATAAGGATGACTCCAAATCTCAGTCTTGATACGTATTTACTTTGAATGGAGGCGCAATAAGTTGGAAGAGTTCCAAACAAGACACCGTAGCAGATTCTACAACGGAAGCAGTCTGGATCAAGAAGTTTGTCTCAAAACTTGGTGAGGTTCCAACCATTGATGAAGCAATATCGGTTTATTGCGATAATAATGGAGCTATTGCACAAGCAAAGGAACCAAGGTCTTATAGCGATCCAAACACGTGTTTCGCCGCTATCATCTGATCAGAGAGATTATAAGTAGGAATGATATACAAATTGAGAAAATTTCCACTGAAAGGAATTTAGCGGATCCTTTAACTACGGCCTTGCCTCAAAGCAAGTTTCAGGGTCATGTTAGAACCTGTGGTATTGGATACCATAGCGATTGACATTAGGCCAAGTGGGAGTTTGTTAGTAATATGAGAGAAGTGTCCTAAGGCAATCGCCTTATGATTGTAAACATTTATTTTAATAAATGATAATTCACTATTTGAGTATACATATTTGTGTATTTGATTGGGATCTTAAACTCATCTACTGAATGGCCGCAATACAATTCATAGCATAAGAGAATTTGTGATGAGATCACAACTAGTGATTATCTCTACATGTGCAATTGTGAAGTATTGAAAATATCCCTAGTCGATGAATTGATAAAAACGGACACTATCAATTCTGTTGAGACTAGCATGGGTTATTCTTTAATCAGCTGATTCTCACTGGCTGGTGACATTGGGATGTCCGGAGATAAATATGGATGCTAGTTAGGGGAACTAGTTCATTGGAGTGACTAGCTGTAAAACTTCATATGGTAATCTATATAGATATGTCAGTGAAGTTCTTACTACAGCTTAAGTGCGATGTTCCTTTGACTTGCGGTGTTCAAGTCATCTTGGTCATGGAGACTTATACTTTAACATCTTAAGCAAGCATCTCCAAGGAGGTGTGGACCCAGGATGATTGGGTATATGCCGAAGTGCCCGAAGATGTTTGAACAGCCTACAAAGGATTCACCACTCCTTGCGAGGAGATGTATACCCAGGCCTATCGTTGGATTGTTACTCAAAGCCTCTGGCCAGAGCATTTCATGTTTAGAGTATGTGTCTCTTAAATACATGAGAGTAATTAGAAATCCAAAGGACGCGAAAGACACTACTTAGGCTAGGTGTGACGTAGTCAGCCTAGTGGGGACTGACACACACAGACCATGTCCTGAACCAAGTGGGTATAAGATGGTGAAGGGAATAGGGCACGATTCATTAGAGCTGCTGAAGGGTTTCAGAATTACTTCTGAGGTCAACCGTTGATCTTTCGATTAATTGGGGGTCATGATGTACTACTAGGTGCCACTCATGATCGTTCTATAATTAGTTGATTATAGACGGCCAACATAAATCGAAAGCCTATTTAGTCACACGCACTACGAGTAATCCGAGGGATTTAAAACGAGTTGAAATTTGGATTTTCCGATCAAGAGAAATAAGTCGAATCTGAGTTATTCAGAGGCTCAACGGAAGCTAAAAATGGCTAAGTCTTTTGAAGGCATATTGGGCGAATTAAATGAGTTTAATTCGCGATGGGTTCGGCTCGGTTTGGCCGGCCAAAGAGGGTGCCAACCCTCTTTGGTTTGGCCGGCCACCACTTGGGGAGAAACCAATTTATTTGGTTTAATTAATAAAATAAATCTAGCGCGATTTGTTTTATAAATTATGGATAAATAAATTTGTATAAAGAAATTTATAGAAATTTATTCTTTTTTTTGGAAATTAAAATAATCCATGGAATGGTTTATTTTAATTCTATAAAATCAATTATGAATTGATTTTACCATAATAAAGAAAATTTATAAATTTCTTGTAATATTTATTCCATAATAAAAGGAGAGATATATTTGTTTTATTATAAAATTAGTTATGATAAAACTTGGTTTAAACCGAATAATTCATAAAGAAAATTTATAAGATCAATTTCTTATGAAAAATTCCGTTAAAGGGGAGACTTGGCAAGGGAGAGACTACTATATAAAGGAACCAAGGCTAGGCTTGATTTCCTTAATAGATTGATCAAGAGATTAACTCTCTCCCTCTCTCTCTCTAACTCTCTCTCTCTCTAGGGCCGGCGCCCTTTCTCTCTCTAGGGCCGGCTCTCTCTCCTCCCCTAGGGCCGGCGCAAGCACCTAGGGTGCCCGTGAGTTTCCTCCACCAAATTTGTGCCGAAGAAGAAGAAGAAGCGGATCGCGACTCCTTCCTTCCTTTCCTGGAATTTTGATTCCGTTACTTGGTGGTTAGTTTCCATCCTTCTCTCTTGATTTTCTAGTTGTGTCTTTGGAGAATCTAGTAGTTCTCGTCGACACAAAACTCGTGCCTTTGCGAAGTCATCCTGAAGAGAACTCGGCGTGGACGCGAATAGAGGCGGAGCTTCCAAGGGATGCTACAGTTGGATCTCGTCCCTTTCTTCGAGTTACGCGAGGTACAAAGTAAATTAGTTTACTTTTCCGCATGTTTTAATTTATGATCATGTCCACACATCATAAGGTTGCATGCTAGATACGTGGTTAAAATAATTTGAGAAATTATTTTATGCTAATTCTTCCGCTGCATGTAATTATTTTTTTTTAATTACGAACCCGTATCCATGTCAACATGCACCTGGTCACAACAGAATGCCCTCCATGATGTAAAGGACTTGGAAGAATTCGGCCAAGTCATGAAATGGATAAATGTTGATGCATGAAGTAGGCTATTGTTCTAATGATTGTTTCCTTGCTATATAAATGTTTTAGGCCACCAAATTTTGTGGAATCTATGCTAAGGGACCGTTGTATCATTTGGCCAAGGGACCTTAAATTATTCCTTAAAACAGATTTTTATAGACCTTCATGAAGCTATGGTTAAATCAAGTGATATGCATGTGATTGGGTGTTTTATTTCATGATGGAAATAATTTATACCTTAGGGTCAGTACCTTATCTAAGTTGTTTGAGCCTAAACTCATGCTCCATTCTATGTATTGATATTTAGAAAAATGTTACATGTACCCATATGCATGATAATCCAAGTAGAACTCTAGATCATACACCTAAACTAGGGTTTGGTGAAGTACAAACTACTTTTGCACTTGTGAATGAATTCTTATGAAAACTATGCTTTTATTCCCATGTTATGTGAATGATTATGCTATGAAATCCGTACTGTGAGTTTTGACAAATTACAAGAATAAGGGTTAAGAATAGGTTCGAGTACAAAGCATGCCCCTAAACTAGTGTTTAATGAAGTCTAGACTACCTTTATGCTTGTATATGACCTTAATGGTAAAATATGTTTTTGTTTACATGTTATAGGAACTTTTATACCATGTTATACATACTGTGAATTTTGGCCAATTACTAGAATAAAGGCTAAGAATAAGTTCAAGTACAATTCATGCACCTAAACTAGTGTTTAGTGAAGTCTAGACTACCAGTGTACTTGTAAATGACCTCTTATGTAATGTATGTTTTTATTTCCATGATTATATGACTCTTATGCTATGATATCCTTGCTATGAAGTTTCGGCCAGCATGTATTAAGATGAGAACAGAAAGATTAAACTAACATATTGCCTTAATTAAGACAAGCATGTTATAAGTATGATGTATTGATGAAACTAGCATGATGGTTGCTTCACTTACATGTGTTAAAAGAAAGGTGCTTCCATGTCTTGCTATTTATGCTAATGATTATGCCATGAAAGTATGCCTATGTTTATGAATGATTGAATGCCTATAGTACATGCAATATGAAAGAATGAAAGAATGCATATTCTATATATGAAGTATGCTTATGATTATGAACGATTGAATGTCTGTAGTACATGCAATATGAAAGAAAGAAAGAAAGAAAGGAATGCATGTTCTATATGAAATAAAGAAAGAAAAGAAAAGAATGCATATATATATTTTACTTTAAAGAATGTCTTGTACCGGGTCTTGAAAAAGATCCACGGTTCTGGACTACCGAAGCTGTCCCTAGGCTGAAAGATAGTAAGCCTAGAATGTAGACCCTTGTAGGTCGGGATTAGCTACCTCGCATCCTACATAGGGGTATGCGTGCAAAAGAAAGAATGGGTACAAAGTCGGGTACCCCAAAGAAGATGATGTATATGATTTTAAAGTATTATTTACTATGTTTTCCAAAGAGCATCCTAATGTTTTGAAATGCACATGTTCTATGTTTATATGTCTTCATGTATCTTATGTGCCTTATGAATTTTATGCTATCCATGAAATGTTATATGTTTTAAAATACATGCGACGTACGGATTTAGTGAATAGGAAAGAGCTTACTAAGTTTTATACTTATAGTTTGTTTGCTTATGTTGCAGATCAACATAGAAATTTCTGAGGAATGGGCAGCTGCAGGAAGGGCTAATGTGTGTGGTGTGACTTGACTGATCGATCCACTTTAGTGTCATCTATAGACTTAGTTCTTATTTCTAATAAGACATATGTTGCTACTTTATGCATGATACTTGCTAGTTCTTTGGAGTTTATTTAAGTATGGATGCTATTAGATGTTATATGATGTTATTACTTCCTTATCGTTGCATATGCTTTTAGTTATGTTTCATTTCCGCTGCAATGTTAGATTCATACGCAATGATATAAGTAAGTAAGAAAAAAAATGTTAAAGGTAACGCGCCGCCTAACGGTAAGGGGTGGGCGTTACACAAAGTTTGAAAATCCTCATGAAATTTCGCAAACTTTTGAAATATCTCTGTTTCTGAAATTTTATGATAATTGTGAAAACTTTCCATTTTTGGAAACTTTCCAATTTTGGAAATTTCCTATTTTGGAAAATTTCTAATTTTGGAAAAACGTAAGTTTTCTTTGTACCAGAAATTTACAATTATTCTGAAAACCTTTTATTTTTGGAAACTTTCCATTTATGGAAAGCTCTCAATTTTGGGCACTTTCTTTCAAGAAAGTCTAGACAAATTATGGGAATATTAATTAGCATTTAAATTTATAATTGGAAATTAAATTATTTACAAAATTCTTTATTTTGGATTGTGCCTCGGAGAGCCGTCCAATTTAAAGTTTGTTGTTATAATTAAATTTCCTAAATTAAATTTAAGTTGTCAAATGTTTAATTTGGATTGAGCCTCGGGGAGCCATACAAATTAAGTTATTGATATTAATTTTCCATAAATAAAATATGTGATCAAATCTCAGAAATTTTTGAGGTGATTTTCAAACGATAATTTCCTTATTTAATTTATGAGGTGATGCTCTTACATATTATTGTCTCCAAAATTAATTAGAACTATTTCTTGATTAATGGGTCAGCCTTAAGCTTAGAGCATCGATTTGTTGTCCCACAGCCAAGGTCGATGTAAAGAGAGGTGCAGTTGGGTGTTATGTATATTGTTGCATACTTGTTAATGAGTTAACAACCCAATGATTTATGCAAACATTCAATTAGTTGATAGCATATGTAATAGTTACATATGTATAATATGTAATCGGTATAATTACCTACCTTCATAGCTAAGAATAACTTGATGAAACTCTAGTCATGATTGTTCTTATCTATGGTTGGATATCAACCTATTTGGAGATGTTCCTACGATCTCCCGAATTGATAAAAAGGGTTATTCAATTCGAAAAATAAATAGGATTTAATTAATGTATATTGATGCATTCTTTATCATTCTCATCACATAACCTCAATTTGTATTTCTAGGATAATCACCTGATCATATCTTCTCTGAATTTGCGTTCCATTTTTGACACCAATAAGCTGACTGGGCCAAACTTCATGGACTGACTTCGAAACTTGAGGATAATCCTCAAGGCAGAAAAGCTTGCTTATGTCCTTGAAGAACAACTTCCCAACCATCCTCCTGAAGATGCAACTCCAGACCAGTTAGGGGCATATCAGAAACATGTGGCCGATTCTGAACTTACGAGTTGCATCATGCTGGCCGCAATGGTACCTGAGCTACAAAAGCAGCATGAGCATATGGATGCTCATACCATCATCTTCCATCTTCATGAGCTGTTTGACGAGCAGGCGAGATCCGAAAGGTTTGAGGTCTCCAGACTCCTCTTCACCTCTAAGATGCAGGAAGGCACTTCTGTTTCACAGTTTGTGTTGAAGATGTTGGGGTACATTGAGCGACTAGGCACACTCGGATTTGCAATGGATCACGAACTAAGTATTGACTTAATTCTGCATTGTTTGCCCAAGAGTTACTCACAGTTTGTGATGAACTATCGGATGAACAAACTGGAGACTACCATTCCTGAGTTGCTTAACCTGCTGAAGACTGTAGAGCCTTCTGTAAAGCAGGATCAGAAGACGGTACTGTTAGTTGGTTCCTCAAAGAAAGGCTCTAAGAGGAAGCCCAAAGAACAAAATAAGGGAAGGAAGAAAAAGGCCAAAAAGATTGAAAAGGCACCAAAAGGCACTTGCCATCACTGCGGCAAGGAGGGCCACTGGCGAAGAAACTGCAAGGTTTATCTTGAGTCCTTGAAGAAGAAGGCATCCGATGCCCCATCCTCTTCAGGTATCTTCGTTATTGAATGTCACTCTATTTCCTCGGACACCTGGGTACTTGATACTGGGTGTAGCTCACATATATGTAATGACATACAGGGGCTAAGGAATAGAAGAAGACTCGTCAAGGGAGAAGCGAATTTGCGAGTTGGAAATGGAGCAAAGATTGCTGCTGTTGCCATCGGAACATATTTGCTAAAGCTCCCTACTGGACTTGTCTTAGAATTGGATAATTGTTATTTTGTTCCTTCGTTAATAAAGAACATTGTATCTATTTCATGCTTGAATGAAAAGGGTTATCATTTAACTTTTAGTAACAATTGCTGTTACATAACTTTAAATGGTGTTCTTTATGGGACCGGAACTTTATGCAATGGTATCTACACGTTAGATTTATCCGGTGACGTTTTCAATATCGAAGTTAGCAACAAACGTGCTCGAATAGATAATCAAATAGACTCCTATATGTGGCATTGTCGTCTTGGCCATGTAAGTAAGAAACGCATGACCAAATTACACCGATGTGGAATTCTGGAATCATTTGAACCCGGTTCATTTGATACATGCGAATCATGCTTAAAAGGCAAGATGACCAAATTACCCTTTTCCGAAAAAGGTAAACCAGTGGGAGAATTGCTTGGTCTAATACATACTGATGTATGTGGACCAATGTCAACTCTTGCACAAGGAGGCTATAGCTACTTCATTACCTTTATCGATGATCACTCACGATTCGGGTATGTGTTCTTAATGAAACACAAATCTGAAGCTTTTGAGAAATTCAAAGAGTTCAGAAGTGAAGTAGAGAAACAGCTTGGCAAAAGTATTAAGATACTTCGATCCGATCGGGGTGGTGAATACTTAAGTCAAGAGTTTCAAGATTATCTTAGGGACAATGGGATATTGTCTCAATGGACTCCGCCATATACACCACAGCATAATGGTGTATCTGAGAGGCGTAACCGAACCTTGATGGACATGGTTAGATCTATGATGAATCATGCAACTCTTCCAAAATCCTTTTGGGGCTATGCGCTTAAGACAGCTGTTTACTTACTAAACAGAGTCCCGACCAAGGTAGTCTCTACTACTCCATATGAGACGTGGAATAGTAAGAAACCTCATTTATCTCACCTAAAGATATGGGGTTGTCCTGCTTATGTAAAGCGGACTGTATCAGACAAATTGGATGCTAAGTCTGATAAATGTCTATTTATTGGATACCCTAAGGAAACGAAAGGTTACCAATTCTATCATCCCTTGGAACAAAAGGTGTTTGTTTCAAGGCATGCTGTATTTCTAGAAAAAGAATTTCTTTTACAAGAAAACAGTGGGAGTAGCATTGAACTTGAAGAAGTTCAAGAAACTCCAATAGACATTACAGAGACACCTAGTCTAGACCCACAACCAATAACTCATAATGATGAGCTATCAGTTGAACCTAAAACAACACCACTTCTTCG
The DNA here is from genome assembly GCA_024364735.1 of Boesenbergia rotunda. Taxonomy (NCBI): domain Eukaryota; kingdom Viridiplantae; phylum Streptophyta; class Magnoliopsida; order Zingiberales; family Zingiberaceae; genus Boesenbergia; species Boesenbergia rotunda. The sequence goes on from JAGFNQ010000469.1 coordinate 657,777, forward strand.
TAGGTCTGATAGGACACGCAATATTCCAGAGAGATACGGATTTCTCATAAGTGAATCGAACGACGTGTTACTCATTAACGATGACGAACCTATCAGTTATGAAGATGTTCTGAAAAATTCAGAAAGGGATAAATGGCTTGAAGCCATGAAGTCGGAAATGGATTCCATGTACAAAAATCAAGTATGGGACTTGGTTAACCCACCTGAAGGGATTAAGCCCATAGGGTGCAAGTGGGTTTTCAAGAAGAAAACCGACATGGAAGGTAATGTTGTTACCTTTAAGGCTAGATTAGTGGCAAAAGGATATCGTCAGAAACAAGGAATTGATTATGACGAAACCTATTCGCCAGTAGCTATGCTTAAATCCATTCGGATGCTCCTGGCCATAGCAGCTCATTATGATTATGAGATATGGCAAATGGATGTGAAAAA